>CP139502.1:117403405-118003405 GCA_021014915.2 Artemisia tridentata subsp. tridentata | reverse complement strand
GTTTTCTCTGGAAGGGGCAGCCCGGATTTGGCTCGATAAAGAACCCCCTCGTTCGATTTCGACTTGGGAAGATCTCGTTTCTAAATTCGTGAATCATTTCTTTCCTTATTCAAAGATTGCGAATCTTCAGAACGGTATTAGAAATTTTCAACAACTTTTTGATGAAAATTTTGGTGAGGCATGGGACCGATTCAAAGATCTTCTTTATAAGTGCCCACCTCATGGTTTTTCGGAGTTGCAACAAATTGATATGTTTTATAATGCTTTGACGCAAACCGATCAAGATTCGCTTAATGCAGCCGCCGGTGGCAATATCTTGTATCGAACTCCGAAAGATATTTTAACCATTATCGAGAACATGTCCACGGTTCGCACTACACGAAGCAAACCGTTTGCTTCCAGAGTGAGTGTTTCCCCTTATACTTTCTCTCAGAAAGAAAAATCTAGGGAAGAATTGTTGGCCGAAGAACAAGCAGCTAAAAAGCGTTCCCAATTTCTCAAGGCTTTTATTATCAATGACGATGACGAGGATTCTATTCAAATTTGTGAATTTTATAAGAATTCGTCAGCTGCAATCGCACCCGTCTTACCAACTGAAGAGCCCGTTGACTCTCTAAGTATGGGGGACGAGCATCTTAGCACTATTCCAGAAACGGAGTCGTCTAGTGTTGAGAACCTTGTCCCAATCCCAAGTGAGTCCGAGGGTATTTCTGATAATATGTGTGATATGCCTTTCGATGATAATTCTCCTCATCTTAACATTTCAGAGGATGATTTTGAGATTTTGTCCAATTGTGACAATGATGGTACTTCGTGTGATGACGACTCTTGTTCTTGTGACGACATCGATTATGTTAAGGCATCACCTCTCCATTCTGAGCTCGTCAGCTTAGAGGAGGTGAAGGATTTTGAACCTAACAATGAAGAAAGAGACACTGATGTTCTGAAAATCAAAGACGATTTACTTCGTGATAAATTATTGAATATCAATGTGCTCATTTCTAAGATCAAATCATTTTGTGAAAATCCAACCTCATTTCCTATCCCCGTCGAGGATAATGACTTTTTCTCGGATAATTCTCCGAGTTGCAATCCCACTCCGTCAAATCCCCCGGAGCTCGAGCTCAAGGATTCTTTACTCGACTTTGAGAATTTTGTCCTTGATTCGGAAGAGACAAGTTGTGGCAGTACCACTTCTCATGCTTATATCTCTCTTCTCGAGTATGATTCGTTTCGCCTTGATCTAGATCCTGAGGAGTTCTCCGGTGAACTCTCTCATGTCATAAATCCTCCAGAGTATGATCATTTCTATATTGAGGAAGATTTTGACTCGGAGGGAGAAATGCTATATCATAAGAATTTACCTATTGATGGCATCATCCAGCCTCTGCCTCCCGAGGTGTTTATTGAAAACAACCAAAAGAGCCTTACTGATAAATTTGATAATGATGACGATTATCTCACAATTGTTATCAAGATCTTTCTTCCGTTCCTCACATTTAATATGACTTCTCTTCTTCTTCACTCGTTCGGAAGTGAAGATACCATTTTTGACCCCGGCATTTCCAGTTATCGATCTTTTAAGCCGGATGTATCTCATCGGTGTGGAACTTTCAAGAAATTCAATGATTGTCCAAACACATTGAATGAAAGTCCAATGGAGATTGTTTCTTCCACTTGCTTCCCCATGAAGCAATGAATTTGGGGTCGAGTCAAGCTAGTGACTCGGTGAACAAAAACATTAGCATTGCATGGGTGACAACCCATGTTTCTGTCTTCTTTCTATTTTCTAACACTAAGTGTGGGGGAATTCCCCACTGTGCTTTGCTTCTGTGTGTTGGTTGCTCTTATTTCAGGTTTCCCTTAAATCGTGATGATTGAAGCGCCTATTTTCAATCTTGCCGCCCAATATCCGATCTTGTTGCTAACGATTATCTAGGGATATCTTTTAAAACCTTTTTTGTGAAAAAAGAATTCTGTTCCATACTTGGTTAGTGGTGTTACCTTTTTACGTTCTAAGCATCGGCATAATAGCCGGTACTTTGAATATTGAGGGCAATATTCAGTTCCAAGTGTGGGGGGGGGGGGAATTCTAGCCGAATTTGATCACATGTGTACCTTCTAGTGCCCTAGTACCCCCGTTTTGGCCAAAATTTTCAAATTTTTTTCCTTTTTAGATAAGAAATTGCAATAAAAGTAGAAGTGTTTAGTCTTGATTAGGTTAGAACAAAGGGAATCCCGACTCTGCCAGAGTGTTGATCTGGCTGCTTCCTTAACAATTAGGCTAAGGTTTTACAAAGTGTGCAAATGAAAATGCTAAGCGTAGAATAGTTGGTTTTCTTTAGAGCTTATATAAGTAATCTATGGCTTTTCCTCCCAGAAGATAACTAATCTGACTAAATAAGTGCTTATTTTCAAACATTTGAACACACAAAATCATTTTTTTAATACGATTTTGAAAAATTCTAGTTCAAAGGTTTATTTAAACTTCAAAACAAGCATATGTCATAAAGTGTAAAAGTGAAGTAATAAATGTATCTGCTAAAAAGTTACGGTTCAAGATCGGTCCTTAGATTCTTATTTCCGGAAGGCGTTTAGGTCTTGGCTACCCTCTTACACCAGCCCTTGGACCTCTAATTCAGGAATGTGTGAGATCTTGGTCTAAAAACCCTTGGATCCTCATTTCAGGAATGTTTAGAGTCTTGGAATTCTCCGTTGTAACGGCCCTTGGATCCTTTATTCCGAAAGGTTTAAGATCTTGGATACCGTGAAACTCCTTTAGTTTATTTGCACAAGTAAAAAAAAATGATGAAAAAATGAAATGAAAAAAAAAATGTATGTGTTGAATAAAATTGTGAAACTTGCTTGTTGTGAATTTTAAATCTATCTTACAACTAGTATTAGTCAAAATTTTATAAAAACGTCGATTTTTGTATTCAAAATTTTGAAAATCAAGCACATTCACCTAACTTAAATAAATGTGGGAGTGAAAAGTTAAGTCTCGACTTACATAGATTATTAGTATAAGTAGTGTTGGCATTTTACAAAAACATTTACGCATCGAGTTTAATCTTAGTTGGGAGTATAAAAAGAGGATGAAGATTACAATTCCCTGGAGACACCCAGTTTGTGTGAATCCTGTTCCGTGATACCATTTTTGAAAATCAAGCATGTATATATTTTTGTTCTAGTTTAAATTTCTCGCATCAAATAAAAAGTCGAAACGGGGTAGTCTTGGTATTTCTTTTGATCATTTCATTACTTCACATGATCGGATTGCTAGGGACTAGCAACAGCTTAGTGTGGGGGATTGATGAGTGTGTAAATACTCATCATTTTATACCCATAAAAGACACAAAAATGACCAAAAACACCCAAATTATACTGCAGATATCCTTGGTTTGTGTTTTTATGTGTTTCAGGTACAAAAGGTTGAAAACAGAGCAAATACGTGCATTTTTGGATCAGCTCGACATTATTGGTGCATGTGATCAAGTCAAGACGGAGTCAAATCCAAAATCGGGATACGGCATTGGAATCAGCTTGGAAAACCAATCCCGAAACCAAAACCCAATTTTACCATTTTGTCTAAACCTAAATTACCTAAACCTAAAATAAATCCTATAACTAAAACCCACAACCCGGATCCAATCCCAAATAACCCATCCCCGTTTTTATTAATAAAAACTCAGTCAAAATAACCAGACAACCTTCTCCCTTTCCCTCCCACTTGCCCACCATTTTCAAACCTACCCTGCTCCTCCCATTCCTGCTAACTCACCATGTTCCCCCCTCCTCCACAACAATCCAAGCTCATTAAATGCTCCCTTCCCCAACAAGTCTCAGGTCTGCAAATGCCAGCTTGGCAATCCACATGACTTTTGGCGCCAAAAGTAGGATAAATGGCTAGGATGATTCTTAATTCAATCCAAGGGCTGGATTCACTCCCAAGAAGCACAAAGAGCTTTTCCCAGCTGTTAACACTAAAAGAAAGCACAAAGATGAAGAAACAAGAGTAGTATAAATAGAAGCATTGTAGCAGTTTTTACGAGTAGTTAATAGTAGTTAATTTAGTAGTTTCTTAGTTTAAATTTAAGTTTAAGTCAGTTTAAAAGTGATCCTCATTTGTACTTTCAGCTTGTACTCAATTTCTTAGTTAATGCAAAAAAATTCTTAATTTCTCTAAATTATCTGTTTTGTCCCTTTAATTTATATTGAAGCTTTCTCCTTTTTAATGTTAACTAGATAAAATATTATCCTTTCTCAGTAACTAAAACAAGAAAAGAAAAAAAAATATAACAACAGAAAAATAAAAAATACACAGGTTTACCCTAGCAATTGGACTGTGGAAAGCTTTTTGGAAGTGGTCAGTAATGGAATGGCCAGGTGGACTTTACCCAGCTTATCTGAGATAAGCTGGGAGCTTGTAGCTGCCACAGTTGGTATCTTTGTTTAGCTAAGATCACAAGTGAGTCTAATTCTCATTTTTAGCTCAAAATTTGCATTTCTTAGTTTAGTTGTTTAGAATCTGTTAGAATTAGCTTATTATTGTTCTTTCAGCTTGTTTACATTATGTTGTAGCTTATTAGATTAGTTGTTATCATTTCATAGACTGTTTTCTCTTTTTCTTCTTAAAATTGTCTAAATTATTCATAGAGTGCATTTATGTTCAAGAATAGTTAGAATCAGTGGAATTATATTTAATTCAGTCTTAAAAAGGTTAGTATAAATTAGTTTAGAGATTTCTTGGCCTAAAACACTGATTTCCTGTTTTAAAAGTTCAAAATAGACCAATAAAAGGGTGTTAGGATTAGACAGCTAAACTGTGTTCAAGCTTCTTACAAGGTTTAAAAACAGTCAAACTAGCTCATTTTAGGTCTACCTAGGATAATTAAGTCATAAAATTGTTAGCTTGTTAGTAAAAAGTCAAAATTCTGTTGAAACTCCAAATCTGATTAGCTGTCAAGGAATAGAATTGAATTTTCATTGAAATAGTTGCATACATAGTCCATATAGCTTAGTATAGTCTCAATTTAGCTTATTTTACCATAATCAGTCATCTAGGTTAGATTAAATCTCATATTAGTCAATATTTTGTTAAAACTGAAAAAGTCAAAAAGAACAATTTTCAAGTCAGTTTTCTGGGTAGGGTTAGTTTTGTAATTTTAATTTCTTTATTTTAAAGCTTAATGGTCTGAAATTTTGGATTTTAAAAATTTGCTAGGTTGTGTTTTCAAATATAATTTTTCTTGAATTTTGTAAATTTTTCTTAGTATCTTTTCAACAGCCTCTTTGGAGCTGTTTGGGATTAAGCCTCCCCTGCACCAGCCCTCTCAGTGCAAAGACCTTTTGTTTTTGATTTTTCAAAAGCTTACCACAAGCTCTCATAAGCTGAAAATTGGTACGCCTGTTGTTTGGCTGCTAAGATAGTTGATGGCATTTTTATTTTATTTTTTGTAATTTTCTAGCATAGCTTTTTAGAAGCTCAAAATAGCCTTCTCAAACTGTCTAGGGCTGCAGTCTGTCTTATTTGCTTATTTTTTAGTCTAGTACTTAATTGCCCAGTTAGTGCTTATTTTTAGGTATAATATTACCTTTTTAGGTTTGCCATAGAAGCTAGGAGCCTTATTGAGCTTTTGCAAAAGCTTGTTCAAGCTTACATAATCTGCAGCCCAGCTTTTGTTTTTTTTGTTTAGAGCCTGATAAGCACTTGGAGCTTATTACCTTAGCCTTTTAAATTATACCACGTTTTGTTGGATTGAATTTAAGTGGTTTAGCATTTTCAATCTTTAGCTTGTAGCTTATTGCCCTTTAGCTAGCTTTTTCTTTTTTTATTTTCTTCCTTTTTCTTTTTAGAAGCTGTTAAGCTTTCTTGGCTTAAAAATAGCTTATTTGTGAAATATAAATAAAAAAAAAAAAAAAAAAAAAAAAAAAAAAACTCCTTTTTTAAAGTTGCTAAAAATCTGTTTTGCAAAAACTTTGTTTTTAAAAATTTTTCAAAAAAAAAAAAAATAAAAAAAGGGAATTCGGGGAGGTCCAAGGGAGCTGGGCTCGAACCCTGAACATCAACCCAAACTCAACATTCCATCACACACACCTCTACCAGCTGCCCTTGGGACATCTACGATTAAGAATCCCCACATTTAATACTTAACACTTGTTTAGCCGCTTTAGCTTATAAGTAGTTTTTGCTTTTTCACAGCTTATTGGTATAAGTTGTGGGGTCCACACTATTTTTCCTGCGTTCCTTACATCTTCAAGCATTTTTGTAAAAATTTTCAGATTTTTATTTTCTCGTTTAGTATGTTTTAGAATTTAATTAGTGTCGAATTTTATTTAATTCATAATAAAAAATATAAAAGTCAAAAAAATATAAATCTTTTTTCTAAAATTTTCTTTTGTCATATAGTAAGTAGGAAAATTGTTTTTATACCCGTAGGATTAGTATTTCACAAATTTTACGTTTTAACTCGCGCACGTACGTTAATTTTAAATAAAACGCGCGTTTTTAGTCTAGATCACGTTTTAGGTTAATTTGGCTTACGTTTAGTGTTTTTAATTACTTTTTAAGTAGTTTTAACTTCTTGTAAACATTTTTAGTTTAAATTTGTGTCTAGTTAATAATTTTTGTCTTCCCGGGCTCGTTTTCGAGTCCCGTTTCGCGTTTTTCACGTAAATTGTTTTTAGCTTTATTTTCTTTGCACGTTTATTTTCCATTACTTTATTTAGATAATTAAAAACACAAAAATCCAAATTCTACCCCTCAAGCACTTTAATCTCGAACCACACGCGATATCCTCAATTCCAACCTCGCTGGGAAGAATGACCCGGGTTTGCATATTTCATTTGCAATACTTGGAAAAATCACTATATTATTATTTGACTACATCAAAACATTTACTAGTCTTGATACAAACCTTGTGAAAACCTTATTAACACAGCCCTAGCACCCTTGTGTAGCTCCTAATTCGACCATGGAATGATGAAATAAAACCAAGAATTATGTGGCGAGTACTTAAGCCTTTAACTTTGTAGTGTAACTTGTAGTTTGAAAATAAAAGGTGAATGGTGATGTTGGATTGATGGATTTTGGTTATAAGGGATGGAAATGAGTTTTCTAAGTCAAGAATGAGGATATATATAAGCTAGAATGAGGAGGTGCAAGTATTGGGATATTTTGGAAGCTTAGTGAAGAAGTTTGGACACATGTATGCAATCCTAGAGTTCAAGACTTATCAAAGCTTTATCACAAGCCAACAAGGCTTGTGACTAGCCATAAATTTCGTTCATATACTTATCTTGGATGACTAGATAGGTTTTTGAAATTATCTTGCTTTTACGGAGTGAGTTTTAGTCCCGTTAATCGCTAACGGTAACTATTTAAATCACGAAACTTAAAACCGGGTATCCTAAAAATATGAAACTTATAAGTAGGTTAAAACTTATCAATTTACTCTATATTAGCATATTAAATGAGTGATAAGTTCTATCGGGATGCTTAAAGTCGTGAAAACCTGGAAATGTAGGCTTAAATCGCGTAAAACGCAAAACCGGAAAATATAAAAATTCAAAACTTGTGAAAATGTTGTAAGATGTGAAAAACATATATTTCTCTTGTTTGTAATGTAATATGGACATATCAGGATGCCTAAATGTCATTTAAACATAAACGTAAATCTCAGACACGGTTTTGTAAGACTTGCAAAAATGACCTGACGAGTGTCAAACTCTCGTGTTATCATGAAAATTGGTTAACTTACGAGAGTGTGAAATAAAAATTTTGGGAGTGAATAGTAACCTAAAAATGCAAATTGTTACAATCATACCCTTTCATTCCTTGGGCCTTAGTCATGCTTGAGCCCAACAAGCCAAATGTGTTGGCTGTGTCTTTGTGTCACACGAATAGAACAAACACACACTTTGTAATTAATAGTACCATACCATATTTCATGATATAAAGTTCATTGAGTCTATTTAGAAAGAAAACCTGAGCTTGTTACACCAAACCTACTACTACAAGAAAGAAATTACACTATGTCATACGATAAGTATTTCAAAAGCCAATATATAAACATCCTCTTTTCTAAATAATAACAAAGCTTTATTACATAGGGTTATTTTATGCAAATTTCTTAAATACAAGCATCATATATGTTTTGGGACTAAATGAACCCTTGTTGTGATTAAAATAACAAATGGACCTAGTAACAAGTGAAACAAACACATCCCTTTGTAACTAATAATAAAACGCACCCTAATGAACATGTATAGCACACACACGTTTTTTTTTTTCTTTTTTGAAAGAGGAAACTAAATCCAATCAAAAGAGTTTGATCCTATTACAAGTACTAATGATCATTACCTGTGAAAGCTAGTATTATCAAATCATATGAAATGTCACACCACCTTTCTTCTCTTGTCCTTCCATATCATGTGACTGAAACCAAGAGGACACCCTGTAAGCCAACGTCAACTCCTATTAAGCATGTGCTATTGTTGGGATATAAAATCAAAGTACTGCTTATGAACTTACGACACTGCTGGTAAATCAATGAGTTTCTTGAATTAAATAACAGTTTTAACCATAAGAGGAATTCTTTCAAACACTTTGAAATTTTCTACCTTTAAGCTCTCCAAAGAAATTAATTCCAAGCATTAACAACGAATTTATTGCTAATATCTACCCATCATTGAATGTTTTTACCTACTCTATTAACCTTATAAGAAATCTTCTCTTTCTTCAATCATCTTATTCAACCATTTTAATCAACAATGAGTTCTTCCAATCCTATAATAGTAAGTTCATCTTCTGATTCATCATCTTTGGATTCGAGCAACGAAGAATGGAAAAACTATTATCCACCGGACTATACAAATTTCTTTTCAAGAAAAACACAAGCTGAAACCTCAAGGAAATGATCTCCACCAATATCATCTGACAAACTTCCAACTCCACCGTCATATGTTAATGATGATTCATCCTCTTCAGATGATGAAGCTGAATCTGTGCTTGAGATACGTTAGTCACCTCCAAAACCAAACAAACAAATTCTTGGTCTTCCTTGCTTGAAGTTATGAAGTCACATCAATGGCATTGGAATTCACATTTCTATGCCGGATCTCAAAAATAATGGAAAGAAGAAGCTTGCTTAGTTGGTGTTATGTTTGTGTTGTCTTTTGTGAAAAGTGGTTGGTTGGTAGGTTGTGATAGAATTATGTTGTGTTTGACTTTTTCATCTTTTGTAATGGAACTTATGATGAACTCTGTGTAATGAACCTTGTAACTGTTGTGAATGAATAAACTTTAGTTCTTGCTTCACAGATTCATGTTGACATTGATATCCATTGTCCTCCCCTGAATGTCATAACTTATCCTCCCCATCAATTTAGTAGATTAGTTTCAAACTTCTCTGCTTGATTTCTACTTTGCTTGATTTCAAGTTTCTTTTGTGACTTTAACTATAGCATCTTTGTCTTCATGGAAAGATTGAACTTCTGTCATCAAAGTACTCTTTTATCAACAATCTTTATCAGCAATAGAGGATACCTTTACAGCAACTAATATTTTCAGCTACTCAGCAATACATGGCAAAATGTACATCAGATCATAAAGTTTCAGTCTATTCTCATCACTTCCAGGTGTGTGAACTCCTGTGAGAGGTGAATCATTGAAATTTAATGGATTTTGATGTCTCTTTACCAAAGCCATTAACTCTGGAGTAGCCATGTGTTTTAGTTCGAAAACTATGGTACACTGATAACCATTTGATTTTTTGCAAATCAACAGCTATAAACAGATTTGATTTGTCTTTACCAAAGTTGTACCCTTTGTAACACCCCAACCCGATAAGGGTAAAGATGTCACACTAATGGCTTCATATCAGATCAAAACAAAGCATACATTTCAAGTAATACTAGAATTCTCAAAGGTTACAAATGAAATACTAAAATTTCAAGGTTACAAAGGCGAATACTAATTCTAATATACAATAACTTCTAATCAACTCTAATCCAGAATAACTATCAAGTCTTCTAAGTCCAAAAGTCTCTTCACTCATACCCAGCTTCCAACTAAAACCTGCCGCAGGAAAAGGAAATGCGGCTGAGCTTAAAAAGCCCAGTGAACAGATATATATGAATGAAAACGAAAGCAAAAGGAAACGAACATATATGGTATAGTGCAATGGAATAACATAAGGTATAGACAAAGGTACAAAGTAAGAAAGGGAAAATAGGGAAGGTCAGTAATCCACCACGAGCCCAGAAACAAAACAAATCATATCATCTCGAATATAACCAAATAGAGTAGCTAGCTCCCAGATATGTGAAAGACGTGTATCGCACACACCATCAGTCACCAGATAAATATAACAACAAACAAATAACATATACAGATAACAGGTCAAATCTAGGATGCACCCATACGCCCCCGCAGACAAATCAATAATCATAATCATAATGGCCATAGCAGTTAATAAATAAGGGACGGAACAGGTCATCACTCTCCTGCCCTAGAGTCATGTCAGAGGTGCGTCAATGACATGGACATGAAACCCTCATGCCTAGTGATTGGCTCGGATATCAAACTGTAGGTCAAAGGTCAGGCGTACTATCGAATAATCAAAAGTCATATCTCAAGGGTACATGGCAAAAGGTTCATGTCAAACAGTTTAGAAATAAATGTCAAAGGTTCAAATCAAAGTTTATCAGATTACGTTTTATATCATAGTTTAAGTTCAGATTAAAAGGATTATATCAAATGGTTTAGAAAAGGATTTCACAGGTTCATAATTAATGTTCGTAGCAAAAGTTCATTTTAGAGGTTCCTGTCAAAAGTTCATTTAAAATATTTCTTTAATCATGGTTTTCAATAAAATGATCTTTCCGAATAGTTTTTATAAAATAATCTTGCAAAACGGTTTTTCATAAAAATATTCTTTAAACTAGTATCCACAAAGGTTAACAAATGTCATAATATCACCACCCATAATCATTCTTTTAAAATAACTGATTTTTCTCAAAACATTTCCAGGTCATAATTAAAAAGGTTTTCACATTTATTTACCAAAATCAAATGAACCTTCGAATGTGATTCGAATACTAATATATAACAAGGTAACGAACGAATATCAAATGGATCATTATAGAGGCTCAAAGCAAAAAGGGTCATATCGAACATCAAGGTCAAAATGAATCAAACAAACGAACCAAAGTGTAGGGGAACATAGCAATGGCTTAGGGAAATCCTAAACGAGTCAAAACAAGAGATCAAGAGAACGAAGGCACCTTACAAGAAGGGCAGAATATCTGTACCTTATTCGATAGCAAAACAAACCAAAGACAGATCACAAGACACCGGATTACTCCCGCCTCAGCGAATCTACACGAATTATAATTGTACTTATAAGTTTCATAGCTTTATGATTTCATAGTTTCATAGTTTCTAAATCATAAGGTTTCATTTTAGTTTCTCTCCATCTTAGGTAACTTTACATATTCAGTAACTTTAGTTATTATCATTCCCGTTTATCAACTTAAAGTATTAAAGATGACCATGTTAGTAGGTTAAGGTTCATAATGTCATTAAGATAAGATTAGGGTAAAATAATGTAAATATTCTAAAGTTACAGGTTTACACAAGTTGAGTCCTTTAGTTTTAGCAAATAACAATTTAAACCCTTTAGTTTATAAAATAAACACAAAACACCTTTCACTTTCCTTTTTAACCTTTTTATGATTTCTAATAGTTTTTCACACGAAATTGTTATGCTTTCTATAAATGGTAAATCGTATAAGAACTCAGTAATAAAATTCCCAAAAATTCCCAGAGATGCTTAAATGTCTTTAGTATTTTGCTTAAGTTTTCCAGATTTTATTAACTAGCAAAACTATGGATTAAAATTCACTTAAACTAACTTGTCCAGATTTCTGATAAATTTTACTATACGAAAAGTTATTAATTAGAAACCCTTTAATAAAAATTCATAAAAATCTATAAAAATTCCAGTAACTAATATACATCCTAAATATTACCCAGTTCAAAGGTCACCTCCTAATTCGACACGGTTTGGAAATTAAAATTCAAAAACCCGGACTGATTTTCCAGACTCACAAATCCGATCAGACACATAATTTTCCAAAAATCAAAAGTTAACCTTCCAGGCCTCCAAAATTTACAAAATTAATTTTCCCAGGTAGCCATTTCATTGAACTTAGTTTTAGACTCTTAAAACACCAAAATATACGTTCACATCATTTATTTACAGCCGGTTAAAGTCGAACAAAATTCCAGATCAGTAGCAGTTTTCACAGATTCATGTATAACTTAGGGTTTTATCATTTTATCTCTTTAATTATTAACACATAATGATTATAGGTTTATCCAAAATATATTTAGGTCGATTATCACAAGTTTTAACATAATCAAATCGAATAATTCATCACATATACACATGGTTCGATTTTTACATCTTAGGTTTTAGGGTTTTCAACTTATCATTTTATGTATGATGTATGTAGCGAAATTAACAAAATCAACAAAAAAAATGAATCAAACAAAGTTGAGTTGAACAAGGGTTGATACAAATACCCTTGAAGACACGACGAAGAACAAACACAACAAGATCAAATTCGCCAAAATCTCTCCTTCCTTCCTTCTTGTTTGGTTCGTACAGCAGAAAACAAAAGGACATGATCATAAGGTCGATTAGGGTTTCGGCTATTTAGGGTTTTACAAAATAATATGGTTTGTTGTTATGCTTATCAAACCGACTAGGAGGGGGGATAGGGTCCAGAAATTCGGCCCAAGGTTATCACAATATCACAATTTTATTTTGTGTATAATTCCTTAAATTAGTTTTGTATTTATCTTAGTTTAAATGATTTAGTAAATATATTAACTTTAATTATATAATTTTCGGATTACATATATATATATATGTATATGTGAGTTTAATATTTTTGGACATTCAAATTAATGTGATGTTGTCCCAGAAATTAATTTACTTGATATGTAGCTCGTTTTCAGAAGTTTGGAATTGTTTCAGAATTTTATAAGTTATTTATTTAGGTTTTATGGTTTCAGGGGTAATTTGGTCATTTTACAGGTTATCTGAATTTCAGGTATTACAACTTCTTCCCCACTAACAAAAAAAATTTTGTCCTCGAAATTTGCAGGAAGCAAAAAGAAAAGAGAGCGGAAAACAAAACAGAGACATACCAGACTAGAACGAGAATTGCGGATAACTAGCTCGTATCGATTCCTTGGTTTCCCAGGTAGCCTCACGCTCCGGGTGATTCCTCCAAAGAATCTTTACGAATGGAATAACTTTATTTCTCATGACTCGAATCAAAACAAAGTGGGTTCAAATTTCTCAGAAGAAGACATTAATTTAATTTGATCGGAGGGTCCATATATCATAAAATGGATGATAAAATGATAAAACCCTAAGTTATACATGAATCTGTGAAAACTGCTACTGATCTGGAATTTTGTTCGACTTTAACCGGCTGTAAATAAATGATGTGAATGTATATTTTGGTGTTTTAAGAGTCTAAAACTAAGTTCAATGAAATGGCTACCTGGGAAAATTAATTTTGTAAATTTTGGAGGCCTGGAAGGTTAACTTTTGATTTTTGGAAAATTATGTGTCTGATCGGATTTGTGAGTCTGAAAAATTAGTCCGGGTTTTTGAATTTTAATTTCCAAACCGTGTCGAATTAGGAGGTGTCCTTTGAACTGGGTAATATTTAGGATGTCTATTAGTTACTGGAATTTTTATAGATTTTTATAAGTTATTTATTTAGGTTTTATGGTTTCAGGGGTAATTTGGTCATTTTACAGGTTATCTGAATTTCAGGTATTACATGTACCCTTTGGACTAGCTAACTTTTTAGTGATAGACACCATGGTAAGTTAATCACCATAAATGGTTTTCCACAGCCTTTACCACAAGCCATTGCCTTGTGGGCTAGCCAACTCTTCACTATCACAGATATGGTGAGTTGAAAACCATACAATTTTTAGTAAATTGCCAACAAAAAACGGATTTGATTATCACATCAGAGCCGTACCCTCATGATGAGTCAAACTCTTTCTTGTTTATAAAACATGGTGAGTTGATTACCATTTGTTGTGTAGTACAAGTACTAACACCATGTTCTTACTTTCAAAACCATTTGTTGCTGTCATCTTGTGCTTGAAAAAGTTTTTGCACCTTTCAAAAATTAACTTATTTATTAAGCAAAAGACTTTACTGGTTATTATGCTGCAAGCAGTACTTTGAGAAAGTACTGTTTGACTAGCAGTACTTTGAAGAAAGTACTTTGTTTTTCAAAAGATTTATACAATAATAAAATCATACCAGTATTTATGCATCATCATCAACTGAATTTGTCCATTTGATGAACAACTCAATTACCATCAGTGCTGTTTCATTTTCTTTTTCAACCTCCATGCCATGATCCAGCATTCTAATCATAAGATCTCTTGTCAGTGGATATCTTCTTTCTGCTAGCATATGAATCATGGTGCCATCTTCTAATTCCAAAACATGCACTCCAGATGACTCAAAGAATCTCCAACTATTAATCTCCCAATCTTCTTGATTCTCCCAGATAGCATTATTTTCAGCTTACCAAATTGTTGTAAGATCTCCTAGCAATACTAAACCCAATCCTACTGGTGACTTGTGCTCAAAATAAGATTGCACTAGTTGATACAAATGAACCAAATCTCATCTGTCTATCAAGTGCAATATATCCCACAACAAATTGAATGCTCTGAAACTTTCATCTTCTCTATGAAAGATGAGATAGTCTCTCTCAGATGATTCTACCATAGAAAATGTAGAAATCATGCTCTTAGTTTCATCATCTTCTTTTGACTTTAGATGCTCAAAGTCAACAACTTTAAGATAGTTTCTCAGCTCATCAACTGTGTCTGTCCTTAACTCCACTGTGTCTTTAAATTTCTTTGATGGCTGATCCTGAGTAGTTGTCCTCTTCCTCTTTGATCTTCTTGTAACAGCTTGATCTTCCTTAAAAGAAATAATGTCATCAAGCTCCTTTTGAACAGCCTCTCTAACAGCATCATAGAGGCTCTTTATATCTAAATAATTCAGCTTCTGTAGACCTTTGTATCCTCGACCTTTAAGATAGCTCATCATTGCATTTCTTTCTTGAGCTTTTGACTTTGGTCTTGGTAGTTGATCAGCTAGTTTCTTTGATTTCTTAATTTCAGATTCAATTTCAGCATCCAACTCTGCCTGTATCTTTCTAGCAGCTTCTTCATTTTTAGCTATCTCAATGTCTCTTAAATCTTGTAGAGTAAGCTTCTTCTTCTTTTTAGGTCCAATCATAATTCCTTTACCTTTATCCTTTGGATCCAAAGCTTGAGAAGTCTGTACAGCTTGAGATTGATCAACCCCAGGGATACTTATGCCTCTTGGTCTCGACATATTGAGCATAATGTGAGCAATAGTTTCATCATCACTGGCAGTATGTTCTTTTGGTTGAATTGGATTAGAAGGACCAACTTCTTCTTCAAAATCTAAGGTCCTTGGTGTGATTAAGTACTGTCTGACAGTACCTTGAGCAGCAGTACCTTGGTCTACAGCACCTTGAACACCAGCACTTTGAGATGTAGTACCTTCTAAATTCACTTCCTCTGTTTCTCCACTCTTAACTTCAGATGTAACCTTCTCTTCTTCAAGGTTGATTTGATCAGTCTCATCACTCTTTCTTTCAATAGTATCTTGATGAACAACTTCTTGAATGAGTGGTGTAATTTCATAATCCATAGGATGATCTTCTTCAAACAAATCTTCATGAAAATCAACGTCTTCATTAGGTTGAGCATCTTTATTCAAATTCTCTAAACTCCTCCCCAATGGGAATGAAGCATGCTTCTTTATCTCCGTTTTCTTGGACTTGGAGACCTTCTTAGGTGATTGACCACTCTTCCTTTAAGACTTTACCAACAATCTGTGATGCTTAACCAGTGGCCAAACAAACGTATGTAGTCTTTTGAACTTTTTCTTTAATTTCAAGATCTGTGCAGCTTGATCATCAGTCACCTTCTTCAGCCTTTTCAATTTCCTAGTCAAGGCATAATTGTCCAGCACTCTCTCATCTCCTCCAGATGTTTGAGACCCATCTGTGGAAGTATAATCATTGGGAGATGGTTGTTTATCCATACCGTGATCTGACTCTGTGGGTGCAGTACCATGAGGAGAAGCAGTACTTTCCCTTGAAGCAGTATGTTATGAAGGCTCATGAACTGAAGCAGTATGATGAGATGGAGATGAAGCAGCAGGTCGAGAAACAGTATGTTTACTTGAATTGGAATTCTCAACAGTATTGCTTGAACTAGCTTTAGCTCCAACAGCATGTGCTACCTCCAAGATGTGTGCAGTCAAAGGTGTATTCCTTCCAGAAAACTTTGCACTCCTCTTTGCCATAAAAGTGAAAACCTTGGTGGGAAGCACAATAGCAGGTAAAAAACTTAGAGGCTTAGGAATATCCTCAAACTGTTTGTTCAAGAATACTTGAACAAATCTTGGGTACATCAAGAAAGGTGAACCATTCTCAATGTGAGAGAGCATACCATCCAGTATCATCCTTGAGAAGTTGAAGGGTTGATTGGTAGCTAATCCAACTAAAGCAAAAGCAATGTTTTGAGGAAATTGATCCCATGAAGTACTCTTAGGACTCAAGCAATGAAGTAACACATGAATGAGATACTTCCAGTGTGGACTAAACAATGCCTTCTGAAAAGTAGTCTTGGTGAGATCACCTTCATACCCTATAGCACTTAATGTATCCCACAGTACTTGCCTATCAAATCGAGCAGCACCTTCTTCATCATTAAGCACTAAATCCTCCCTTATCGTGGCCTCAGTAATGCGAATTGACCTCCCAGCAACCTTGGCAGTAATAAATGACTCATCATCTTGAACACCAGAAGTAGCAGAAGCCCAAAACTCTTGAATCTATGGGCCAATTAAATCAGGATTGACCAAAAGAGCATAGTTTATTGAAGACCCAGTTAGGAAATCAATAACCCCATGAAAGATGATGTTTGATGGTGTCTTATCCAAGTTAGCAATCATGTTGTGCTTACTGCAAATATCACGGTTAGCCATTGGTAGGGTTTGTGGAAGAATATGGATGGTGAAAATGGTTATTTGAGAGAGAGATGGAAATCGTAGTGTGAGTAGATTGATAAGTAAAAAGATGAGAGTTAAAAATCAATAGGGTTTAAAAATGGGTTAATAATCAAGGCCCAATTAATGAAGTTACCGTTGGCCAAATTTTTGACCGTTTGAACAGTATCCGACAAAATAGTAGTACTTTCCACGTAAGCAGTATGTTGGAAAGCAGTACTTTCAAGCAGTACTTTCCTTAGGATACCATGCAGTACTTTGCAAACCAATACTCTCCATGAACATCAAGCAGCACTTTTCCATTCTCTTCACCACAAATAGATAGACAAGAGCTAATACTTCAAAAATCATTATAGTGCCTCCCCTCAAACAATGAACAGATAACAACCCACATGAATTTTACTAACAACCAGTACTTTCATAAAGACAGTAAGAAAGTACTCTAATCAAAACTAATTCCTCCCCTCAAATATAGCCTAATAATTAATCATACCAATAGTCACCACTAAATGGTTGAATCTTGAAACATCAAAGCCCTTTGGGAGGAGATCAGCTACATTGTCATATGTGTGGACCTTAACAACATTAATGAGCCTATGCTCATAACAATCTCGAATAAAGTGATGCCTAATCTATATATGCTTGGTCTTGGAATGATAAACAGGATTTTTCACAATGAAAATTGTACTCTCATTGTCAATGTTGATAGGAGTATTCATAAAGTTGAATCCATAATCCAAGAGCTGATTCTGCATCCACAGTACTTGTCCACAACAACTTGCAGCAGCAACATATTCTGCTTTAGTGGATAATGTTGCTGCAATTGTTTGTTTCTTACACTGCCATGAGACTAATCTCCTTCCAAGATATTGACATCCTCCAGTACTTGATCTTCTATCATAATTATCTCCTGCATAATCACTATCCAAAAAAGCTTCCAAGTGAAAGGGTGACTCCTTAGGATACCATAATCCTAACTTTGGTTGATGCCTGAGATATCTAAAAATCCTTTTAACTACATTCATAAGAGAAACTTTGGGTGTAACCTGATATCTGGCACATAAGCACACAGCAAACATGATATCAGGTCTTGATGCAGTTAAATACATAAGACAACCAATCATGGATCTGTAAAGCTTGACATCCACAGCTTGTCCATCTTCATCCTTTCCTAATGGTTTGGTGTTGTCAATAGGTGTGGTGGCTGGCTTGACAGTAGGGAAGTCAAATCTCTTAAGTATGTCTGCAACATACTTGTCTTGATTAATGAAGATACCATCTCTTGATTGTTTAACTTGAAGCCCCAAAAAGAAAGTGAGTTCTCCCATGGAACTCATTTGAAACTCTTGTTGCATGAGTTTCTCAAATTCTTTCACCATTGACTGTTTTGTGGCTCCAAAGATAATATCATCCACATAAACTTGCACTAGCATAATATCCTTCTTGTCTCTTTTAATAAACAAAGTCTTGTCAATTGTACCTCTCCTGTAACCATTTTGTAACAGAAAATTGGAGAGTCTCTCATACCAAGCTCCAGGGGCTTGATGAAGGCCATACAGAGCCTTGATAACCTTATAGACTTTGTTTGGATGTGCAGGATCTTCAAAACCAGGAGGTTGTTTAACATAAACTTCCTCAGTGATTATGCCATAAAGAAAGGCACTCTTGACATCCATTTGGAAGACAGGAAATCCCATGTATGAAGCAAAGGCAAGAAACAACCTAATAGCTTCAATTCGTGCAACAGGAGCAAACACTTCATCATAGTCCACTCCTTCTTCTTGGCGATATCCTTGTGCAACCAATCTAGCTTTATTCTTGATAACATTACCTCTTTCATCTCGTTTGATCCTGAAAACCCATCTTGTACCAATTACTCTTTTTCCATCTGGTAAATCACATAATACCCAGACATCTTGAAGCTTGAATTGTAGTAGTTCCTCTTGCATAGCTTCAATCCAACTCTCATCAGTTAAAGCTTGAGCTACCTTCTTGGGTTCATCTTGAGATAGAAAGCAGGCAAATAGGCATGTTTGTTGATCCTTGTGATTCATCCTGTTTTGTTTATAAACAAAGCTAAGTAAAGCAGTATGTTGCTTAGAGAGACCTTTAGCTTTGTTTCTTGTAACTACTCCTAAAGTGGGTGATCCAATGATGTTACTTTGAGGATGAGCTTTATGAACTCTTAATGCAGGAGTTGTTGGAACTGAAAGATCATGTTCCAAATTTGTGAAGTCAGGACCTTCATTGGAATTTGAGAAAATACCTTCATGATTGAGCTCATCATCAATTTCTTCTAACCCAGGAATGTTAGCATCATCCAGATCATCATCAACATTGGAATCATCAGCATTGGTCCAATTTGATGCTTCAAATCCACCAGAAGTACTGCCAAATGGTTCAGCAGTACTTTGATCAAAAGTATTGTGAGAAGAATCTGTGAAGTCGTCCTTGTTCTTTGCTGCTTCATAAGCTCTCCTTTGTTCATCTTCATAGGATTTTGCTATAGTTTCTTGAAAAAGCATCCTATTAAGTTCATCTTGTATGGCTTGATCTTCATCAGATACTATGGTAGTTGGTTGGACAGTACTTTGTTCCTTTTCAATGACTGTGGGTTCTTCATGAGGAACATCTTCTGGTCTAACATTAACTCCATGAACAATGTACTGTGAATCTTCTTCTTTGTGAACAACTTGATTTTCTTCTCTGACAGGCACATAATTCATAGAAGGAGTGAACTTGAGATCAAGATCAAACATCCAATCAGGACCTTTACCTCTCTGATTTTCTTTATCTTCCAAAAATTCAACATGAAGACAGTCTTGAACCTTTTTGGTACCCCTGTTGTATACTCTGAATCCTTTGCTATTGGTACAGTATCCCAATAGATATCCTTCATCTGACTTACCATCAAATTTTACAAGAGAATCAATAGTATTGAGAATGGTCAGAGGACAGCCAAAAGGTTTTAGAAAACGAATGTTTGGTTTCTTTCCCATTAGCAACTCATAAGGTGTCTTCATCTGAGGTTTAGTCACTGATACTCTATTTAACACATAGCAAGCAGTACTTACAGCTTCAGCCCAAAAGAGAATAGGTAATTGGGAATCTGCAAGCATTGTTCTTGCTGCTTCTATCAATGTTCTGTTCTTCCTTTCTGCAACACCATTCTGCTGTGGAGTTCTAGCAATGCTAAACTCCCTTTTTATTCCTTTCTTGGCACAAAATTCATCCATATGCTTGTTTTTGAATTCTGTCCCATTATCACATCTAATACCTCTCACTTTGAGTCTCAATTGATTTTCAAGGGCTACTATCAGATCATGAATAGCATCAAAGGTTTCATCTTTGAAACCCAAGAAAAAGACCCAACTAAATCTGCTACAATCATCTGTTACAACCAAGCAGTATTTCTTCTTGTTTAAACTTTCCACTAAAACAGGTCCAAACAGATCCATGTGTAGCAACTCCAAAGGCTCTCTAATATCTCTTTCCTCAAGCTTTTTGTATGAAGCTTTATGTTGTTTACCTTTCTTGCAGGCCAAACATGAATGATCAGTCTTGAATGTTTTGGAAGGTAAACCTCTAACTAAATTGCCTTTGACCAACTTGTTGATGTTCTTGAAATTCACATGACCTAATCTTCTGTGCCATAGATGTGCTTCTTCCAATGATGCCTTTGCTACTAAACATGTTGCTCTTCCAGTAGTGTTGATACTCTTGTTGTCTTGTGCAAAACGTCAACTTCCAATGATGTTTGCTTGATATTTTGCAAGCTTGCATTCCCTTGTAAAGTGTCCAAGATTTTGACAATTGAAGCATTCAATCTTGGATTTGTCAAAAGTTATACCCTGTTTGGCTTTGAAATCAATTCCCCTTCCTGTCTTGTGCATGAACTTCTTGATCCTTGCAGTGATCATGGCAACTTGCCATCTTATGTCAATCTCCTCTAAAGCATCTTCTTCAATCTGCAACAAGTCTTCTTGATAAGTAACAGGTAGAGTGGCTGGTTGAGCAAAGAAGGAACATACAACATCATCAGAGATGGTGTTGTTTGTTGGTGATGGGGTGGTGGTAGTCATGGTTGTGCAAACGTGATGTTTATCACCAACAGTACTTTGAGAAGGATAAGCAGCACTTTTAGTAGAAGTACTGCCTCTGTTTTCAGAAGACACGAAAGCTATGTTGTGAGTTTTCTGAGAACTGTGACCATTCATCTCTTGCTCGTACACCTTCAGATTGTTGTAGAGATCATCAAAGTCCATAGAATCCAATCCAGGTTGTCCTCTAATCATAGTAGCAACCACATGCCAGACAGATGGCAAACTCCTTAAGAACTTCAAGTTTGCATCTTCAACGGATACCTCTGCTCCATACAGCTCTAACATACTAAGTAGATTTTGGAATCTATCTGATGAACTCAAATAAGTACATTTTCTTATCATCATTTATCCTATTTATTTGACTTGTTTTATTATATTATCTGTGAGAATTGATACGTTAATGTTTACTTTTGTAATTCTCAGGTAAAAACATGTACTATGTGAAACTTGGCGATTTTGGACTAAATATGGAGCAAAACAAGCAAGAAGTTAAGAGTCTACTGAAATGTACAAGATCAAGATCATTCTGCTCCAGATACGCCGCATCCTACTTCTTACATACGGCGCATCACTATCAAGATTTCACAAGTTATAATCCAAGACGGCAAAGGACATGCGCCGCATAGATAAATGGAGTTACGCCGCATCTTCTGGCGGTGTACGAATATTCCTGAATATATTAATCTTGGACCCCACGCGAAGTTAAGTCAATGCGCCGCATCTACTTATACTATGCGCCGCATCTAACCCTCAGACAGAAACTATAAATACCCCAAAGTCAGACGAATTTTGTGTGCAATATACCTAGTACGAGAAAGAGAGCCGAATTCAGACGAAGTAGCAGCACAAGACACACCTTAAACGAAGATACAAGAGCTGTAAGAAGGTCCTGCATGTATTCAATTCATTAAGTAGTTTTGTTTTATTGTATTAGTACACTTTAATTCATCAGGATTGATGGGCCGATTCCATGTGACTACGAAAAACCATGGGCACCCCTTAAAATTGCTTTCCCATTAATTAAAGTTTATATGTTGATGTCTTTGGTGACTTTTATTAGTGCATTGATAACCTCTGTGTCTAGCTGAGCATTGCTTGGGTCGCCATGCCCCTTCCTCGCCTATTTATTCTATCGTTTCTAGGATAGTGGGATAGACATAAGTAATCATTAAGGGTTTACTCGCCGATAAGATTAGAGCCAACGAGAAAGGTTTAACTCTCGATGCGTCGCATCGAACTATACACTTCATATAAAACTAGCAATAAAACAAGTGACAAGCTACTTAATTATCAGGACAGGTCTTCTTATTGTCTCGAGTATCTATCTGTGTACGTGTGTGCTAATCGCTGATTCGTGCTCATTAGTTTAGTTTATATTTAATCACAACCAAACCGTGCCAGTCTCTCAGGCTGAACCCCCTTGCGTTAGATTAGGTTGTATAGCTAACCTAGGATATTAAAATACTGATTAGAACAACAAGATAATACGTTCCACTCTTAGTGATCGACACTCTACTTACCATTATATTCATACTGACCGGGTACACTGCTCGTTAAGGTGTGTGTTTAATTGATAAGTCGGCTAAATATAAATTTAAAACTTGAATACTGCTAAAACTACAACGACACACCGTGGATATAAAAATTAGAGCATAACACGCACACGCATCAAGTTTTTGGCGCCGCTGCCGGGGAAAGAATTGTTATTATCTATTAATTTGATTAGTATTTTAATTAGGTTTTTCTTTTTAATTTTTATATTCTAACCGCTAATTTTGTTATATATTAGTTAAATTGCATTCATTGTATTATTTGCATATTTTCTGTTTTTGTGTGTGTGTGTGTGTGTTTTTTTTTTTTTTTTTTTTCTTTTTGTTTAATTTTATTTTTGTTTTTTTTTTTTTTCTGTTTTTCTGTATTCTGCTATCGTTGTACTGAGCTGATTCAAACGATACGGCGCATCTATTTTCATAGATACGGCGTATTGCGTTTAATTTTTATAAAATACAACGCGTTTAATAAATTCGATACGACGCATCTTTCCCCAAGATACGGCGTATCCTGTTTTTAATAAGAAATTTTTCTAAACGATAACGCCATACGACGCATCTGTTTTAACAGATACGGCGTATTTATTATTTTAATTAAAAACAGTTTTCGAATTATTAAACAGATACGACGCATCGATTTTTATCGATACGGCGCATCTTCTAAATCAAAAATCGGTTATATTTGCTAAAATTAGATACGTTGATTTTTGATAATTAAAACTGATACGGCGCATTCTAAGATTATAAGCGGCGTATCTGCTTTCTGAATAAAAGTCTGATTAAATTTTAACGATTATAAGATACGGCGTATCCAACTTTTTGGATACGGCGCATCGTCTGCATATATCAGTAACTTTTATTTTTCGTATTCCGTTTTTCGTTGTTAATTTTCTGATATATTACTTTCTTGAACATACCCTACTGATGCTTTTGTGATAGTTTCAGGAAGTGCATGACCAGGAGTTCAACTAAGAACTTGATTACACCTTTCGAAGATCCTGAACGAACCCTACATTCGCTTAAAAGGCTTTTCAACACAAAAAGCTTTGATATTTCAAGTTCATTCGAGCTTGATTATTTTTCTGAAGAGAAAGAGGAAGAAGAAACAGAAACAATGGCGGAAAACACTACTATGGAGGAATACATGAACAGTACCCGTGCTGATTACAGTTCAGGAGTTGCTAGACCAAAGTTTGATGATAAGTCAAAGTTTGAGTTGAAGGGTCAGTTTCTCAAAGAACTAAGAGAAAATGCTTTCAGTGGAACAGAACATGAAGATGCTAATGAACATGTTGAAAAAGTCCTCGAGATAGCAGATTTGTTTACTACAGAAGGAGTCACTGACGATCAACTTATGCTAAGAATCTTTCCAATCTCGCTTAAAGGAGCTGCTAATAAGTGGCTAAGGAATGAACCTGCTAGTTCAATCACAACATGGGAAGATTTGAAGAGCAAATTCCTGAAAAGATATTGTCCACCTGCTAAAACCGCTAAAAAGATGGAGGCTATCAACAGTTTCAAGCAAGAGCCTGATGAAACTCTTTATCAAGCTTGGGAACGATTCAAAGACTTATTGATGAAATGCCCTCAACATTATCTAAGTCCAATGCAGGAGATAATATTGTTCTATCAAGGATTGGACGTGCCTACTAGATAAATCTTGGATGCTAAGGGAGTTGTGCCTCAAATGAGTGCAGCCAATGCTAGGAAAGCTATCCAAGAAGCTGCTGATCATTCTCAAAAATGGCACGACGGAACCTCTACTAGATCTAAGAGCAGCACTAATTTTGATGGGTTTGCTGCAATTCAAGCTCAATTGGATAAAATTAGTAGAGAGATGAAGAAGCGCGATGAGAAAGTGTATGCTGCCCAAGTTGGATGTGAAAAATGCGAAGGACCTCACTACACTAAAGATTGCCCTAATAAGAATGAAAGTGAGACGTTTGAAGAAGCATACTACACACAATTTGGACAACCATTCCGACCTTCAGGAAGATTTAGGGAAGCTACTCCGGGATACTATCAAAAGAACAACTTTAATCCCACTTATCAAGAGAGGAGGCAGACTTTGGATGACACTTTAAAACAAATTATGGCTGATGCTGCTAAAAGACATGAAGAAAATACTGTTATGATCAAAAAATCCGAGCTACAACGGATACTATTACAAGAAATCAAGGAGCTTCGATCAAAGCATTGGAACAACAAATTGGACAGATGAGCAAAGTTCTTCAAGAAAGGGGATATGGAAGTTTACCAAGCTCAACTGAAACCAACCCAAGAGACCATGTCAAGGCCATAAGCACCACTGAAGAAGTCACGCCTACCATTCCTTTTCCTAGAAGATTGATGAATGGTAATGATGCTGAAAAGCCTGAATTTTTCTTTAATTCTTCAATCAGTTTAAGGAGGCTACTAAAAGAGAAGACAAAGATTGAAGAGGAGATCAAGGCTACAATGAAAGAAGAGAGCTCTGCAACCGACTTACATGCCTTGCCTCATAAAGAAAAGGACCCAGGAAGTTTTACTTTACCTTGTTCAATTAATGATAAATCTTTCAATAATGTGTTAGCTGACTTAGGAGCTAGCGTTAGTGTTATGCCTCTTAAGACATTCACTACCCTAGGACTAGGAAAATTAGCACCAACTAAGTTGCTTATTGAATTGGCTGATAAAACGGTAAAACAACCTGAAGGGATTGCTAGCAATGTGCTAGTTAAGATTGAGAAGTTTGTTTTCCCTGTAGACTTTGTTATATTAGATATGCCCGAGGATGTTAAGATTCCTTTAATCCTTGGAAGACCTTTCTTGTCTACTGCCCATGCTAAGATTGATGTGTTTAAAAGAAAAATCTCATTAAGGGTAGGGAATAATAAACTAGTCTATAAGTGCCAAGATCCTGCTAAAAGCATAATTAGAGGCGTCTATGTGCTAGGATTAAGAGAACGTATGGACCTCGATCTTGAAGCTAGGTTTATGGGAGAAACCTTAGTAAATAATGAATCACTTGAGACCTATAGTGGAGACTACATTGAATTAAATGATCTTAATTTACCATTAGGAATCAATGATCAATTTATGGAGGATTTAGAACCCGAAATTGAAGAAGGAGAAATTATGGATATACTTAGAATTAATATGATCAACACTAAGAATTATGATGAATTTGAAGGATATCCTAGTTTCTATGATTACGGTAGAAAGATCCATGTAGATTGTGCTTATAATTTACAATTTCCTTGCATGATAGGATTTAAACAGGTTAGTGCCAACTTTTTCCCTATTTTACCAATTAATGTAATGTCAAAAGATTTCTATAATTCTATAATGAAAAACAAAATTGAGTATAGAGGGAAAAACGTAGTTGGAATGTTCATGAATGTACCTATTTTTGTTGGGAATTTAACTATTGTTACAGATTTCACCATGGTGGAAAACATGGATGCTTATCGTGATGTTGAGATGGGTGACGTGATCGTTGGGAAACCATTTTGTAAGGAGGTCAAAATTAACGCTAAAAGATTTGAAGGAAAGATCACCTTTAAAAGTGGAAGCAACGTTATCACTTACATGATGCCACGTGCTCACCCAAGGTTTAAACATGCCCCTAATAAATTTTGTTACAAATTTACAACATTTCTTTTTGTAGATGAAAATGACGCTGAGAAAGGGATCGAGTATCCGTACCAAAAGATGAAAGGATTCTACAAAGGTGTACTCGAATTGTGGCCGGAATATGTTCGTGACGAAGTAATTCGCAACTACATCGTGCACGGACATGTAGGGATCAATAGAACAAAATAAGGAGCCGAACGTGAGTCTAACTTGAAGACTCTGGAATAAAGACAAGTGCTGACCGGGAGACAACCCGAAGAATTTTTACTTTTCTGTTCTGTGTCGAGTCAGTCAGGCCTGCAGAGGATACGGCGCATCTCAATCCTAAGATGCGACGCATCTCCTGCGCTGGTCATATCATATCTTATTTAATTTTCTGCATTTTTACTTTTGACTTTAAAACTTTCTGTCAGTATTTTAATGCGGCGCATCCCTGGTTAAGGATGCGACGCATCTTTTATTCTGATTCGTATTTATCCCAGGCTCGATACGGCGTATCTTCTTCCATAAGATACGGCGTATCGACTGACCTGATGATTTTCAATTTAATTTTTTAAGTTTTATTTTTACTAACTACTAATGTATTATGCAAGTTTGAACCTTCTTAACTCAGGTGTGTTAAAGTCTTGATGGTATTATAGATTCCTGCATTTCCTGTGGATACATCAAATATGAAGCTTAAACGTTCTCATCCACAAGAAAGTTGATTTTTGCTCTTATACAAATGGAGGATCATACCGAGCAAATCTCAGGGGAGTTTTTCTGTTCTAATTCTTTTTATTTTCCAGTTTTTAACCTTTGATACAAACAACGAGGACGTTGTTTAACTTAAGTGGGGGGATTGGAGAATTAGAACACTTACTTGTCCTAAACTTTTTCAAAATATGCTTAAAATGTGCTTAATATATCAAAATTTAAAATTTTTAGCATGTTTTTGTTTAAAGTCTAAATTACATAGCTGCACACATAACATTATTTTTAAAAATTGTGAACTTTTCAAAATTCACAAATCTATGAGTGTGCCGGTGACTTGTAAACTTTAGAACTTGGCTTATATACTATTCGAGACCACCATAATAAGTATTATTTATATAATTGGAATGACTTGTCTAAATTGGTAAATTTCTAGGATTACACCCAAATAGCCTTTATATGTTATGTGATATTAACTAACTACACTGGTTAGTTAATCCCCGTATAAACCTTTTGTTACTCTCACTTTTAGAGTAAGATACCCCTAGAAAAACACTCAGAGCCATTCCTTTCGTTTCTTACACCTTTGTTATAATGTTTCGTTACACCCTTACACCTTAGCCTACCCTGTAGATTAAAATCCGTGGTTGGTTAATTGCTTTAGGCAAAGTGTGTTTCCTTACATTACCTGTGTTCGCGTGCGTAATTCATTATCTTTGGTTGAGTCAGGAAATTGCACAATGCAATTGGTATGAAAGTAAATATTGTATATCTTTGAGTTTATTTTTCGTGTGTTTACTACTTTCGCTATTACAGTTATTTCTGAAAGTATGAAGAGTATGAAAAAAATTATCCGGAAAAATGGTGATAGTAAAGTTGTGAAATTTTACACATATATGTTGATGTCAAAAAAAAAAAAAAAAAAAAAAAAAAAAAAAAAAAAAAAAAAAAATCGAAAAAATAGAAAAGAAAAAGAAAAAGGAAAAGTTGGATGTTTAACCAACTTATGTAAAGTTTTGTATTAAGTGGGCGATATCACCACTATTTGTTATATATTATATTTATGGATTGAATGGGAGTTGGACGTTATGGGAACGCCAACTAAGGTTTATTCTTTGATTGAGATTTTGTTGAGTATAATTCGTGTCTACCTAAAGCGTGTGTTTCAAGTGTTAAAGCGTGAGTTATTCGATGATATGAGTCTTATTCATGGGATGGTTGGGATAGTGATTAACCACACTTAGGATTTTAATTTATCTGTTTTGTTTATTTTTCATTTTACACCAATTTGTATCCCAAATATTATCCATACCCTATATTATTCTTTATCTAAACCTTTGATTTATTGAGATTAGGGATTTGAGCAATCTTAAGTATCGTAGTCGTGGATTCGGCTATGTATTTATGATTTTGTCGCCCTTTTTGATATAATATTATTGGTAAAGATTACTTGGTCCTATCTTTAGCCTATTCGAGTTAAGGATTTGAGCAATTGCAAGTATCGTGTTCGTGGATTCGGTCATGTATTTGTGATTTTGTCGCCTTTTCTGGAATTTGAGATCGATAGAGATTAAGAAGAATGATTAACCCTTAGCCAACAAACCCTTTTTACCGCTTTAGAATTGTTATTCCTTGGCTTTAGTGGGGGAGATGCGTATACTTTCCAAGCTTATGATAGAATATTCGTCACGACTGGACAGTTAAACGATTAGATTTGCTTTTATCAAAATATTTTATTTTATTTCTAACTCGTTAAGTGTTTGGTTGTGCAATTATGACAAAAACAAATACATGCTTAAATATAAAAATAAATCCTAACATCTTTTAGGATACATTTTCATAAGATTAATTCTAAGGTTTACTTGGGGACAAGTAAAGTTCAAGTGGGGGGATATTTGATGAACTCAAATAAGTACATTTTATTATCATCATTTATCCTATTTATTTGACTTGTTTTATTATATTATCTGTGAGAATTGATACGCTAATGTTTACTTTTGTAATTCTCAGGTAAAAACAAGTATTATGTGAAACTTGGCGATTTTGGACTAAATATGGAGCAAAACAAGCAAGAAGTTAAGAGTCTACTGAAATGTACAAGATCAAGATCATTCTGCTCCAGATACGCCGCATCCTACTTCTTACATACGGCGCATCACTATCAAGATTTCACAAGTTATAATCCAAGACGGCAAAGGACATGCGCCGCATAGAGAAATGGAGTTACGCCGCATCTTCTGGCGGTATACGAATATTCCTGAATATATTAATCTTGGACCCCACGCGAAGTTAAGTCAATGCGCCGCATCTACTTATACTATGCGCCGCATCTAACCCTCAGACAGAAACTATAAATACCCCAAAGTCAGACGAATTTTGTGTGCAATATACCTAGTACGAGAAAGAGAGCCGAATTCAGACGAAGTAGCAGCACAAGACACACCTTAAACGAAGATACAAGAGCTGTAAGAAGGTCCTGCATGTATTCAATTCATTAAGTAGTTTTGTTTTATTGTATTAGTACACTTTAATTCATCAGGATTGATGGGCCGATTCCATGTGACTACGGAAAACCATGGGCACCCCTTAAAATTGCTTTCCCATTAATTAAAGTTTATATGTTGATGTCTTTGGTGACTTTTATTAGTGCATTGATAACCTCTGTGTCTAGCTGAGCATTGCTTGGGTCGCCATGCCCCTTCCTCGCCTATTTATTCTATCGTTTCTAGGATAGTGGGATAGACATAAGTAATCATTAAGGGTTTACTCGCCGATAAGATTAGAGCCAACGAGAAAGGTTTAACTCTCGATGCGTCGCATCGAACTATACACTTCATATAAAACTAGCAATAAAACAAGTGACAAGCTACTTAATTATCAGGTCTTCTTATTGTCTCGAGTATCTATCTGTGTACGTGTGTGCTAATCGTTGATTCGTGCTCATTAGTTTAGTTTATATTTAATCACAACCAAACCGTGCCAGTCTCTCAGGCTGAACCCCCTTGCGTTAGATTAGGTTGTATAGCTAACCTAGGATATTAAAATACTGATTAGAACAATAAGATAATACGTTCCACTCTTAGTGATCGACACTCTACTTACCATTATATTCATACTGACCGGGTATACTGCTCGTTAAGGTGTGTGTTTAATTGATAAGTCGGCTAAATATAAATTTAAAACTTGAATACTGCTAAAACCACAACGACACACCGTGGATATAAAAATTAGAGCATAACACACACACGCATCAAGCATCTTAGAGTATCACTTAGGGAACGATTTTCTCAGCTTTTGTAAGGGTTTTACAGCCCCCAAAACACATGTTTCATTGAAGATAATTTATCCTTTAATCATTCAATATGTCTATGTGTTATTTGATTACTTGTTTATCTTCTCTTTACTTTAACATGCTAGCTTAGATTAATTAGTGTTTGCTTAGATCTAATGATACCTAGTTATTGAATATTGATTTGTCGTCTCTTGTTTAATTGATTGCCTCGCGTTAGGATAAGAAAACTGGCTAAGTTCTTATATGTATTAGCTTGAACGTCTTATAAAACGCAACCATAGAGTGCACTATTGGTTTTTCTCGTTGTATTTATTTCGTGAATTGCGGCTTGTAGATCCTAGAAAACTTATGTCACACCCCCAAAAATGGTTTGCAGCGGAAAGTAATGTCTTTGGGGTGCAACTCAATTGGTATCACAACACAAGTGCAAAGAACGGTTTTCATCTCAACCATTTAGAATAAAATTGTTTAACAAAAGAGTTGAATTTACATTGTTAAAAGTAGTGCGGAAATAGGCCCTTTAAAATATCGTTTAAAACGGTCCCATATGAATATCAGAGTCTTCTATGACCATGCCATGCCCTGCCAAAACCTCCAGTAGCGTGCCTTTGCTTAAAGCCTGAAAATACATGCTAAAGTGTCAACACGAGGTTGGTGAGTTCATAGAGTTTAGTGTAAAATGAATTTGCATTGGATTAAGATTTCCCAGCAAAGGCATTGTAAATCCACTCAGTTCCAAGCCCTGGCCATACAAGACTCGCAACCTGTGTGTTTACAACCCACTGCTAACATATAGTATGAGTAAAACAAGTATAAGTTTATCACAACAGTTATCAAAGCTAATGGTCATCCAACAACTTAATTTGGAGCCACTAGATAGTCTCAGTAGTCATCCAGCAACTTAATCTGGAGCCACTGGAAAGTCACAGTAGTCATCTAGCAACTTAATCTAGAGCCACTGGAAAGTCACAGTAGTCATCCAGCAACTTAATCTGGAGCCACTGGAGAGTCTCAGTAGTCATCCAGCAACTTAATCTGGAGCCACTGGAAGTATGTATGTATGTATGTTTACTGGGTGCCATTTCCCAAAGTATAAGAATCCAAGAATACACAATCAAGATTTACGCAATATGTTTAATAGTATGAAAGTATAGCATAGTATATGAGTAAAGTTGTTTAGAGTAATAGCAAACAGTTTAAGCATGTATCTCCCCCAAAGAGTTTATAAAGCAGTTAAAATGAGTAAAAGTGGGGCTATGAAACTCACCTGGTGCGATAGCTACGATGACAAAAGTGGATACACTGAAATGAGGCACGATTCTCTAACCGCGACCTAATATGAATGAATGATATGATTCACTTAGATTATGAGGTGTGAGATGAATGCATATGCACATGAAGCCTATACCACTCGAAGTTTAAGAATAAGTGTTAGCGTTGAGTTATAGCGTTGCCATAACTTAGGAAAATATGTCCATACTAGGCTTGCAAAACTAGACGTATAAAGAAATGTATAAAACGTTCGTGTTAGTCTTGGCGTTTTGAAAACCTTTGAAGTCATCTCATTGACGCTCTTGACGATACGTGTCTCAACGGTTAAGGAAAATGGCTCTTCTATCGTCGTTACTTGGAAAATACACTTTTAGTACGTAATATACCTTTTTATTAAAAGCTGTCAAGAATAATAAGGAATATCTTGTTTAAAACGTGAATATCTTGGTCGTTACAAACTCGTTTTCTACGTTCTTTATATCCATGGTTTCGTATAAATATATACTAACACATTTTTAGTAGCTCGGTTCATCTAGGTTTCGCCAAACGCCTCAAATAGGCCGTCGAATGTCGTCAAACAGCAACCATTTTCCGGAAAAATAGTTTTTAGTCGTTAAACTCGTAAAAATCATATCTCCTTCGTTATTTACTCGTTTTTATCCCCGTTTTCGGCCACGTCTTCGTCTCGGAATGTATTTTCTAAATGTTTGGCCAAAAATAACCCTAAACTTACTGATTTGGCCACGTTTTAAAAATTGAGACAGCGGGTTATATATTGTTTCAAAAATGTGTTTTCTTAGTTTGTATCTAGTCCAAAACCATCCAAACTACAACCAAACAATTCTCAATCCTACCATACACCTTCTTAGGGTGTCATGGGTTCCTAAACATCATCCATCAAGTTAATCTACCAAGGATTTACCTATAACCCATCTCTATGGCTCAAAAGTTAAATAAATGTAAATGGAGTGGTATAGCTTGCATATGCATATAGATCTACTATGGAAAGCATATAATCATGAAGACAACTTGAAGAAATTATGAAAAAGAGTTTGACAACTTACTTGTGATGATTATCAAGAGATGGTGATGAAAACCCATTAAATCTTTGTGGTTTTTATTTCAAAACCCCAACAAGAATGATTATATGGACTAAAATAGAACTTGATCTTTGAAAAATAATTGTTCTTGCTTCATGGTTGTTCTTGCCGTGAGTTTCAAAGGAAAAGGGAGAAAGGAAAAGAAACTTGACTTTGTAACTTAGAAATGACAAAGTGTATTAGGAAAGTTTATTAGATATTTTCTAGTGATGGCATTTTGGTAATTAATTGATCAATATGAAGTAACATGGTAAAAGGAGGGGGGCGGCACATGGTTTAGTGGGATGAGTATGTGGGAAGCTTGGTAATATCTAGTTTACGGAGTCGGTTTTGGTTCCGTTAATCGCTAAACGTAAATAGTTAAACCGCGAAACGTAAATCTGGGTATCGTAAAAAAATGAAATATGAAATAATGACTAAACTTGTCAAAATACTCCATAAGAAAATGTGAAATGAATGGTAAGTTTCATCGGGTTGCTTAAACGCAGTTAAAACTGGAAACGCGGGTTTAAAACGCGTAATTCGCGTAAAACGCTGAACTGGAAAACGTAAACTTCCAAAATACCAAGTAAATGAATTTTATAATCTTTATGATGTTATAAGAGGTGTAAAAGCATGTCGGGACCTTCGTGGGGATTGTCGGACGTGTTAGTCACATTTATTGATCGCGCGTTAACGTTTTAATTAAATTTAATTATACGTAAAACGTCAAATGTAATAAAAGTGTTAATTTAATAACCCTACGAGTGGAATAGTATGAAAATGTCATTATGATGATATGTAGACTATTCCTAGTCCGTATGCAGTGTCCCTACTAATGACGCATGAATTCGCAGCTAAACCCATCTGGTTACGCGAATATGAATACCCGTAAACTACGTTTACGATGAAATGAATGAATGAACATGAATAGTAAGTTTTCTCCGGGAATGAATAGTGTCACGTGAATAGTAAAATTTCCAAATGCTTCTCAAATTCTCAAACTGACTCCGAAAATGATGAATAGTAAAATGATGAATAGTGATCGGTGAATAGTAAATGATGAATAGTGACTGATGAATAGTGACTCGTCGGGGTTCGGAAAATGACCTAAAATTACGGGTTGTGACAGTCTCCCACCCTAAAAGGAACTTCGTCCCGAAGTTCAGCTCGTTCGTTCTGCGCACACACGTTCTCCTGGTCGGATTTGATGAGGCAAACTTTCCCATCCTCGAGCGTAGCCTTCAAAAGATCTTATGGTAACCGATTTTTACTTAATCCCACAACTCATCAAACAAGAACTGTCATGGGATTAGGCTAAATCGGTTTAGGTTGTCGATTCAAATTTAATCTCACAACTCATCAAACAAGAACTGTCATGAGATTAAACTGAATCGGCTGGGGTAACAACTTGGATCTTAGCTTGATTTTCGCAACTCATCAAACAAGAACTGTCACTAGATCAAGCTAGGAAACAAGTTTCCAAAAATAATGGATTCAACATCCTGAAATGAGGTCTTTTGAAAGATTGGCTCGATATTGGAATTGTTTACACCGATCAAATCAATCCGGACATAATTCCATTATAACTACTCTCAGTATTGCAAAATTCATCTCTGAGTCGAACATAGGTGGTCAGGCTATGTCCCACTGTCCCGGGTCGAATATAGATGACCAGTCTATATTCCACCGAGGTTTAATGAATTTTGGAATACTCAGCTTAGTTATACTAATACTATGTCCTTCACATGTAAAGGGTGGTTCAAATGACTAAGGCATGTGATCAGGCTTGAGGTCGAATGATAAACTACGTAAGGAAGAGGTGTAACGCTGTGACGTGTATGATATGTATGCACCCTTATATGTAAGACAATCATAGTAATCAACGAGAATAAGTGAGTATAATCTATCTGGCAATAAGATATAAATCTCATTAAATATGTCAGCAACAAACCACAAATGAGGCATCAGCTTGGCAGGCAGGCACGCGGCGGTCATAGGGTTAAGTTTTCGTAAAAGTAGCTATAGTTTAGGTTTTAAAATTACCCAATTCTCTATAGCCTAGGCTCTGATACCAATCTGTCACACCCCCAAAAATGGTTTGCAGCGGAAAGTAATGTCTTTGGGGTGCAACTCAATTGGTATCACAACACAAGTGCAAAGAACGGTTTTCATCTCAACCATTTAGAATAAAATTGTTTAACAAAAGAGTTGAATTTACATTGTTAAAAGTAGTGCGGAAATAGGCCCTTTAAAATATCGTTTAAAACGGTCCCATATGAATATCAGAGTCTTCTATGACCATGCCATGCCCTGCCAAAACCTCCAGTAGCGTGCCTTTGCTTAAAGCCTGAAAATACATGCTAAAGTGTCAACACGAGGTTGGTGAGTTCATAGAGTTTAGTGTAAAATGAATTTGCATTGGATTAAGATTTCCCAGCAAAGGCATTGTAAATCCACTCAGTTCCAAGCCCTGGCCATACAAGACTCGCAACCTGTGTGTTTACAACCCACTGCTAACATATAGTATGAGTAAAACAAGTATAAGTTTATCACAACAGTTATCAAAGCTAATGGTCATCCAACAACTTAATTTGGAGCCACTAGATAGTCTCAGTAGTCATCCAGCAACTTAATCTGGAGCCACTGGAAAGTCACAGTAGTCATCTAGCAACTTAATCTAGAGCCACTGGAAAGTCACAGTAGTCATCCAGCAACTTAATCTGGAGCCACTGGAGAGTCTCAGTAGTCATCCAGCAACTTAATCTGGAGCCACTGGAAGTATGTATGTATGTATGTTTACTGGGTGCCATTTCCCAAAGTATAAGAATCCAAGAATACACAATCAAGATTTACGCAATATGTTTAATAGTATGAAAGTATAGCATAGTATATGAGTAAAGTTGTTTAGAGTAATAGCAAACAGTTTAAGCATGTATCTCCCCCAAAGAGTTTATAAAGCAGTTAAAATGAGTAAAAGTGGGGCTATGAAACTCACCTGGTGCGATAGCTACGATGACAAAAGTGGATACACTGAAATGAGGCACGATTCTCTAACCGCGACCTAATATGAATGAATGATATGATTCACTTAGATTATGAGGTGTGAGATGAATGCATATGCACATGAAGCCTATACCACTCGAAGTTTAAGAATAAGTGTTAGCGTTGAGTTATAGCGTTGCCATAACTTAGGAAAATATGTCCATACTAGGCTTGCAAAACTAGACGTATAAAGAAATGTATAAAACGTTCGTGTTAGTCTTGGCGTTTTGAAAACCTTTGAAGTCATCTCATTGACGCTCTTGACGATACGTGTCTCAACGGTTAAGGAAAATGGCTCTTCTATCGTCGTTACTTGGAAAATACACTTTTAGTACGTAATATACCTTTTTATTAAAAGCTGTCAAGAATAATAAGGAATATCTTGTTTAAAACGTGAATATCTTGGTCGTTACAAACTCGTTTTCTACGTTCTTTATATCCATGGTTTCGTATAAATATATACTAACACATTTTTAGTAGCTCGGTTCATCTAGGTTTCGCCAAACGCCTCAAATAGGCCGTCGAATGTCGTCAAACAGCAACCATTTTCCGGAAAAATAGTTTTTAGGTCGTTAAACTCGTAAAAATCATATCTCCTTCGTTATTTACTCGTTTTTATCCCCGTTTTCGGCCACGTCTTCGTCTCGGAATGTATTTTCTAAATGTTTGGCAAAAAATAACCCTAAACTTACTGAGTTGGCCACGTTTTAAAAATTGAGACAGCGGGTTATATATTGTTTCAAAAATGTGTTTTCTTAGTTTGTATCTAGTCCAAAACCATCCAAACTACAACCAAACAATTCTCAATCCTACCATACACCTTCTTAGGGTGTCATGGGTTCCTAACATCATCCATCAAGTTAATCTACCAAGGATTTACCTATAACCCATCTCTATGGCTCAAAAGTTAAATAAATGTAAATGGAGTGGTATAGCTTGCATATGCATATAGATCTACTATGGAAAGCATATAATCATGAAGACAACTTGAAGAAATTATGAAAAAGAGTTTGACAACTTACTTGTGATGATTATCAAGAGATGGTGATGAAAACCCATTAAATCTTTGTGGTTTTTATTTCAAAACCCCAACAAGAATGATTATATGGACTAAAATAGAACTTGATCTTTGAAAAATAATTGTTCTTGCTTCATGGTTGTTCTTGCCGTGAGTTTCAAAGGAAAAGGGAGAAAGGAAAAGAAACTTGACTTTGTAACTTAGAAATGACAAAGTGTATTAGGAAAGTTTATTAGATATTTTCTAGTGATGGCATTTTGGTAATTAATTGATCAATATGAAGTAACATGGTAAAAGGAGGGGGGCGGCACATGGTTTAGTGGGATGAGTATGTGGGAAGCTTGGTAATATCTAGTTTACGGAGTCGGTTTTGGTTTCGTTAATCGCTAAACGTAAATAGTTAAACCGCGAAACGTAAATCTGGGTATCGTAAAAATATGAAATATGAAATAATGACTAAACTTGTCAAAATACTCCATAAGAAAATGTGAAATGAATGGTAAGTTTCATCGGGTTGCTTAAACGCAGTTAAAACTGGAAACGCGGGTTTAAAACGCGTAATTCGCGTAAAACGCTGAACTGGAAAACGTAAACTTCCAAAATACCAAGTAAATGAATTTTATAATCTTTATGATGTTATAAGAGGTGTAAAAGCATGTCGGGACCTTCGTGGGGATTGTCGGACGTGTTAGTCACATTTATTGATCGCGCGTTAACGTTTTAATTAAATTTAATTATACGTAAAACGTCAAATGTAATAAAAGTGTTAATTTAATAACCCTACGAGTGGAATAGTATGAAAATGTCATTATGATGATATGTAGACTATTCCTAGTCCGTATGCAGTGTCCCTACTAATGACGCATGAATTTGCAGCTAAACCCATCCGGTTACGCGAATATGAATACCCGTAAACTACGTTTACGATGAAATGAATGAATGAACATGAATAGTAAGTTTTCTCCGGGAATGAATAGTGTCACGTGAATAGTAAAATTTCCAAACGCTTCTCAAATTCTCAAACTGACTCCGAAAATGATGAATAGTAAAATGATGAATAGTGATCGGTGAATAGTAAATGATGAATAGTGACTGATGAATAGTGACTCGTCGGGGTTCGGAAAATGACCTAAAATTACGGGTTGTGACAACTTAATAGACTTTAAGGGATTTAGGGGAGACTAGTGTTCATACAGTTGGGGACTTCGGTACCTCTCCACGACCAATACTAAGGAATACAACGCTTCAATTAAAACAAGGATGTGGCAATTCGAAAAATCAATAGGAGATCACTGTAACACACCGTATTTTCAAAGTATCGGCAGAATACTAATCGGTGGTATTACTTCATAGATCATAGTCATAATCATAGAAAACGACTCTAAATTAGACTTTTTAGAAAAGTTGTTATCATTCGGTGAAAACTTAATATTCAGGAATTACAAAAGGAATTCCACATTGTTGATGTTACACAAAAGAAAATGTTCCAGTTTGAAAAGAATGATGACATCATTGGACGCCGTCCAAAAAGGTTCCATACCAACTCCGTGCCAATCATGCCTTCTAATTACCTGAGATAAATATGCCAAAAAGTCAACACAAAGGTTGAGAGAATTCATAGGTTTAGTAGTAAAGCAGTTGATCACAAGATTTCAAGTTTAATAATCAGTGGGTTATGTTGTTATACACCCATAATTCAAAATGGTTAATATTGCACTAAGCTCATAACACCAAGACGTTAGCTGTTGTATCATAAAAATGACATAAGTGACAATGCCCTCAAATAGGTATTTGCCAGTTACCTATAGCAATTCAAATATAGTGTGTTTGGTAACCATTCCGGCCAACACAAACGGGATTTGTGAATCCCAATAGATCTATCCACAATATTCACGTTCACTCGCAGTGATTAATGGCTCATGATAGTGAGGGACTTGTGGCAATAGTGGTACTTAGGCAATAGCACATTTGGTTAAGCATACAGTTTTCAAGCAATTGTGATCACAAAAGTAGTAGCATGTATCTCCCCCAAGGAGTTTATAAAATGGTTAAACGAGTAAAAGTGGGGATATGAACTCACCTTGGTGGTACAGTAGTCAGGATATAGTAATATCAATGATATAAGTGAGCGGCTCCAACACGCGACCTAGATTAATATGGCAAGTCTTAGATTTCGATGGTTTATGTTCATGACCTTAACGAATAACGTTTGTAAAATTATTTGTATCATCGTTGCTTGTGTGATAAAGTTTCGAAATATTATTTAAGTTGTGTGTATTGTATATCGTATGATACATATTTATGTCCTCGTCGTTAATAAGTATATAACGCAATTATTTAGAAGTTAACAAAAGTTAGTGGATGATAAGTTGAAATATTTATTTTAAATATTTAGTGAATGATTAATTATTTGAAGTGTTTGTTTTTATTTACTTTTAAGTTAATCATTTGTTAAATTATATTAATTGTTTGGAAAATAATGTCGTTATTTATGTCTCGTAATCGTCGTAATTATATTTTAAGTGTAAGTTATTGTGAAAATTGACGCAACTATTTTGTAAATATAAGTTTTTCAAAAATATTTTAAAGTTACAAAATTTACCCTTAGCTTATATAAAAGTTACATTTTTTTTCTAAAACTTATACTTTTTTCATTTCTAGTCCAAAATTGTAAAATTATACTTTTTCCCAAACTTTCTAAAAATGACAGTTTCTACCCTCAGTTTTTACCCAAAAATCACAGTTTTCTGTTTCAATCCTTCATTTTTCCAAAGTTTACACTTTTCACCCAAGTTTCATAAAATTTGCATTTTTAGTCCAAAAATCACTAAATTGTACCATTTAGTTTTCTATTAATGAGCTATGTTTCATTTGCTTATTTAAAGCGTATTGAAGCTGCTTATTTTGAAATGGCTCTTACGAAAGGATTATTGGGCCTTAATGCCCAATCAAGGGTTCATTTGGTTTTAAAAAAAATGTAGAGTGAGCTTATGAGCTTAGGCTTATTTTTGTGATTTCAAAAGCGTGTATTCTGGCTTATTAAATCAGCTTATGCATACATCTTATTATTCCTAGCTTATTACAGATTCGTCTTGGGCTTCTAGGCCAGTTAGGGTGCATTTGGTTTTAAAAGAAACAAGGCAACACTTTTGTATATATATAAAAAAATAAAACTTCTAAAGTGCTCATGCCCAGGTTTTAAACCTGTGCCAAATGGGAGACAAAGCAACCAACTTACCACTGGACTACAAGTCCTTTGGTGTTATCATTTGGTACGCATATTTATTTAATGGTTTTGTGACTGCATTCATTTAGCCAATTTCTTTACTCGGTATACATTACGTTGTGTATGTGCATGAATGAGTTTTGTGTTTAGTTTCTTCTCCACACTGAGTTTTGCCATCTCCATAAATACATAAGCTACTAAGCCTCTGAATAAGCTCAACTTTTACATATCCGAGCCCAGATAAGTTCAAATGAGTCTCGACTCATTTGAGTTTACTCGACTCAAAGTTCCAAATGTTACCAAAAGTTCAAACCGATTTCAAGTGTTGTTTAAAAAGTTTGTTTACGTCTCGAACAAGCACTTGTCTAGTAAGTCGCCACTTAATTTAAATTTTGTTTTATGTTTTCATTTGGTTATTTGTAGTAAGTAAAACTTGTAAGTAAGCTCTTATATAAATATATATAAGTCGAGAAGTACTCAAATAATCCATAGCTTGTTTTGAGTGTTTGATTTTATATTTTCTTAAGTTTGTAAACCACCACACAAGTCTTAATGATACGCAAGTTGTTGAGGTTGCATTTTGTACGCGACATGTGTGAATGAAACGTGTATTTAGCAAGCTTAAGGCATGTCGCGAGTATAACAAACGTTTAAAAGAAGCTAGCTAACGAGAGCTTAAGCTATTTTTCGTATCGAAATAGGTTGGGAGACTTACGACACCAAAAGTGGTGGTGAGGAAGATGAACATGAGTATAAACGAGAGCAACGAGAACTCGAACCTTAGTCTAGCTTCCAACGATCTTAATCCGAAACGAACTACCCCAAACGCTTCTTAGACCTTGCAAAGCAAACCGAATGAATGGCTTTACTTTCTTTCTTGCTCGACAGTAAAAAGAGTAAAAGAGTTATGTTTGTGTTTTGTTTTGTTTTCTGTGGTGATGAAAGTGTGTGGAGAGTTAGGGTATTTTAAATAGAGAATAGCACATGCTTAATAGGAGTTGGCGTTGACTTACAGGGTGTCCTCTTGGTTTCAGTCGCATGATATGGAAGGACAAGAGAAGAAAGGTGGTGTGACGTTTCATATGATTTGACAATACTAGCTTTCATAGGTAATGATGATTAGTACTTGTAATAGGATCAAACTCTTTTGATTGGATTTAGTTTCCTCTTTTAAACAAGAAAAAAAAAACGTGTGTGTGCTATACATGTTCATTAGGTTGTGTTTTATTATTAGTTACAAAGGGATGTGTTTGTTTTACTTGTTACTAGGTGCGTTTTGTTATTTTAATCACAGCGAGGGTGCGTTTAGTCCCAAAACATATATGATGCTTGTATTTAAGAAATTTGAATAAAATAACAATATGTAATAAAGCTTTGTTATTATTTACAAAAGAGGATGTTTCTATATTGGCTTTTGAAATACTTATCGCATGACATAGTGTCATTTCTTTCTTGTAGTACTAGGTTTGGTGTAACAAGCTCAAGTTTTCTTTTTAAATAAACTCAATGAACTTTATATCATGAAATATGGTATAGTACTATTAATTACAAAGTGAGTGTTTGTTCTATTCGTGTGACAAAAAGACATAGCCAACACATTTGGCTTGTTGCGCTCAAGCATGACTAAGGCTCAAGGAAAGAAAGGGTATGATTATTTGTAGTGTTGAGAGTCCAAGTCCAAGGAAATAAAAGAAATGCGTTGGGCTCACGTATGGCTCGCAAGGCCCAAAAGAACGTGTCGGGTTTGATTAGCCCGTTAATAAATTTAATCTTAATACGTGTGTGAGCTCGTTCGAATTGAAATGTGAGTGACGCCACATAATAGTTGGCGAATATAATTGGTTGTTGCATTATTTACATAAATAAAAAAAATTACTCGTAAAAATGGTTAATTAAACTTTCATTGCAAATTACTTAGTGTTCAGCATTAATTCATGACTAGGTAAATTACGGGTTATTACAGTACCTACTCGTTAAACAGAATTCCGTCTCGGAATTCTTAATCTGTGGTGGTTGTCGAGATTGTCTCGTAAAAAATATATATATTTATATATTTTTTTAAATGAACAGTAACCCCAACGGATATGAACAGTAGCCTAACGGCTACTTTTTGTTTTATAAATACCCCATTTTTAACTTTCTTTTTTCCATGCACTACGAATTTTTCACCTACATTCCTCTCATTAATTTTCTAAGATGTTACACGTTTTTACCATTGTTGCGATTGTGTATGCTGTAGCAGTTGCTATCTACTTGGCCAACCTCCCAGATGAAGAAGGTTATGACTTTTTGGTCGGGATTTTAGCGGTTCTTGTTCCACTCGTGGTTCTAGCGATCGGCGTATATAAATTTTGGGGTAATAGATAGTATTGCGAGAAGAGTATTGTAATAAATCTTTGTTTTATTTTTGTTCTTATGAAATTTTATCCTATTTTTATGGTAAAAAATGAATGTATTACAACAAGTCTATTTGTTCTCTTTATTTATCGAACTACGTCTCTTTATATTTTCTTTACCGCACTCAATAACTCGTTTATATTCTTATATTATACAGAATATTCCAAATATTGGATCCGGTCGTGATTCTTGCTCTTGCGGGTGTAGTGGTCTTTTTCGTTAGCTTGGTGGATCAACCGTTCAATGATTCCATTCTTTACTTGGCGATCTTTGTAACATTAGCACTACTGCTGTTAATTATATCGCTATGTATCAATATTCGCATATTCTAATGTGATTATAATTTACGTCGCTTTTGTTTTTCCTTTTCTATAATACTATATTTAAAGTGTTTTATCTATTCTAAAAAGATTTAAGGCGTGAATATTCTAAATCATCCTACTTAAGACTGGGTAAATTACGGGTTATTATAGTACCTACCCGTTAAACAGAATTCCGTCCCGAAATTCTTAATCTGTGGTAGTTGTCGAGATTGTCTCGTAAAATATATATATATATATATATATATATATATATATATATATATATATATATATATATATATATATATATATATATATATATATATATATAATATATATATATATATATATATATATATATATATATATATATATTTTCCTTTCCCATATCTTGTATTAATTAATGACTGGGTAAATTACGGGTACAGTACCTACCCGTTAAACAGAATTCCATCCCGGAATTCTTAATCTGTGGTAGTTGTCGAGATTGTCTCGTAAAAAATATATATATTTATATATATTTTTAAATGAACAGTAACCCCAACGGATATGAACAGTAGCCTAACGGCTACTTTTTGTTTTATAAATACCCCATTTTTAACTTTCATTTTTCCATGCAATACAAAATTTTCACCTACATTCCCCTCATTAATTTTCGAAGATGTCGCACGTTTTTACCATTGTTGCGATTGTGTATGTTGTAGCAGTTGCTATCTACTTGGCCAACGTCCCAGATGAAGAAGGTTACCACTTTTTGGCCGGGATTTTAGCGGTTCTTGTTCCACTCGTGGTTCTAGCGATCGGCGTAGATAAATTTTGGGGTAATAGATAGTATTGCGAGAAGAGTATTGTAATAAATCTTTGTTTTATTTTTGTTCTTATGATATTTTATCCTATTTTTATGGTAAAAAATGAATGTATTTGATGAGTGTCTAAATACTCATCATTTTTACCTAATCTGAGCTGCCAAAATATTCGAAAACACTCAGAAATGCATCAAAATACTGAAAATATCCCAGGGATTGTGTTTTATATGTTTTAAATGCAAAATGTTTAAAAACAGTTGAAAAACGAACAAAGTTTGCAAAATTGGCATTTTCAGTCCCTCAAGTTTCAAAACTTGTCAAAATTAGTCCCTAAGCATTTGTTTTGTCAGAAAAATCACCAAAGGTCCTTTTTAAATCATAAATTAACATATTTAGTCCTTTGGTGAAAAGTTTGAATAAATTACATCTTTGGTCCCTCAAGTTTGAAATCTGTCAAAAATAGTCCCTGGGAATTTTAAAAAAATAGAAAAGTGCAATTTTGGTTCTTGGATTATTGAAACATGGCAGGATTTACCCTTGGTGTATTTTGGAAGATGTGCAAGTTTGGTCCTCATAATTTCAGGAATTACAAGTTTGGTCCTTGTGATTTAGCTACTATAACCAACCGGATCCAAGCTTAACCCAAAAATAAAAATAAACAAACCAACCCATCATTCCTTAACCCCAGCCCAAGTTCTTAACCCAAGCCCAACCCAATCCTTATCCAACCCGACCCAACCTTTTCTTTAATTAAACACTTCGGTCAATTCACCTTTGACCTCCATCCCCAACATAAACCCGTGACCTCTGCTACTCCTTCATCATCACTAAGCCACCCTACATCCTTCATCATCACCTATAATCACTGATAACCCACTTACCCTCACCCCAATCCAAGATAAACCCACTAACACGCGCGAAATCAGTACTATGCTATAATTAGCATTTTGGCGCCAAAACCAAGCAATGGCCAAGATTAAAAGTTGTTCATCCAAAGGCTCAGAATTCAAGTGGGAAACACTCAGAGGGGTGCACTAACCCTAGAAGACCCCTATAAAAGAGAAGAGATGGAAGCAGAGAAGGGAGTTAGCTTTTTAATAAAAATTTCATGTCGTTTAATTAGAATAAGAAATTTTAGTGTAATTTTCTTCTTTTAAGTATTGTATTAAGGTTCCTCAGTGTAATCCAAATCTTTTTCAAGTTATAATATTCAAGTTTCAGTTACTATCTCATGTTATGCAATTTACTCCTAATTCAATAATTTCTAAAAAGTTTGATCATTGCTTCTTTCTGATATCATGGACTTCTTTAGGCTCACTTAAGATCCCATAAGCTTATTAAAGCTTTTAGAGACCATAAAATCCAGAATAGTATAAAAAGTGCAAAAATTTCTAAAAAGTCAATGCAGGTCAAAGGAGCTTGTTTCTTGGTGAATTGGATAAGCTGAGATAGCAAGGGAAGATCTCTGCCTATCTTAAAGATAGGCAAGCATAGTGAATCACTCCTGTTCATGCTGGAGTGAATAAATTGGTAAGTTCTGTTCATTTTTCTTTATAAATTTGCATAATCTTTGATTCTGAGTTTAGTGTAGTTTTAGTTGCATTAGATTATTAATTAAGCTTCATTTTTAGTTATTATAACTAGTTTAATCAATAAATTGGTAGTTGGTTTTAGATTGCATAAATTCTTAGTGTAACAGTTAAACTAAAGTAGTGTTTGGATTAATCTGCAGTTTGTGTTCAAAGAAGGTTGCAGGGTATAAAAACAGTCCAAGCAACTCACATTAGGTTCATTTAGGGCTAATAGAACATAAAAAACCAGTGGTCCTTTGTTAAAAAGTCAAAATGCATGTTTTTGCTTGATTCTGCTGAATCTGTTGAAATTGCAGCCTGTTTAATCTTCATTTTAGGTACAAAAGTTGTTAGTTTAGCTTTAATCAGTCTCATTGTAGCTTATAACATCATATTCAGTAGCCTAGGATGATTAGAATTTCATATTAGTCAAATTTCTTCATTAACTGAAAAAGTCAAAGTTAAGTTTTTAGAATTTCAGACTTTTGTGGATTTTTGAGAATTTCTGTAGCTTACAATTCAAATAGTCATAAGCTGATTTTCTGGATTATTAAAGTCACCAAGCTTATCTCAATCTAGTAATTTTCTTGAGATTTTTAGAAAGCTTTTAAGCCCTCAAATCAAGGCCTCAAAAAGGCCAAATCTGCCCTGTGCCTGCTGCACATCAGCAGACCTCCCACAACCTCAACTGTTGTGGTCCCCTTTGGCTTAACCAGTGGACCCCACAGGCTTGCATTTGGTTTTTGAGTAGCCTAGTAGTATAAGCCCTCATACCTCAGCTTATTTTGGAGTTTAGCTTATTTGAATTAGCTTAATTGATCACTTGTTGTGACCTGTTTTCAAAACCAAACACTGATCCCTCAGCATTTGAACCAATTTTCCAAAGCTCACCCAGAGCTCATTAGTAAGCCATAAGCTTGGCTTATTAGCTTATTTGAAGCTTATCACCCCAACTTTGAGAACCTAGGTTTAGATTGGACCACCTTTCGCTTCTGTGGACCCCACAGAGGCCCAAAAACCCCACCTCAGGCCTGTTTTGGTTGTCAGGATTGCCTAAGTGCTTATTTAGCTATCATAGCTTATTTCTGTGCTTATCCTGTGCCTAATTGCTCATTCCAAGATTACATCTATCTGTTTCATCTTAGTTGATCACTTGGCAGCCTAAAATCAGCTTTTTCAATAATCCACAAATCCTAATAAGCTTAAATTCAAACTGTTAAGCTAAGAGGGGGTGCACACAGCTTATTTATAAGCTACAACAAAAGTGGTTTCACAAAAGTTGATTGTTTTTAGTACAGAAACAGTTCTCAAAAAGAAAAACCAAAAAAATCTCACTTTTAATAAAGTGATAGCTTCTATTTAAGCCATTTGGCTTATTTTTCTGCTTTTTCATTAAGCACTTATCATTTTTATATTTTTCATAGGTTCCTGTACTTATTTAATATTTATATAAAAAGTTTTAGATTTTTCTTAGTTCATTTAGTATTTTTTATAATTTAAATTAATTTAATTAGTAATTAAATAATTAATAATTAGAAATAATTAAGTAAAAAGTGTAGAAAATTAGAATTTAAGTTTTAAAATAAGTTTTTAGTAAGTTTACATTTTTAGGTTTTAAATTTCATAAATTTTACTTTTTAGTCCTTTTTAGATTTTTCGTTGCGCGTTTTAAGTTAAGTAATTTGCGTTTGACGTTATTGTGCATATCTGTTTTAACTTGTTATTTAGAATTTTTAAATAAAGCAAAATCAAAAGCAATCTAAATCATCAATCACTCTAATCCAAAGCTTTTCACAATGGCCCATTCACATCTCGTTGGGACACGACCCGGGTGATCACTTGCCCGGTATCACACACATCACATTCACGGGTTTTGCAAGTTTGACTTTCCCTAAGGTTTGACTTGTTATTTCCCAAGGTATCACGTGTGCACGATACTATATTTATTTATATATACTCACACACGGATCAAATTTTGGCGCCGCTGCCGGGGAGGTGTGCTGCGACTTTTGTTTTAAGTTTAAGCGATTAGTGATTCGAGATCCTTCTTTTAAGAAGTTCTTATTTCTCAAAAACAATATAAAAAAACAAAAATATTTTTCGTTTCTTTTATATATATATATATCATATAAAAAAAAATTAAAAACCCAAAAACATTTTCCTTTTTCTTTGTTAATAATTAATAAACAATAAAAAAATTACCATCGAGAACCAAGACAGAGTACTACCTAACTGGGGGTACGACCATAATAAGTTCCCAAACCAAAGATTTAAAACTTGCCTTTGTATCACTTGCGAATATCGGCTCACCTTTAATTGATAAACAAACTCTAACGGAGGTTCTAGGATAGTCTGACATTAAATTGTCGGACTGAAAGAAGCGGGTTTTTAAGGCGCATTAATTGCCCACCTTTGCTTCTCCGCCACTCTGTACGTTTATCTTTTAGAGAGCTACCGTACGCTTGTTGATTATTGGTTTAAGTTAGCTTGTGTTTTCTCTCGATCTTGATTTAATTGGATTTATTTTCATTTTCACTTTTCAAAAAAATAAAAAGAATCTTCCATCCTTTTTCATAATTCTATCGACTCTGAGGCTTCTTAGAGTTGTGTTCTAGTGCATGCGCACGCGTTCTTCTAGGTCTACGAGCCTGTTACGTGAGCTTGGCAACATTCCTCGAAGACGAGGTCGTAGACGTAGACGTTCTTCTTCAATAGTCGAACCCGAGGTTCGTGCTATTCCTGTTCTCATGGCGGCTGAGCCGACTATGAATGAGCTTCTACAAGCACCCATCGAGGGTTACGGAGATGCTATCGTTGTTCCGGCCATCGTGGCCGAGAATTTTGAACTCAAGACGGGGTTAATAAATCTTGTAACCTCGCGTCAATTCTATGGTTTTGAAAGGGACGATCCTCAAGATCACATTCGATGGTTTAACAAAATCACATCTACCATCAAATGCAAAAATGTCCCTGAAGAGGCAATCAAACTTCTTCTTTTCCCATTTTCCATCGATGGGGCTGCCCGGATTTGGCTTGATAAACAACCCCCTCGATCGATTGTAACATGGGAAGATTTGGTTAAGAAGTTCGTGAATGAATTTTTTCCTCCTTCCAAAACCACGAGTCTTAAAAACGAAATCATGAAATTTACACAAAAATTCGATGAATCATTTAGTGAAGCATGGGATCGTTATAAAGAAATGCTTCGCAAATGTCCGCATCATGGTTTCTCTGAGTTGATGCAACTCGACACTTTCTACAATGGTGTGAGCTCAGCTTATCAAGAATCTCTCAATTCCTCCGCTGGAGGAAATTTATTGAATCGAACCACAAAGAATGCTTTAGCAATCATTGAGAACAAGTCTAAGGTCCGCACTCCACGAAGCAAACCGGTTGTTTCCCAAATGAGTGTTGGTCCTTCTACCTCATCATCCGTGGGTCAGTCTAGCACCGATGCTAGACTTGACGAACTCACGAAGGTTATAAAATCCTTGGTTCTCACCACACAGAAAGTTTCCTCTCCCTCTTCTCCACAAACTTCTCAACCTGCCGAAATCAAAAAGGTAGAAGTTTGTGTCACTTGTGGTGGTCCACATGCATATTATAATTGTACTGCCACCGATGGCACATTTGAAGTTAATGCAGTAGCCGGTAGTTCCAACCAAGGAGGTAACCAATACCGTCCTCAAGTGGATCCAAACTACCGTCCTCAAAATGGACCACCCGGATTTCCTCAACCCAATAATCCAAATAGGTTTAATCCTAATCAGCAAAGAGGGCAAAACACGCAAAATCAATTTCATGCCCCGATCAATCAATACCCACCCCCAAGGGGTAATCAAGGGTATTCAGCTCCTCATTACCAAGAACCGCCTTCAAGTGAACTCAATAACTATATAAAGGTTAATGATTCCAAACTGAAGGCAATGCAAAATCAAATCTTCACTTTGAGGAATGATTTACAATCTACAATAACCAAGCAAGGTAATGAGCTGAAGAGTGAGCTTATGGCTACAAACAACAAAATGGAACAATCTCAAAGCAACATCGAGAATATGCTTTCTAGTCTCATAAGCCATCTCACTCCACCTTCTACCTCGGGAGGTCTCCCAGGTAATACTGTGGTCAACCCAAAGGGTGAACTTAAAGCTATCACCACACGCAGTGGCAAAGCTTATGATGGACCCGAGATTCCCACTACCGCTTCTTCTCTTCCTAAGGTAGTGGAACGTGAACCTGAGGTGACCAAGGACAATGTACTTCCTACTAATAACGGAGGTACCAAAAACGTCCAACCTCAGGATATCCCAAAAACCAAACTCAACCCTGGAGTTGTCTTTGAATCTGTAGCAACTCCCGTTGAGATCCCTAAATCCAAACCTTCAATACCTTATCCATCACGACTCAATGAGCAAAAGCTCCGTGAAAAGGCTAGTCACCAAATGGACAAGTTCTATCAAATCTTTCAAGATTTGCACTTCGACATAAGCCTTGCGGATGCTATCATCATGATGCCCAAATTTGCATCAATGATCAAGAACTTGTTAAGCAACAAGGAAAAATTGTACGAAATGGCAAAAACTCCTTTAAACGAGAATTGCTCTGCAGCAATTTTAAAGAAGCTTCCCGAGAAGCTTGGAGATCCTGGAAAATTTCTCATTCCGTGTGTTTTTCCAGGAATGGGTGAATGCTTCGCCTTGGCCGATCTTGGCGCTAGCATTAACCTGATGCCTAATTCAGTATGGAAGAAACTTTCTCTTCCTGGACTTACTCCTACCTGCATGACTCTTGAGCTTGCAGATCGTTCTATCACTCGTCCACTCGGCATTGCCGAAGATGTATTCGTGAAAGTAGGAAAGTTCCATTTTCCGGCTGACTTCGTTGTTGTTGAATTCAATGCTGATCCAAGGGTTCCTCTCATTCTTGGAAGAGGATTCCTAAGGACGGGCCGTGCTCTAATTGATGTTTTCGAAGAGAAAATAACTCTCCGTGTGGATAATGAAGCAGTCACTTTTAACCTCGATCAAACTTCGAGGTACTCCTCAAATTATGACTCTGAATCGGTTAACCGAATAGATGTCATTGATGTGGCTTCAGAGGAGTACTCTCAAGAAGTTCTTGGTTATGTTCATAATTCTTCGAGTGGTGATTCCACTCCATCTTCTGAACCTATAATCGCCAATTCTTCTCCTTCTCTCACTCCGTTTGAGGGAAGTGACTTCATCTTAGAGGAAATCGAGGCCTTTCTCAAAAGTGATTCGGTTCCCGATGGAATTGATAACCAAGAGATTGACCTGGAGGGAGATATCCTTCTCATTGAGAAGATGTTAAATGAAGATCCCTCTTTTCCTCCTGTTCTTCCACAAAAACTTCATAAAGAGGAAATCAAATCGGTTGAGAAAAACGATGAATTTCCTGAGGTCGAACTTAAGGACTTACCACCTCATCTCGAGTATGCATTTTTGGAGGGTGATGATAAATTACCCGTCATAATTGCTAAAAATTTGAGTGAGGATGAGAAGACTGCTCTCATAAAAGTTTTGAAGTCACACAAGCAAGCAATTGCTTGGAAGCTCTCCGACATCAAGGGTATTAACCCTGAATTTTGTACTCACAAGATTTTAATGGAGGATGACTTTAAACCGGCAGTTCAACATCAAAGAAGGGTGAATCCAAAAATTCATGAGGTTATCAAACAAGAGGTTCTCAAACTTCTTGATGCCGGATTGATTTACCCTATCTCGGATAGTCCTTGGGTTAGTCCCATTCATTGCGTTCCTAAAAAGGGTGGCATTACTGTTGTCACAAATGAAGAAAATGAGTTGATTCCAACTCGATTGGTTACGGGGTGGCGTGTCTGCATTGACTATCGCAAGTTAAATGATGCCACCCGTAAAGACCATTTTCCTCTACCCTTCATGGACCAGATGCTTGAGAGATTAGCGGGAAATGAGTACTATTGTTTCCTTGACGGTTTCTCGGGTTACTTTCAAATTCCCATTGATCCGCAAGATCAAGAAAAGACTACCTTTACATGCCCTTATGGAACTTTTGCCTATAAACGTATGCCTTTTGGCTTATGTAATGCTCCGGGCACGTTCCAAAGGTGTATGATGGCCATATTCACCGACATGATCGGTAAAACAATGGAGGTCTTTATGGATGACTTCTCGGTCATTGGGGATTCGTTCCAAGCATGTCTCTCCAATTTAGAAAACATGTTGAAAAGGTGTAAAGACACCAATCTTTGTCTAAATTGGGAAAAGAGTCACTTTATGGTTAAAGAGGGCATTGTCCTCGGCCATAAGATTTCCAAGAGTGGGATTGAGGTTGACAGATCTAAAGTTGATGTCATCAGTAAATTACCTCATCCCACTACTGTCAAAGGTATTCGGAGTTTTTTGGGTCATGCCGGATTCTATCGTAGATTCATACAAGATTTTTCTAAAATCGCCCGGCCTATGACTCATCTCCTTGAAAAGGATGCTCCTTTTATCTTCTCTCCTGAGTGCGTTGAAGCTTTTCAAACTCTAAAGAAAAAGCTTACTGAAGCACCCATTTTAGTTGCCCCCGACTGGGACTTGCCATTTGAGCTCATGTGCGATGCAAGTGATTTTGCTATTGGTGCAGTCCTGGGGCAACGCAAAAACAAACATTTTCAGCCTATCCACTACGCGAGTAAAACTATGACTGAAGCTCAAACTCATTACACCACTACAGAAAAAGAATTGTTGGCTGTGGTGTATGCCTTTGAGAAATTTCGGCCATACTTAATCTTGACCAAATGCGTGGTGTATACGGATCACTCGGCTCTCAAATATCTCTTTGCAAAACAAGATGCAAAGCCGAGATTGCTCCGTTGGGTTCTTCTCCTGCAAGAATTTGATATCACTATACGTGATAAAAAAGGAGCTGAGAACCTAGCTGCTGATCATCTGTCCCGATTAGAGAACCCACACCAAGATGTTTTCGAGAAAAAGGAAATAAATGAAACATTTCCTCTCGAAACACTCAGTGCGGTTGCTTTTCGTGGAGATTCTACTACCCCATGGTTTGCCGACTTTGCAAACTACCATGCGGGTAACTTTGTTGTGAAAGGGATGTCGTCCCAACAGAAGAATAAGTTCTTCAAGGATGTCAAACATTATTTCTGGGACGACCCCTTCTTGTTTAAAATCTGTGCGGATCAAGTCATCCGGCGGTGTGTTTATGGTCAGGAAGCCATCGATATTCTCAAGGCTTGCCATTCTGGACCTACTGGGGGACATCATAATCCCAACTACACCGCCAAAAAGGTGTTTGATTCCGGTTTCTATTGGCCTACAATTTACAAGGATGCCCAGGAAATAGTCAAAGCTTGTGACGATTGTCAACGTTACGGAAATATTTCACAAAGAAATGAAATGCCACAAAATGTCATTCAAGTTTGTGAAATCTTTGACATATGGGGCATTGATTTTATGGGGCCATTTCCATCATCTCGAGGAAACAAATACATACTCGTGGCTGTTGACTATTTGTCAAAATGGGTTGAAGCGAAAGCTTTACCCACAAATGATGCCCGAGTTGTTGTGAAATTTTTGAAATCTCTTTTTGCTCGTTTTGGAACTCCACGTGCTATTATTAGTGATCGTGGTACGCATTTCTGCAATGACAAGTTTGATAAAGTCATGCAAAAGTATGGTGTTACACACCGTCTTTCTACCGCGTATCACCCCCAAACAAGTGGGCAAGTGGAAGTTACAAATCGAGGAATTAAAAGAATCTTAGAAAGGACCGTAGGAGAAAATCGTGCATCTTGGTCGGATAAGCTAGAGGACGCACTCTGGGCCTTTCGTACAGCTTACAAAACACCCATCGGGTGTACTCCATACAAGCTTGTGTACGGAAAGGCGTGTCATCTGCCGATTGAGCTTGAGCACAAAGCCTACTGGGCCCTCAAGCATGCAAACTTTGACCTTCAGACAGCGGGTGGTCACCGGAAAGTTCAAATAAATGAATTGAATGAACTTCGTGATCAAGCCTACGAGAACTCTTTGATCTACAAGGAAAAAACAAAGAAGCTCCATGACTCAAAAATTAAGAACCGCGTTTTTAACGTTGGTGATCGAGTCCTTCTTTTTAATTCAAGATTGAAGATTTTCTCGGGTAAACTCAAATCCCGTTGGTCTGGTCCATTCACTATCACCAAAGTTTATCCATATGGTACCGTTGAGTTATCTCAAGCTGACGGACCTAACTTTAAAGTGAATGGCCATCGGTTGAAACATTACTTTGGAGAGGACATACCACCCATGGTTGTCCCGGATCTTCAAACTTTCCCCAAGAACCAATCAATTCGGGGTCGAGTCAAGCTAGTGACTCGGTGATCAAAAACTCAAGCACCATATGGGTTTTCACCCATATTTCTGACTTCTTTCTATTTTCTACCACCTAAGTGTGGGGGAGATGCCCCACATGTTGTATATATGGAAAATTTTCAAAAAAAAAAAAAAAAAAGTTGTTGTATATAAAATAAATGGCTATTAATATTTCCTTTTTACGTTCTAAGTGTTGGTTTAACAACCGGTACTTTGAATATTGAGGGCAATATTCAGTTCTAAGTGTGGGGGGGAATTCTAGCGAATTTAATCAAACGTACCATCTAGTACCCCCATTTTAGCCAAAATTTTAAAATTTTTTCTCACTTAGAACGAAATAAAATGGTTATCAGTCCGCCATGTCTAACCCACAAAAATGATTGGCTAATCCAGGAGCAAATGGCTCTTGGTAAAGATGTGTCAAATCCATTGATGGCTTGCAATTTGCCGAAAATTGTATGGTTTTCGACTCGCCATATCTTTAAAAGTGAAGAGTTGGCTAGCCCGCAAGGTTATGGCTTGTGGTAAAGGCAAGTGGAAAAACCATAATTGGTAATCAGCTCACCAAAGATAATATTGATAATTTATCTAAGAGTTGGCTAGTCCAGAAGCAAACGGTTTCTGGTAAAGACAAATCAAAAACCGTTGACAGCTGATGGTTTGCTCAAAATCATTTGGTTATCATTGTACCAAGGTTCTTACTTGAACTGAAACATTTGGCTACTCCAGAAATGATGGATATCTGGTAAAGAGAAAAATCCATTAAAACTTCATAAAAGATTGCTAGGGACTAGCAATAGTTTAGTGTGGGGGATTGATGAGTGTCTAAATACTCATCATTTTTACCTAATCTGAGCTGCCAAAACATTCGAAAACACTCAGAAATGCATCAAAATACTGAAAATATCCCAGGGATTGTGTTTTATATGTTTTAAATGCAAAATGTTTAAAAACAGTTGAAAAACAAACAAAGTTTGCAAAATTGGCAGTTTCAGTCCCTCAAGTTTCAAAACTTGTCAAAATTAGTCCCTAAGCATTTGTTTTGTCAAAAAAATCACCAAAGGTCCTTTTTAAATCATAAATTAACATATTTAGTCCTTTGGTGAAAAGTTTGAATAAATTACATCTTTGGTCCCTCAAGTTTGAAATCTGTCAAAAATAGTCCCTGGGAATTTTAAAAAAATAGAAAAGTGCAATTTTGGTTCTTGGATTATTGAAACATGGCAGGATTTACCCTTGGTGTATTTTGGAAGATGTGCAAGTTTGGTCCTCATAATTTCAGGAATTACAAGTTTGGTCCTTGTGATTTAGCTACTATAACCAACCGGATCCAAGCTTAACCCAAAAATAAAAATAAACAAACCAACCCATCATTCCTTAACCCCAGCCCAAGTTCTTAACCCAAGCCCAACCCAATCCTTATCCAACCTGACCCAACCTTTTCTTTAATTAAACACTTCGGTCAATTCACCTTTGACCTCCATCCCCAACATAAACCCGTGACCTCTGCTACTCCTTCATCATCACTAAGCCACCCTACATCCTTCATCATCACCTATAATCACTGATAACCCACTTACCCTCACCCCAATCCAAGATAAACCCACTAACACACGCGAAATCAGTACTATGCTATAATTAGCATTTTGGCGCCAAAACCAAGCAATGGCCAAGATTAAAAGTTGTTCATCCAAAGGCTCAGAATTCAAGTGGGAAACACTCAGAGGGGTGCACTAACCCTAGAAGACCCCTATAAAAGAGAAGAGATGGAAGCAGAGAAGGGAGTTAGCTTTTTAATAAAAATTTCATGTCGTTTAATTAGAATAAGAAATTTTAGTGTAATTTTCTTCTTTTAAGTATTGTATTAAGGTTCCTCAGTGTAATCCAAATCTTTTTCAAGTTATAATATTCAAGTTTCAGTTACTATCTCATGTTATGCAATTTACTCCTAATTCAATAATTTCTAAAAAGTTTGATCATTGCTTCTTTCTGATATCATGGACTTCTTTAGGCTCACTTAAGATCCCATAAGCTTATTAAAGCTTTTAGAGACCATAAAATCCAGAATAGTATAAAAAGTGCAAAAATTTCTAAAAAGTCAATGCAGGTCAAAGGAGCTTGTTTCTTGGTGAATTGGATAAGCTGAGATAGCAAGGGAAGATCTCTGCCTATCTTAAAGATAGGCAAGCATAGTGAATCACTCCTGTTCATGCTGGAGTGAATAAATTGGTAAGTTCTGTTCATTTTTCTTTATAAATTTGCATAATCTTTGATTCTGAGTTTAGTGTAGTTTTAGTTGCATTAGATTATTAATTAAGCTTCATTTTTAGTTATTATAACTAGTTTAATCAATAAATTGGTAGTTGGTTTTAGATTGCATAAATTCTTAGTGTAACAGTTAAACTAAAGTAGTGTTTGGATTAATCTGCAGTTTGTGTTCAAAGAAGGTTGCAGGGTATAAAAACAGTCCAAGCAACTCACATTAGGTTCATTTAGGGCTAATAGAACATAAAAAACCAGTGGTCCTTTGTTAAAAAGTCAAAATGCATGTTTTTGCTTGATTCTGCTGAATCTGTTGAAATTGCAGCCTGTTTAATCTTCATTTTAGGTACAAAAGTTGTTAGTTTAGCTTTAATCAGTCTCATTGTAGCTTATAACATCATATTCAGTAGCCTAGGATGATTAGAATTTCATATTAGTCAAAGTTCTTCATTAACTGAAAAAGTCAAAGTTAAGTTTTTAGAATTTCAGACTTTTGTGGATTTTTGAGAATTTCTGTAGCTTACAATTCAAATAGTCATAAGCTGATTTTCTGGATTATTAAAGTCACCCAGCTTATCTCAATCTAGTAATTTTCTTGAGATTTTTAGAAAGCTTTTAAGCCCTCAAATCAAGGCCTCAAAAAGGCCAAATCTGCCCTGTGCCTGCTGCACATCAGCAGACCTCCCACAACCTCAACTGTTGTGGTCCCCTCTGGCTTAACCAGTGGACCCCACAGGCTTGCATTTGGTTTTTGAGTAGCCTAGTAGTATAAGCCCTCATACCTCAGCTTATTTTGGAGTTTAGCTTATTTGAATTAGCTTAATTGATCACTTGTTGTGACCTGTTTTCAAAACCAAACACTGATCCCTCAGCATTTGAACCAATTTTCCAAAGCTCACCCAGAGCTCATTAGTAAGCCATAAGCTTGGCTTATTAGCTTATTTTGAAGCTTATCACCCCAACTTTGAGAACCTAGGTTTAGATTGGACCACCTTTCGCTTCTGTGGACCCCACAGAGGCCCAAAAACCCCACCTCAGGCCTGTTTTGGTTGTCAGGATTGCCTAAGTGCTTATTTAGCTATCATTTTTATATTTTTCATAGGTTCCTGTACTTATTTAATATTTATATAAAAAGTTTTAGATTTTTCTTAGTTCATTTAGTATTTTTTATAATTTAAATTAATTTAATTAGTAATTAAATAATTAATAATTAGAAATAATTAAATAAAAAGTGTAGAAAATTAGAATTTAAGTTTTAAAATAAGTTTTTAGTAAGTTTACATTTTTAGGTTTTAAATTTCATAAATTTTACTTTTTAGTCCTTTTTAGATTTTTCGTTGCGCGTTTTAAGTTAAGTAATTTGCGTTTGACGTTATTGTGCATATCTGTTTTAACTTGTTATTTAGAATTGTTAAATAAAGCAAAATCAAAAGCAATCTAAATCATCAATCACTCTAATCCAAAGCTTTTCACAATGGCCCATTCACATCTCGTTGGGACATGACCCGGGTGATCACTTGCCCGGTATCACACACATCACATTCACGGGTTTTGCAAGTTTGACTTTCCCTAAGGTTTGACTTGTTATTTCCCAAGGTATCACGTGTGCACGATACTATATTTATTTATATATACTCACACACGGATCAGTATTACAACAAGTCTATTTGTTCTCTTTATTTATCGAACTATGTCTCTTGATATTTTCTTTACCGCACTCAATAACTCGTTTATATTCTTATATTATACAGAATATTCCAAATGTTGGATCCGGTCGTGATTCTTGCTTTTGCGGGTGTAGTGGTGTTTTTCGTTAGCTTGGCGGATCAACTGTTCATTGATTCTATTCTTTACTTGGTGATCTTTATAACATTAGCACTACCGCTGTTAATTATATCGCTATGTATCAATATTCTCAGATTCTAATGTGATTATAATTTACGTCACTTTTGTTTTTCCTTTCCTATAATACTATATTTAAATTGTTTTATCTATTCTAAAAAGATTTAAGGCGTGAATATTCTAAATCATCCTACTTAAGAGTTTCCGACACAACACTTATACTTAACCGGTGAGTTACAAGGTAATTTAGTAAGAGATGACGTAGACGTTCTGAGATTATGGAAGGAAATATTCATACTCATCTTCGGAGATGAGGAGTAAGACAATCAGGGAAGATCGCCATAGTGTTCAAAGTAGTTGGTGAGTATATGGGTTAATGTAAACAGGATGAAACTCTTTATAAGCGAGTTTAACATAGAAATTTTCATATCAATCTTCCTATTACAAGTCCTGCCCATACAAGACTTGTAATACTTATTTTCACACACAATTTTATGTAAACAAAAGTCGTGACAGATTTCGGAAGAGAACTAGATGAATGTAAAGAAAGTTGCTGAACTTCAGCTTTTGTAAAGAAGAATTTGTTAAATAAAGTTTTAAGCGACAACACAAAATCGGTTCCAAGCTTTTGTAGATGATGAATTAGTTTGGTTCTTAGTAATCCCATATCTTGTATTTTTTATCAGGAAAATTGATAGACTGTGACGGGTTTCATGTAAAACAATATTACGTAAGGTTGAAAATATCAAGGAAGCAGGTATAGTTGGGTATGCATATCTATATAAGTTTTTGAAAGTTTAAAGATAGAGTCTAGTTTGTAATGCTTGGTAGTGTTTGGTGGCTAAATATCAAGTACAGTTTACAGATATGGTACTTAATTCACTTGGGCAGTTTTGGGATATATCATGACTTATATTGTTGTGCTAGTGGTCTGAAATGAATGAATGGGTCAGATATTATGTCATGAGGTGTTTTACTTGGTTACAAGTAAAAGTTGCGTATTAATGGCCGTTCGGTGGTACACTTAATACTTAACGTGGAGGGTAAAGTCTGAAAGAATGGTGTTGATTGTTGCTAGCAAGCAGTTGGTTGATTCAGTAGTGTACTTAGTGTTCAATACAGAAGGTATGGTTTCAATTAAGGGATTGAATGTAATCGTCATCACGACTAACATTTATTAGAGTGAAGGTATGTCTTAGTCACCCTTGAGGTTATGAGTCATTTGGTGTTTATTGAATTTAGAGGTTGTCTATTTGACGGTGAGATTTTTCGTTAAGTTTCGTACGAAATCTTATGGTCATAATCGTAGGTAATCCCTTTGATTGTGGCTATGTTCGTTGGTAGATTTCCCTATGATGGTTAGTGGCATAACTTGACCTTTCGAATTGGTACGTGATGCGAGATAAGGCTGAATTTATGTGACAATGTTAGGTAGAAGTCTATCTGGTTACTGTGTTTACTAGTGTGAATACCCATAAGTTGCACTTCTTTTTTCTACTCCCGTGAGTTTTGTGTTTTCTTGACTATGATAATAGAAATTTTGACTTTGGTAAAATTTTAGGCAACCATTCCTAGCATAGCATGATCCTACCCGAATTATACATAGGTGATCAGGCTTTGTATAATTTAGGTCCAACAGTGCAATGCCAAGTGTAGTTATTAGAAAAATACCGGTCCTTCTGTTTGTGAGGTTACAACATAAAATACCTTTCAGGAATATAAATAGTTTAGGGGGGGTTTGATAGCAGAATACTTGGTAAAACAGTTTGTGAAATGACTCAAGGAAAATAATTTATTATTTGTAAACCGGAAGCGAAGTTGGGGTTTGGTTTGTGATATAGTAGCAGGGCAGCTCGTGGGGTGTCAGTAAAATGGTTGGTTAAAGAAATTGTGAAATATTTTGTGGAGTAATAAATACGCAATATATTGTTCGACTAGACAGTTGCTAAAATAGCTCACAGGGGAGCAAAATAATTTATAAGATGATAGTGAAAATTTTAGAATAATTGTAACATAGTTTACAAAATGCTGGCGAAACCGTTTGTGGGTTTATGAAATAGTATTAAATTAGCCAATCGGTTTATTAGCGAATCGGTTTATTAGCGAATCGGTTTATTACATAAAATAGTTTGTAAAATAATTTTTGAAATAGTTTATAGGACAATAGTGAAGACAATTCATTATTTATAAGATGGTAGTAAGGTTGCAATTTTTGATTTTATAGTAGTAAAACAGTTCGTAGGGTGATGGCAAATTGGTTTGTAATGCATTTGTGATATAGTTTGTAGAGTGTTGGCAGTGCAATTTGTTGTTTTATAAATCAGTGGTTAATGTGGTGCTCAGAGGAGCAAAATAATTTATAAGTCAATAGTAAAATTTGTAGGGTATTTGCAACATAGTTTACAAGGTGTTAGTAAAAACATTTGTTGGTTTATAGAATAGTAGTAGGGTAACAAAGTTGGTTTATTGTGTTGACATAAAATAGTCTGTGGAATGATTCGTAAAAGAGGTTGTATGTTGATAGCGACAGTGTTTATTATTTTTATAAGAATGTAGCAAGGAAGTCAACTGGTTTATGATATGAGTACCAATAGTCGAAAAATGGAAGTAAATTGGTTTATTAGGTGGCGAAGTAGTTTGTAAGAGAGTGACTAGATGATTTATAGGATAGTGACAAACATTGTATAAATGTTTGGCGAAATAGTTTATAAAGTGGTGGTAAATGGTTTCACCAGATAATAGTAAGACAGTCTGTAAGGTGTTTACAAAATGGTTTACATGAGTCTAACAAAACAATTTATAAGTTGATAGTAAGTCTGGTTATTAGTTTATAAGGTTTTAGTAAGATACTTCTTAAGAGGATTGTAAATCTGTTTGTAACATAGTGAAAGATAGTTTATAACAGGGTGTTAGTGAACTATTTTGTTGATAGTGGTAAGGTATCAAATTGGTCTATTACATAGTAATAGTTTGTAAAATGGTATAATAATAGTTTGTAGGATAAGCAGTAAAATATGAAGTGCAATGGGCGACGGTTGACGCATCTAGTTGATATAGGGCTGCAGGTAGTTCTAAGCAAATAAGCTTACAACTCAAGGTAAACATACACTATTTCTATGTACTATAACGAGGTTTGCAGGAAAGTAATTATTAAAAGGAAAGAAGAGTGAGACATAATATGGATGTTCCTATTAATAGACGTATGTCATACAACGAGATTAGCTCAATAACGACAACCATAATATAATATCATAACATGAGTAGATACAATCACTACACATATGAATACATGACGAAAAATCTCGACTCTTACAGACCGATATCAATACATAGCATAATCAAACCACATGTCCAAATGATAACTTTTCTCAAATTTGTTATACAAAAAAAAGGCACTACAAGTGTCACTAATATGGGCACACATCCCGTGGCTAGGATAGAAGCTACTGATGATAATAGTGTAGTCTAAGAACTACCCAGTGCTCCTCTAGGTGGATCCTCGGTGGTGGTATGATGTGGTGCTCGTGGCACTATCCATAGTGATTCATCCAAGTCTTCATATGTAGGCATGCAAGTGGTCCATGATGGTGGTAGCGGTACAAGTGGGCGCACTAGGCGGCTCCTGGTGTGTACCATCCTGGGTCCAGTGGGGTAGTATCGAAAGATGTAACGGGGTGGGATACCCCTCCTGGGCCTGATAAGCATGGCGGGTTTAATAGGTGGTGTGGGCAATGTAGGTACAGCGGGGTGTGGTGAGGGAGGTACTAGGTCAGTAGTGGATGAGCAGGCATCCTCGATGTCGGAGTATGAAGTGATGATGATAGGATAGGATGAGGAATACATGACACTGTAACAACCCGGTAATAGTAATTATAAGTCATTAATATATGTTAAGTAATGTTTGAATAGTTGTGTATCATCTGCTAAGCAAATCTCTATACATAGTGTTGGTAAAATGTAGGCACGGAGGGCCTAAATTAGTAGTGTGTAAAATGGTCCATTTTGAAAGCGTGGTTATACTCCAGTGTTTAAAATACACTTGGTTCTCTATAACCATGGCTCTGATACCAATCTGTAACACCCTGTATTTTCAACGTGTCAGCGAAAGACTAATCGGGGGTATTACTTCATAGATCACACTCATAATAATAGAAAACGACTCTAAATGAGACATTTTAGAAAAGTTGTTTTCATTCAGTGAAAACTTAATATTCAGGAATTACAAAAGGAATTCCACATTGTTGATGTTACACAAAAGAAAATGTTCTAGTTTGAAAATAATGATAACATCATTCGATGCCGTCCAAAAAGGTTCCAAGCCAAGTCCGTGGCAATCATGCCTTTTAATTACTTGAGATAAACATGCTAAAAAGTCAACACAAAGGTTGAGAGAATTCATAGGTTTAGTGGTAAAGCAGTTGATCACAAGATTTCAAGTTTAATAATCAGTGGGTTACGTTGTTATATACCCATAATTCAAAAATAGTTAATATTGCACTAAGCTCATGACACCAAGACGTTAATTGTTGTATCATAAAAATGACATAAGTAACAATGCCCTCAAATAGGTATTTTCCAGTTATCTATAGAAATTCAAATATAGTGGATATGGTTACCATTCCGGCTAACACAAATGGGATTCGTCAATCCCAATACATCTATCCACAATATTCGAGTTCACTCGCAGTGATTAATGGCTCATGATAGTGAGGGACTTGTGGCGATAGTGGTACATAGGTAATAGCACATTTGGATAAACATACAGTTTTCAAGCAATTGTGATAACAAAAGTAGTAGCATGTATCTCCCCCAAGGAGTTTATAAAATGGTTAAACGAGTAAAAGTGGGGCTATGAACTCACCTTGGTGGTACAGTAGTCAGTATATAGTAATATCAATGATGTAAGTGAGCGGCTCCAACACGCGACCTAGATTAATATGGCAAGTCTTAGATTTCAATAGTTTATGTTCATGACCTTAATCAATAACGTTTGTAAAATTATTTGAATCATCGTTGCTTGTGTGATAAAGTTTCTAAATATTATTTAAGTTGTGTGTATTGTATATCGTATGATACATATTTATGTCCTCGTCGTTAATATGTATATAACGCAATTATTTAGAAGTTAACAAAAGTTAGTGGATGATAAGTTAAAATATTTATTTTAAATATTTAGTGAATGATAAATTATTTAAAGTGTTTGTTTTTATTTACTTTTAAGTTAATCGTTTGTTAAATTATATTGATCGTTTGGAAAATAACGTCGTTATTTATATCTCGTAATCGTCGTAATTATATTTTAAGTGTAAGTTATTGTAAAAATTGAAACAGCTATTTTGTAAATATAAGATTTTCAAAAATATTATAAAGTTACAAAATTAACCCTTAGCTTATACAAAAGTTACATTTTTTTTCCAAAACTTATACCTTTTTCATTTCTAATCCAAAATTGTAAAATTATACTTTTTACCCAAACTTTCTGAAAATGACAGTTTCTACCCTCCCAAAAATCACAGTTTTCTGTTTCAATCCTTCATTTTTCCAAAGATTACACTTTTTACCTAAGGCAACAATTTTGTATTTATAAAAAAAATAAAACTAGTAAAGTGTTCATGCCTAGGTTTCGAACCTGTGCCAAATGGGAGACAAAGCAACCAACTTACCACTGGACTACAAGTCCTTTGGTGTTATCATTTGCTACGCATATTTATCTAAGGGTTTTGTGACTGCATTCATTTAGCCAATTTCTTTACTCAGTATACATTACGTCGTGATGTGCATGAATGAGTTTTGTGTCTACTTTCTTCTCCAAACTGAGTTTTGCCATCTCCATAAATACATAAGCCACTAAGCCTTTGAATAAGCTCAACATTTACATATGAGAGCCCAAATAAGTTCATATGAGTCTCGACTCATTTGAGTTTACTCGACTCAAAGTTCCAAATGTGACCAAAAGTTCAAACTGATTTCAAGTGTTGTTTAAAAAGTTTGTTTACGTCTCGAACAAGTACTTGTCTAATAAATCGCCACTTAAGTTAACTTTGGCTTTATGTTTTCATTTGGTTATTAGTAGTAACTAAATCTTGTAAGTAAGCTCTTATATAAATATATATAAGTCGAGAAGTACTCAAATAAGCCATAGCTTGTTTTGAGTGTTTGATGTTATATTTTCTTAAGTTTGTAAACCACCACACAAGTCGTTGAGGTTGCATCTTGTACGCAACATGTGTGAACGAAACATATATTTAGCAAGCTTAAGGCATGTTGCGAGTATAAAAAACATTTAAAAGAAGCTAGCTAACGAGACCTTAAGCTATTTTTCGTTTCGAAATAGGTTGGGAGACTTACGACACAAAAAATGGTGGCGAGGAAGACGAACGTGAGTATAAACGAGAGCAACGAGAAATCGACCCTTAGTCTAGCTTCCAACGATCTTAACCCGAAACGAACTACCCCAAACGCTTCTTAGACCTTGCAAAGCAAACCCAATGAATGGCTTTACTTTCTTTCTTGCTCGACAGTAAAGAGAGTAAAAGAGTTATGTTTGTGTTTTGTTTTATTTTCTGTGGTGATGAAAGTGTGTGGAGAGTTAGGGTATTTTAAATAGAGAATAGCTGTTGGGATATAAAATCAAAGTACTGCTTATGAAGAAAGTCAAAGTACTGCTCGTGTTAAAGAAATTCAATGTACTGCTATGTTCAAGGACTAATATGCAAAATTGTTTAAGGACTAATATGTAATTCTAGAATATTCTTAGATTAGAATTAGTTTACTTGTCGTACAAGAATTTTAAACCGACTAGGGTTTTCCTTATGCCTATAAAAGGATCCCTAGGTGGTATTATAATATATTAGACACGTACCTCACAAAGTGTTTATTAGAAATGTTATTAGAGTTTGTTAGTGAATCTGTATAATAAGCAAGTTCAAAGTTTGGTTTAATATAATCGTTGAAAAGTTTTATTATTCTTCTTAGCTTTGTTGAAGTAGATTTCACATACTTAACAAGGTTATATCAGTGTTTCATTATTAGCAGTTTTATGTTTATCGATCCAACAAGTGGTATCAGAGCTTGTGTGGAGACTCTGATTAAGAAGAAACCCTTAAAAACCGATTTAACAACAAACCCTAAACGATGACGACTGAAGTTGCACCAATGCCATCCATCACCTCACTCAGAATTCCTATCATCAAGAAGGGAGAATATGATCTCTGGAGCATGAAGATGAGGCAGTACCTTGCTATTACAGACCATGCTCTATGGGATGTGATTGTCAATGGTAATGTTGTTCTTAAAGAACCTATAGAAGTTGAAGGACAACCTAAACCACCTAAACCAACCTTGCCAGCAGCTACAAAAAGAAATTAGGATAAGGCTCTCAACATACTGCTATCTGCTATTCCTGATGGTCAACTACTAAAGTTCCATGATGCTAAGGATGCAAAGCAATTGTGGGCTGCAATCAACACAAGATTTGGAGGTAATGATGCTTCCAAGAAGATGCATAGAAACTTATTGAAGCAGCAGTTTGAAACTTTCACTGTTGGTGAAAGAGAAGGTCTTGATGCTGCCTATGATAGTGATGCGTGTGCGTGTTATGCTCTAATTTTTATATCTACGGTGTGTCGTTGTGGTTTTAGCAGTATTCAAGTTTTAAATTTATATTTAGCCGACTTAACAATTAAACACACACCTTAACGAGCAGTGTACCCGGTCAGTATGAATATAATGGTAAGTAGAGTGTCGATCACTAAGAGTGGAACGTATTATCTAGTTGTTCTAATCAGTATTTTAATATCCTAGGTTAGCTATACAACCTAATCTAACGCAAGGGGGTTCAGCCTGAGAGACTGGCACGGTTTGGTTGTGATTAAATATAAACTAAACTAATGAGCACGAATCAGCGATTAGAACACACGTACACAGATAGATACTCGAGACAATAAGAAGACCTGTCCTGATAATTAAGTAGCTTGTCACTTGTTTTATTGCTAGTTTTATATGAAGTGTATAGTTCGATGCGACGCATCGAGAGTTAAACCTTTCTCGTTGGCTCTAATCTTATCGGCGAGTAAACCCTTAATGATTACTTATGTCTATCCCAATATCCTAGAAACGATAGAATAAATAGGCGAGGAAGGGGCATGGCGACCCAAGCAATGCTCAGCTAGACACAGAGGTTATCAATGCACTAATAAAAGTCACCAAAGACATCAACATATAAACTTTAATTAATGGGAAAGCAATTTTAAGGGGTGCCCATGGTTTTCCGTAGTCACATGGAATCGGCCCATCAATCCTGATGAATTAAAGTGTACTAATACAATAAAACAAAACTACTTAATGAATTGAATACATGCAGGACCTTCTTACAGCTCTTGTATCTTCGTTTAGGGTGTGTCTTGTGCTGCTACTTCGTCTGAATTCGGCTCTCTTTCTCGTACTAGGTATATTGCACACAAAATTCGTCTAACTTTGGGGTATTTATAGTTTCTGTCTGAGGGTTAGATGCGGCGCATTGTATAAGTAGATGCGGCGCATTGACTTAACTTCGCGTGGGGTCCAAGATTAATATATTCAGGAATATTCGTATACCGCCTAAAGATGCGGCGTAACTCCATTTATCTATGCGGCGCATGTCCTTTGCCGTCTTGGATTATAACTTGTGAAATCTTTATAGTGATGCGCCGTATGTAAGAAGTAGGATGCGGCGTATCTGGAGCAGAATGATCTTGATCTTGTACATTTCAGTAGACTCTTAACTTCTTGCTTGTTTTGCTTCATATTTAGTCCAAAATCGCCAAGTTTCACATAATACTTGTTTTTACCTGAGAATCACAAAAGTAAACATTAACGTATCAATTCTCACAGATAATATAATAAAACAAGTCAAATAAATAGGATAAATGATGATAATAAAATGTACTTATTTGAGTTCATCAAATATCCCCCCACTTGAACTTTACTTGTCCCCAAGTAAACCTTAGAATTAATCTTATGAAAATGTATCCTAAAAGATGTTAGGATTTATTTTTATATTTAAGCATGTATTCGTTTTTGTCATAATTGCACAACCAAACACTTAACGAGTTAGAAATAAAATAAAATATTTTGATAAAAGCAAATCTAATCGTTTAACTGTCCAGTCGTGACGAATATTCTATCATAAGCTTGGCAAGTATACGCATCTCCCCCACTAAAGCCAAGGAATAACAAGTCTAAAGCGGTAAAAAGGGTTTGTTGGCTAAGGGTTAATCATTCTTCTTAATCTCTATCGATCTCAAATTCCAGAAAAGGCAACAAAATCACAAATACATGATCGAATCCACGAACACGATACTTGCAATTGCTCAAATCCTTAACTCGAATAGGCTAAAGATAGGACCAAGTAATCTTTACCAATAATATTATATCAAAAAGGGCGACAAAATCATAAATACATAGCCGAATCCACGACTACGATACTTAAGATTGCTCAAATCCCTAATCTCAATAAATTAAAGGTTTAGATAAAGAATAATATAGGGTATGGATAATATTTGGGATACAAATTGGTGTAAAATGAAAAATAAACAAAACAGATAAATTAAAATCCTAAGTGTGGTTAATCACTATCCCAACCATCCCATGAATAAGACTCATATCATCGAATAACTCACGCTTTAACACTTGAAACACACGCTTTAGGTAGACACGAATTATACTCAACAAAATCTCAATCAAAGAATAAACCTTAGTTGGCGTTCCCATAACGTCCAACTCCCATTCAATCCATAAATATAATATATAACAAATAGTGGTGATATCGCCCACTTAATACAAAACTTTACATAAGTTGGTTAAACATCCAACTTTTCCTTTTTCTTTTTCTTTTCTATTTTTTTTATTTTTTTTATTTTTTTTTTTTTTGACATCAACATATATGTGTAAAATTTCACAACTTTACTATCACCATTTTTCCGGATAATTTTTTTCATACTCTTCATACTTTCAGAAATAACTGTAATAGCGAAAGTAGTAAACACACGAAAAATAAACTCAAAGATATACAATATTTACTTTCATACCAATTGCATTGTGCAATTTCCTGACTCAACCAAAGATAATGAATTACGCACGCGAACACAGGTAATGTAAGGAAACACACTTTGCCTAAAGCAATTAACCAACCACGGATTTTAATCTACAGGGTAGGCTAAGGTGTAAGGGTGTAACGAAACATTATAACAAAGGTGTAAGAAACGAAAGGAATGGCTCTGAGTGTTTTTCTAGGGGTATCTTACTCTAAAAGTGAGAGTAACAAAAGGTTTATACGGGGATTAACTAACCAGTGTAGTTAGTTAATATCACATAACATATAAAGGCTATTTGGGTGTAATCCTAGAAATTTACCAATTTAGACAAGTCATTCAAATTATATAAATAATACTTATTATGGTGGTCTCGAATAGTATATAAGCCAAGTTCTAAAGTTTACAAGTCACCGGCACACTCATAGATTTGTGAATTTTGAAAAGTTCACAATTTTTAAAAATAATGTTATGTGTGCAGCTATGTAATTTAGACTTTAAACAAAAACATGCTAAAAATTTTAAATTTTGATATATTAAGCACATTTTAAGCATATTTTGAAAAAGTTTAGGACAAGTAAGTGTTCTAATTCTCCAATCCCCCCACTTAAGTTAAACAACGTCCTCGTTGTTTGTATCAAAGGTTAAAAACTGGAAAATAAAAAGAATTAGAACAGAAAAACTCCCCTGAGATTTGCTCGGTATGATCCTCCATTTGTATAAGAGCAAAAATCAACTTTCTTGTGGATGAGAACGTTTAAGCTTCATATTTGATGTATCCACAGGAAATGCAGGAATCTATAATACCATCAAGACTTTAACACACCTGAGTTAAGAAGGTTCAAACTTGCATAATACATTAGTAGTTAGTAAAAATAAAACTTAAAAAATTAAATTGAAAATCATCAGGTCAGTCGATACGCCGTATCTTATGGAAGAAGATACGCCGTATCGAGCCTGGGATAAATACGAATCAGAATAGAAGATGCGTCGCATCCTTAACCAGGGATGCGCTGCATTAAAATACTGACAGAAAGTTTTAAAGTCAAAAGTAAAAATGCAGAAAATTAAATAAGATATGATATGACCAGCGCAGGAGATGCGTCGCATCTCAGGATTGAGATGCGCCGTATCCTCTGCAGGCCTGACTGACTCGACACAGAACAGAAAAGTAAAAATTCTCCGGGTTGTCTCCCGGTCAGCACTTGTCTTTATTCCAGAGTCTTCAAGTTAGACTCACGTTCAGCTCCTTATTTTGTTCTGGTTCAAACTCGACAACTTCGTTATCAGCGTTGTCGATGTAATTATCAAGGTATTTCCCTTTAGGTCGTGCCTTTGGAACAAAACTCCTTTAATCACCCTTGACAATTGGTGCACTTCAATCGTCACTTCTCTAATCATATTGTTTTGTTCTTTCAGCAATAGTCCCTTTCCGCTTTCTTGGGCAAACTTTGATATAATCTCGTTGATTGTAAGTTTGATCCTTGATCCTCCGAACCAGCTTGGGAAAAGATCAATCATCATTCCTGAAACATAGAACAAATAGGCTTCGAAGTAAAAATTTTCTAAGAGACAGGAAAGTTGATTAGAATTTCTCAGTTCGGGATAAATAAAATTTTGCTGATATCTGCAGACGATGCGCCGTATCCTATAAATAGGATGCGCCGTATCTTATAATCGTTAAAAATAAATCAGACTTTTATTCAGAAAACAGATACGCCGCTTAGAAATTAGAATGCGCCGTATCAGTTTTATTTATCAAAAATCAACGTATCTAATTTTAGCAAATATAACCGATTTTTGATTTTGAAGATGCGCCGTATCGATAAAAATCGATGCGTCGTATCTGCTTAATAATTCGAAAACTGTTTTTAATTAAAATAATAAATACGCCGTATCTGTTAAAACAGATGCGTCGTATGGCGTTATCGTTTAGAAAAATTTCTTATTAAAAACAGGATACGCCGTATCTTGGGGAAAGATGCGTCGTATCGAATTTATTAAACGCGTTGTATTTTATAAAAATTAAACGCAATACGCCGTATCTATGAAAATAGATGCGCCGTATCGTTTGAATCAGCTCAGTACAACGATAGCAGAATACACAAAAACAGAAAAAATAAAAACAAAAATAAAATTAAACAAAAAGAAACAAAAATTAAAAAAAATAAAAACACACAAAAACAGAAAATATGCAAATAATACAATTAATGCAATTTAACTAATATATAACAAAATTAGCGGTTAGAATATAAAAATTAAAAAGAAAAACCTAATTAAAATACTAATCAAATTAACAGATAATAACAATTCACTCCCCGGGCAGCGGCGCCAAAAACTTGATACGTGTGCGTGTTATGCTATAATTTTTATATCCACGGTGTGTCGTTGTGGTTTTAGCAGTATTCAAGTTTTAAATTTTTATTTAGCCGCCTTATCAATTAAACAAACACCTTAACGAGCAGTGTACCCGATCAGTATGAATAAAATGGTAAGTAGAGTGTCGATCACTAAGAGTGGAACGTATTATCTAGTTGTTCTAATCAGTATTTTAATATCCTAGGTTAGCTATACAACCTAATCTAACGCAAGGGGGTTCAGCCTGAGAGACTGGCACGGTTTGGTTGTGATTAAATATAAACTAAACTAATGAGCACGAATCAGCGATTAGCACACACGTACACAGATAGATACTCGAGACAATAAGAAGACCTGTCCTGATAATTAAGTTGCTTGTCACTTGTTTTATTGCAAGTTTTATATGAAGTGTATAGTTCGATGCGACGCATCGAGAGTTAAACCTTTCTCGTTGGCTCTAATCTTATCGGCGAGTAAACCCTTAATGATTACTTATGTCTATCCCACTATCCTAGAAACGATAGAATAAATAGGCGAGGAAGGGGCATGGCGACCCAAGCAATGCTCAGCTAGACACAGAGGTTATCAATGCACTAATAAAAGTCACCAAAGACATCAAAATATAAACTTTAATTAATGGGAAAGCAATTTTAAGGGGTGCCCATGGTTTTCCGTAGTCACATGGAATCGGCCCATCAATCCTGATGAATTAAAGTGTACTAATACAATAAAACAAAACTACTTAATGAATTGAATACATGCAGGACCTTCTTACAGCTCTTGTATCTTCGTTTAGGGTGTGTCTTTTGCTGCTACTTCGTCTGAATTCGGATCTCTTTCTCGTACTAGGTATATTGCACACAAAATTCGTCTGACTTTGGGGTATTTATAGTTTCTGTCTGAGGGTTAGATGCGGCGCATAGTATAAGTAGATGCGGCGCATTGACTTAACTTCGCGTGGGGTCCAAGATTAATATATTCAGGAATATTCGTACACCGCCAGAAGATGCGGCGTAACTCCATTTCTCTATGCGGCGCATGTCCTTTGCCGTCTTGGATTATAACTTGTGAAATCTTGATAGTGATGCGCCGTATGTAAGAAGTAGGATGCGGCGTATCTGGAGCAGAATGATCTTGATCTTGTACGTTTCAGTAGACTCTTAACTTCTTGCTTGTTTTGCTCCATATTTAGTCCAAAATCGCCAAGTGTCACATAATACTTGTTTTTACCTGAGAATTACAAAAGTAAACATTAACGTATCAATTCTCACAGATAATATAATAAAACAAGTCAAATAAATAGGATAAATGATGATAATAAAATGTACTTATTTGAGTTCATCAATGCTACATGAATTATGAAAAACATACAAAAGTATATATAGATTTACAACTATGACGGCATCACCTTATAGGTTGTGACGTCGTCAGCTCGCCACCATTAGGGTTTCATCTTGTGCAAGTCGCCGTTATGACGGCGTCACTTTGGATCTCTGACTCCGTCATGAATGTCTTGACGTCGTCCCTTAGTAAATGATTTAGGCCGTCTCTTGTTAACTTTGTACGTGACTCTGGTCTTCAAATTTCACCTAACGTCGTCAGGTTGTAGAGTCTTCAAATTCATCTGAGGCGTCACTTGAGAATTTTCCACCAAAAATCCATCTTCAGTAACAAGTGACATCGTCACTTTGTAATGTGTGATGCCGTCAGACTCCCTTATCTGACAGAAATTTGCGACTTCGTCGTTTTATTCACTTTCTCGTCCAAATAAGCCATAAATGTGCCGATTTCCAGATTCCTCGTCCCAAGTACCTAAAATGCAAAAAGAAATGATTTAGGGCAATATTTGATCATATTAATACGATTTTGGGCTTAAATGGCTTCTTAAAAAGGTATCAAATAAATCCTTATCAATGTACTACATCATCATGTATGCACAGAAAGTTTTAATAACAACAGTTGCTAACTATTCCATGACACATGGATTTTTTAGGCTGCTATAGTAATTTTGGTGGTTTGTTTTATAGTATTGGTAGATATTGATTTAAAGTTTAGTTTCATTTTATTTTATTAATTCGATTTACAATTTATGAAACCCGAATCTCATCAAAACTATACAAAACCTTAACACCAACACATTAAAGGATATGATTAACTTCCAGAAATCACAAAGGATAATGACAATCAACATCAAAACAACAAGGGTGGTCCTGTTAGTTTTGTGGACATAAAATAATAGTTGTGTGTTAGGATCGAACTCAAGATCACGGGATTGCACACTTTACGTATGAAGAGTAAATGAATAATAATTATTTATAACTGTTATGTATAATTATTAATAAACACAAAACATGTAACGACCGTTAGTATTTAACGAAATAATTACTGACGACCGTTGGAGTATGCTCTTGTCATAATGACTAATTATATGGCTAGACATATGTGAGCCTATGGGGTCACACACATATACACTGAGGTGCCATTTTATATGTCGTGTTTATTGTATTTACGATATATAAATAACCGTAAGTAACCAAGAACCGCTATTGGGCTTCTAATGAATAAGTAATGGACTTATTGCATTGGACTAGAAAAACAAATGGGAAGCCCATTTGGCCCATGGTGAAGCCGGCCTAGGAGTAACTTCCAAGGGAAGTTTGGTTTGAATTTGGTCAAGATTATTATGAGTAATTATCTCCTAATTAACACATAACAATAACCATAATTCTCTCCCTCCCCCTCTCTCCTTTGGTGTACGGCAACAACAAGAAAAAACCCTAGGGTTTTGCTTTTCTTGATCTTTTCTTTGTTTCTTGATTAATCAAAGAAGACTAGATCGGTTACGGGGTTAACGACTAGCATCAATTGGCATACAAGGAAGTGTAGTGTGGATACACATAGAGGTGATCTCCATTGATCACTTGGGTTTCTCATCTAGTCGAATCATAAGTCTTGTTGGTGACTCCCGGATCACGCTACAAAGGTATAACTTATGTGTTTATTTTATTTGATTGATCATATGGCACTATGGATCCTTGTATGGTGATGTTCTTCCACTGCGTGTATTTATTTAATATGTTTTATATTGCTACATCACCTATAGTGGTATCACGAGCCATCATATGTTGTCATATGATCATCATGTATGCGTAAAAATGGCTAAAAACATGTTTTTTTAATGGATTTAAATGTGTCATTTTAAAACAGCCCCTAGGGCTTATATATCATGATTATGTAGACCTTAAGATGGTCTTAAGATCTGTACTTTTTGATCCTATGGCCATTTGTTATGCATACGTTGTTTGTTTACTTGATCGATACCCGTAAAATGGCCTAAAAACGTGTTTTTTAAGAGATTTTTAACCCGATTTCTAATCAGCCCATGAGGCTTATTTTTCTGTGGTAAAATGGTGTTAAGAAGGTCCTAATATCAGTGGGTTATGAGTCTATGGCCATTTGTCACGCGTACCATTCGGGGTTTTAATTCTTGTTAATTATTTCTTCGATTCGTTGGCTAACAATTTATTTCTTGTTATTTATTTTGTTATCCATGGCAAATACATGCATGTTTGTCCATGGAGTTAGCCAACACCTTGTAATGATCATAATTGTATGTATTATTATGTGTATATGCAAAGCCGATGAAAACCTTGACCACTTGTGCGTTGTGATTGTGATTGTTGGTTGCATTTTTTCCTTGTTTTGGGGTTTTGCCATTGTTTCGGCACTTTTGTAATGTAATTCATTTTTGGTGTAGCCATTGTTTGGGAATTTTACAGTAGATACAAAGTAGATTAGTTGTATTTTACTTTATATGTATTGTAAACAAGAGCTTGGAAGCAAATGGCGAAAGATTGAAGAGTTGTAGACCGAAAGTTGCTGCTGGACACCTGTTGGGAAAACGTGATTTCCCGCTGATTGGTAAGGCATTTTTTTTCTAAAATTTGTTTTCCAGGTCCTCAAGACATAGGGCTACAACTTTGTCAACTGGGCCGAACGATGAGGAGGTCGTCTTCTAGGAGCATTGGGCCTCGCAAAACAGAAAAACTGGGCTGACAGAATCAAAGTTTCATGTGCATTATGGGCCTTTACTTGCCCATGATTGTCTTGGGGCAAGTGGGAGCCCTCCGTGTGGTTGTGTTTTGTGTCCCTAGTTGACTCTTGGTTCTCGTGATGGCTCACGAGACCAAGCATAGGATTTTCATCGGTTGAGGCTTTGCATATTGTGGTTGTAAGTTTGGTTGGTTGTTTTTATGTATGTTGTGACTACATGTAAAACGGAAAAATGTTTTCTTAAAACTTGAAACTAAACATAAACCATTTTGAACTAAGTCTTATGATTTAGTTTAACTAAGTTTAAATATTATTTGAAACTTAAAAATCATTGTTTTCTAAATAACACTTAAACTAGTTAAGATTGTTTATTTATTGATTTATTGTATTGTCCATACTTAATTAAAATCCACCTAGGATTTATATTAGTATTGAAAATGGACAACTTGACACACATAAATTAAAACAATGATTAGACTTAAGTTAAGAAAAGTTTTTTAACTTGTGCTACGAAGAATGAATGCATGCTTCTTTCGTACACGTTTTTTATCCACATCAAAACTATTTACCCGTCAAAATTTAAGTCACGCCGTCCAATTATGAGAACACTTGCAATTACCTTTTAGCATCTGGTCAGACCTAGGCTGAATTGTAACCCAAGGTGACTATTCTCCATGGTCAGACCTAGGATTATTCTCACAGTTTTCAAATTGGATGACTTAATCGAGTAGTGTGGTCAGACCCTTACACGAGGCAAAGATGGGACTAAACATGCCTACATGATACTAGTTGTTTGACACTAGTTGCCATGAGTCCCATAAGGATCTAAGAGTTATACATGTAATACAATTGGTGATCGTCGCCTACCTATTGAATCCACCATTTCTAGTAGATCAACTGCATTAATGGTCGAACCTCAATAAGGATCTTAGCCTTTTCGTAAATTAATTGTTTTAAATTATAAACATGGGGTAGTTAATTTATAAAAGGATAATTATCGAAAATACTAAAATTGAACTTTGTAAATTCAATTAATGCAACGCATACCGTAAACAACAGTTTGTTCTTTTCTTGTTAAAAGGACGAACTAAGTCGATCTTTCCTTGTAAGAAAGAGACTTATTCCTATCCTTTTTCTTTATGAGGAAAAGCCATAATAGGAATATTTGAATTTTCCTAATTCTAATCAAACTCAAGGAAAACCTACTCTAGAAATCGTGATGTCCTGTAAAAGTCAAAACGGTTAAGTATGGTTACACATCTTATTCCTTCAACGTTGTTTTATAACCCTTGTTTCGGTTTTGAAACATTGAAGAAATATAAGATATTTGGACAACCAAGAACACGTGCACTTGACTTGACCCCTTTGGTGAGACCTTAGGGCCATTTCAACCCATGGCGAATTTTGCTCATTGGTCAGACCTTTGACGATATTTGCATGTTCTTGCTTGGTCAACCTATTTAGTACTAGCTACCAAACTAAAATGAGTTTAAATAATTAGAAGACAGAAGTATCAATAAACCGCAATGTGGTAAAGGCAATTACTAGCATGAATACCTAGCAATTTTCCTTAACCCAATATGCCTACTAAGGTCCTACATACCCTTGTGGTAAAGTAGACCAATTATGGAGGAAATGCATGCCTATTTTCAAGTTAAAATAGCAATGATGGCTAGCCCATCATCTATATGTTAGAACTTGATGCACTTTCTTGAATACCTAAGTACATGTTTACTAGTCAAAGTGACTCACATTAGCAATAATGTGTAGATATTTAAATAAAGATGGAAAGTATCCAATCGCTACTCACTCTCCACTGGTGACGTAACACATTGTAATGTTGTCTAATCCAGTGGGAGCTACGTGATTATATTACTGGTGACGTAACACATGTAATGTTGTCTAAACCAGTGGGAGCTGTAAGCTTTATTACTTGAAAGTTGCCCATCTTATTTCCAGATTGTCTTGAAATAATACATTACTTTCCACGTGTTAAGCATCATAGTTTATATAAGAACCATTGCATAAGTTTTATATGATAACTTGTCGCGTTCCTGATGTTGCTTCCTGAAATGTTATCTATAAAATTGTTATGCATGATTCATTATTCAAACGATAAAGTTCTACATATCTATATTTTGATTTTTGACTAAAAATCATATGTTATCTTATACATTGTCATATTGCTCATACAAACACACGAGCGTAGTGGTGCTTGTATGCTCTCATGATGTTGTGCCATGCACAAGTGGGAGAAATCTTAATTGTGTGCAAGGTGCAACATATAACAATATGACTAATAGTTTTTCTTGACTGAAAGGTAAGAAACTAATATTCTACTAGGACTTCTACACATAAAATGTAGGTTGCCCTAATTAGAACAAATATCAAGATAACATGAAAAGCTACTTCAACATATTCACTGAATTGTTTAGTAAATATGATTATGTTATGATTATGTTTTCTTGTAAAGTCATAATCATGAAGTATGAAATTAACTTGAATTTACTATTGAGGCCAAGTGTCGGCACTCGTAATTACTTTAGTTGAATATGTTTAGGTCTCTTGTAAAGACGCAAACATAATTTTCGTTAATTGTTGAAAGACTTATAACGTAAAGTAAGACGTTGATTTGTTATGTCTTCTTGTTAAGACATGTACACTTACGACGTATAATATTAAATGTTTATGTTTTCTAGTCAAAACATACACATGAAGTAAAGTATGCAATAGGCTAAAATTACTATTGATGCCATCTGGTTTGACTTGGTTGGCAGATATGTAAGTCAAAAGTATAAGTTCATCTAATGAGTTGTGTGATAGTCTCACAACATCAGTCCTCATGGAATACCACAACTTTATGGTATGTCCATCATGGAAAATCAAACACTATTGATATTGTTTGATCTTTGATGACTTAAACTGTTTTACCTCCAAAGCTATCAAGGTTAGAAATTGGGTGTGCCATGTGTACACTCAATATGATTCCAACCCAGAAGGAATTTAAGACACCATTGTATTGTGGCATGAGATGAATCTCATTATGTCTTGATTAAAGTTCTGAATTTGTTAACTACTTAAGAGTAAGTAATTAACAAACTAGAGTCAAGAACTGACGATGTATTCTGGATGTCCCACTTGAAAACAATTTATTGTTTCTCATGATGCTAAGTATCTAGAGATTAGTCTCTACATACAAAAGCAAGTGGGAGCACTTTTAGATCTTGAAGTTATTCAAGAGCAACCTTCTTAGTACACTTGCTAATGTCATACTAAGGTTGAACATTCATATGTTAAACCATAGATTGATATCTCTCATTCATAAATCCGCAAGGATACCTCTTGCACCTGAATGATATAGTTTTTATATCAATGCTGAGGGACATAAGTTAGAGGATCATGGTGAACCTGCTAACTACTGAGATGCATTATCAGATATTGTATTTGATGAGTAGCTCAAAACTATGAATGTTAAGATGCAGCCCTTGAAAGACAATCACTCGTGGAGTTTGATTGATCTCTTACCAATCAGTTAGACTGTGAGGTTAAGAATGAGTTTCTTGATAAGAAGACTCAAAAGGGAAAACTTGTACACACGTTTAATGCACGACTAGTAAAAGGAGTTTACTCGTACTCAAGAAATTGACTATGACTAAATCCTTCTACCTAGAAACATTAAATGTATAAAGATGATTAATAGTCATACCTGTTTTCATGTAAATGAAATATGACAATAGGATATCAAAAACTTTTCTTGTTGATTACCTTTACCAGGACGATGAGTAATCAAAAGGGTTTATGAATCCATATAATCTTTATTATGTATACAAGATAAAATAATCCATGTGTGGATTAGATCATGCATCTAGGAGCAAAGATCTTGAGTTAATTATAAAATCATTAATTTGATTTTGATTAATAAGATTACTCCTAAGTACACTAAGAGCAAATTGGAGCACTGTAATTATTTTTTTAAATCTCATATGTCATTAACATATTAGAAACAATATTCCATCTAAGCTAGACTTTAATCCTTAGCTTGGAATGAAGTTTCTCTTGAGGGATTTATAAAATAAGACATACAACCTTGTTATATATAGTTTTATTAGAATAAACATAAGCGGTTATTAAGTCTAAACACAATATGACACGTTATTGAGGGGAGTCTCAATGATCAGTCTCATTTGATGAGATTGAACACATGAGTGGAAATCTTAAGTTCGACTAAAGGATTCATCATGTAAGTCATATTACGCATTGGGCTATATTTATCATTTGCATGAATGCAAAGATGAGTTGATAACAACAAATATCTAAGTGAACGTCATTAGATAATTGTTAAACGAACATTATAATGGACCTACGAAGGACCACATATATGTTCAAAAGTTTACGGATATTTGAGGAACTCTGTTTTGTTTGCATACGCTGATGCTCATTTAACCGGGATGATACTCAACCCTAGTCATGGTAGGATGCCATCATGAATGATGACATTGCTGACTAGATGTGCTCGACTGAGAGCATTAATGTGTTATACATTAAAAGAATAAGAATACTTTATAGTTTGAGAAACTATTCAGATGACTGTCTAAAGTAGGTGTCTTGCTAGCTTCAAACACCCTATGGAATGTATTGTTGCAATACTCGTCTTGTACTTGAATGCACACATACAAAGGACAATCATCATTTAAACCTTTCATGAGTTTTGAAATAAGTATTCTCAAAGTTTACTCGGATGACTACTTGTTGTCTTGTACAACATAATTTGATCATGGTGGGAACATCGGATTCCTACCTAAGAATAGTCTTATGCATATCTGTTTTTAGTATTTAGATAATGGAACTATAAGCAGTCGTATTATATAATGAATTGATATACCTGGTATGATCGTCTTCATTTATACTACTGTGTTCTATATTTGCATGTTTAATCCATGAATAATTTATTTATTCTAAAATTATCCATTGTCGGTTGACGATACGGGAGTATCATCAAATTAAGGCAAATGTGAGCGTGTTGGTGATTTATTTGCCACACTCACATGTTGTTCATTATGATGAACATTGGATTGACCCAACCTACGAGTATTCACTACATGGATCGTCGTCAATAGTGAAATCTCGCAAGAGGTTATGTCTCTTATCCTTAGACTTGAGATGCAAGCAGGTCTTGCATGTGTGGAATTTCATTCTTTGATATGGTTAAACGCTATCCTGAATAAGGTAGTTATAAAGGCCATTATCAGGAGTGACATGAAGCATGTGAATGACACGTGTAGTCAAAACGGGATTTGTTCCTCCACTTGTTTTGGAGTTAGATACTATTGGGCCCCTCGATGAATTGAATAGATGTTTGTATGGCCGTACCCAAATGACATTAAGATGAATCTTAATTCACTTGGTAATCTTGTTCAATATCTATATCGAGAAACATAATAGTTGAACTATTAGAATGACTTTTGATCCATGTCTAATATTCAACACGGTATCTATAACAAAAGGATAGATGACATATAAACCATCTGAAATGAGACGTTTAAGAAACTGCCCTCACATATTTCTAGGGGCATTGGCGTGTTGCTAGACGCTAACCATTGCTTGTATAATTACTTGATTATTATGACGTCGCAAGTGGGAGCTGTTGGAGTATGCTCTTGTCATAATGACTAATTATATGGCTAGACATATGTGAGCCTATGGGGTCACACACATATACACTGAGGTGCCATTTTATATGTCGTGTTTATTGTATTTACGATATATAAATAACCGTAAGTAACCAAGAACCGCTATTGGGCTTCTAATGAATAAGTAATGGACTTATTGCATTGGACTAGAAAAACAAATGGGAAGCCCATTTGGCCCATAGTGAAGCCGGCCTAGGAATAACTTCCAAGGGAAGTTTGGTTTGAATTTGGTCAAGATTATTATGAGTAATTATCTCCTAATTAACACATAACAATAACCATAATTCTCTCCCTCCCCCTCTCTCCTTTGGTGTACGGCAACAACAAGAAAAAAACCCTAGGGTTTTGCTTTTCTTGATCTTTTCTTTGTTTCTTGATTAATCAAAGAAGACTAGATCGGTTACGGGGTTAACGACTAGCATCAATTGGCATACAAGGAAGTGTAGTGTGGATACACACAGAGGTGATCTCCATTGATCACTTGGGTTTCTCATCTAGTCGAATCATAAGTCTTGTTGGTGACTCACGGATCACGCTACAAAGGTATAACTTATGCGTTTATTTTATTTGATTGATCATATGGCACTATGGATCCTGTTATGGTGATGTTCTTCCGCTGCGTGTATTTATTTAATATGTTTTATATTGCTACATCACCTATAATAATGACTGACGACCGTTAGACGAATATAAGGAAAGAATTATGTATAGATAATTGGTAAGTCAAGAAGCTTCCGGATCCCCTTTTAGGGATTAATGCCGATCGGTGGGGGAGGGTAAAACCCAACCCAAATCCAACTTGAGCTCCAAGTTATCTATACCTATATATACAAAATCAAGGGTCATTGTTTTCCAGCTTTTGTACACACACAATACCCTAAGTTTTGGTTTTCTTTCCCCTTGTTCTTATGCTCGGCCGAACACCCTCTTATTTAAGGGTTTCGATTTTTAGTTTTACTAAAAATGTTTTGTGTTTAATTTACTTGCATAAACATTTACTTGGTATTAGTATGTGTGTACAAGAACGTGATTCAATCACACTATTGATTGAATCTTAGATTGAATAACAAAACGGTAATGGGTTATTCTTTAATCCACTCATAAACCCTAATTAGGGTTCTTGATTCAATTGAAGAATAATTAAAGATTGATTCTTGTTCTTGCTAGAATCAAAAGGTACTCATTCTTTATGTTTGGTTAATTAATTTATGCATTATATGATCATATACGCTTCCGCATGTATTCTTGATGTTATGTGTTTATTATTTATGATTGTCATGTTACAATAATTCCAACAGTGGCATCACAAGCCTTGGATAATGTGTAATTAATTACCAAAACACATAAAAAAAGAATTTTGAATTGTGTTTGTTCATGTTTAGTCGATTTAGGGTTTTTATATTCCAAACCCTAATTTTTTTGGGTCGTATACCCTTTAAATATTTTTAGGGTTTTGGTTTTGATTTTAATTTGATTAGAAACCCTAAGTTTACATGTTTATGTGTTTTAGAATGCGATCTTGTGACTACTTGCAATATTTGTTATGTGTGAATCCATGAAAACGTGCATGTTTTGCATGGATTGGTATCTTTATGTAATTGTTAAGATATACACATGTAATTTAATTGATAGATGTTGAATTGGGGAAGACTCCAATATTATTAAGTAATCAATTATGTGTTATGTGGTATATATTTAATTAGGGCTTACGCAATTGATTCATCGATGCATGTAGATCTACTTGCTTTTCAAGAGAGAGCCTTAGTTGAATATATACATTATACATCTAGAATTGATTTTTAATAGGATTATCGAATTAAGTTTGCATGTGGCTACATGTTTACACATATTAATGGTTATGTTATGTGTGCTTTATTTAGTTGTTTTATTTTTATTATTACTTGTTTTGTTTTATTATGTTAGACATGTTTGGAACAAAAAGGGTAATTTTGTATAAAAATAATATGGACTAAATAATGGTGAAACAATGAATTGTTTTTTGAAGAGTCAAATTTTCAAGTAGTTTTATTGAACGATGAGTTTTGTACCAATAGTACGAACGGCTCACCCAATTGTGACAAACTATAAGAGAGGTTTAAGGAGGATTGACATTAAATTGTCAAGCCGAAAGAGGCGCGTTTTTAATAGGCACTTGTGCTAACGTTTGCTTCTCCGCCACTTTGTGCGTCAAATTGGACCTACCAAGTAAGACTATTTTATGTACAAAATCATCTTAAGGGTGAATTAGCTTTAATTCCATGCGCCACTTTGTGGTAATTATCGGAAACACTAAGTCTTAGGACTTATGCAAAAGTACGATATAATGGACGATAATTAAAGGTAATTCTTTGACTGGTGAACCCAATACCTCAATTGAAAACCTTGGTAAATTTGATCTTAATAAATTGGTAAATAAAAATGTTTTATTAAACTAATGATATGAAGATGTATGCATGCTTCTTCGTACATATTTTGATTATAAACATCAAAACTAGTACCCTTAAAATTAAGTTAATGCCATCTAATTAAAAGAACACTTGAAGTTGTAATTTACGTCATGTGAGAGGTTGGACTAGATTGCAATGGAAAGGTAAATTTCATACTTTCATTACTAGCAGATCAACTGATGTAATGGTGATGCGCGTGATGTGTCGTTGCGGTTTAGCAGTTTTAATGCCTACTCAAGTTTTAAATTTATATTTAGCCGACTTATCAATAACACACACACTTAACGAGCAGTGTACCCGGTCAGTATGAATATAATGGTAAGTAGAGTGTCGATCACTAAGAGTGGAACGTATTATCTAGTTATTCTAATCAGTATTTTAATATATTAAGTTAGCTATACAATCTAATCTAACGCAAGGGGGTTTCAGCCTGAGAGACTGGCACGATTTGGTTGCAATTAAATAATAAACTAGACCAATAGGCACGAATCAGCAAGTAGCACACACGTACACAGATAAATACTCAAGACAATAAGAGGGCTGTCCTTATGATAAGTAGTTTGTCACTTGTTTTATTGCTAGTGTTATATGAAGTGTATAGTTCGATGCAACGCACCGAGATTAAGTCCTTTCTCGTTGGTTCTAATCTTATCGGCGAGTAAACCCTTAATGATTACTTATGACTATCCCGTTTATCTTTCTCCTACTTTTCTACATACCATAGAATACATAGGCATCTAATAAATAGGCGAGGGCAGAGGCATGGCGACCCGATCAACGCTCAGCTAGCCACAGAGGTTATCAATGCACTAATAAAAGTCACCAATGACATCAACATATAAACTTTAATTGATGAGAAAGCAGTTTTAAGGGAGTGCAACCTTTCCGTTGTCACATTACACAAGCCACCAATCTTGATGAATTAAAGTTTACTAACACAATAAAACAAAACTACTTAATGAATTAAACACATGCAGCACCTTCTTACAGCTCTTGTATCTTTGATTTGGGTGTGTCTTGTGCTGCTGCCTTGACTGAATTCGTCCTTGGTTTCTGGTCTTCGGTCTCGTATATAATATATGTCCCCTCGAATTCGTCTGGTCTTGGGGTATTTATAGTTTCTGTCTGAGGGTGAGATGCGGCGCATCTAGTAAGTAGATGCGGCGCATGTACTTAACTTCGCGTGGGGTCCAAGATTATAATATTCAGGAATATTCGTACACCGCCAGAAGATGCGGCGTAACTCCATAATTAGATGCGGCGCATGTCCTCTTGTATCTTGGATTGTATCTGGTGAAATATTGATAGTGATGCGCCGTATGTAATAGGTGAGATGCGGCGCATCTGGAGTAGAATAAGTTGGTTATTCTTCGTTGACCAAAGTTTCATACACGGCGCATGGGATAAATCCATGCGGCGCATTCTTCAAAGTCAGGCAGTGGTCTTCATTCTCTTTATTCCAACAACCAATTCCAAACTTGATCATTTTACTCCGTTTTTAGTCCATAATCGCTAAGTTTCACCAAATGCTTGTTTTTACCTGAGAATTACAAAAGTAAACGATTAAGTATCAATCCTCATACATAATATAGTAAAACAAGTCAAATTAATAGGATAAATGATAGTAATAAAATGTACTTATTTGAGTTCATCAAATGGAATTATGAGAATTTGCAGTTTTTTAAATTAGACGACTTAATTGAGTTGTAAGTGAGAGCTTGGACTCAAGGCATAAGATGGGGATGAAACATGCTTACATTGCAACTTGGTTTGGCAATTGTAAATCCCATAATAGGAATTGGAAAATGTTTGCCAATTATTGTTCGACAATTACCTTGTTGAATACTTTCATTACTAGCAGATCAACTGATGTAATGGAACTATGTCAATTAGGATCCTAGCTTTAAGAAAATACTATGGTTTATATGAATATTTACCAACGGGTATTTTATTTTCTTAAAGATTTTATTATCGAAAATACTAAAATTGAATTTTGTTAATTCTTTTAAATGTATTAATGCAACGTTAAATCGTAAACATAGTTTGGGCTTTGGTAAATTGATCTAGTTCTGTTTTCAAACAAATGTTTGATTAAGAAAAATTTACTTAAAAGACAAACAAAGTCTCCTTTCCATGAAAGAAGAGTGAGACTTAATCCTAGTCCTTTTCATGAATGAAGTTGGAATAATAGGAACATTAGAGTTGTCTAAATTCTAATATAACTCATAGCAAACTTTAATAGTTAAGAGAATTGCATATTTTCCATAGAGATTTCATCATTCCCATTTGGTGATTGAATTCTTTTGTAACAAACATGATATTTGGTTAACACGAAAATATGTATGATACGTTATGAGTTATTAAAATTTGAAGCTAGACTAATTACCGCAAAATGGTAAAAGATAAAGTAGCATATTTATCTAGTTGTTTTGCTTTGACCATTTGTAGGTGCTACACACCATTGTGGGGATGGTAGACCTTTTAAGGAAGAAATTGCAAGCCCAATTTTTCAAGTTAATAGCATTTGATGGATAGTACATCATCTATGTAGTAGAATACATCCTTTTAGAACTAAGTAATTGTTACGTATGGGTTTTCTCAAAGATGTTGGAAAGTAAATAAGCATACTATTTTCTTTCACTGATTAATGAAACACTTACAATGTTGTCAAATCCAGTGGGAGCATTGTGTTCTTATTACTGAATAAGGAATGATTGTAATGATCTCTAATTCTGTAATACCCAAAAATCAAAAACATGCAAAAAGACCAAATTGCCCTTGTAATTTTAAAATTTGATTAATAAATACATAAAACACCAATTAAATCCCAAACTCTTGGAAACTAACAACATATGAAGTATGATAATTTTTGCATGAACATTTTAATGTTCTAAATGTCCTAAAATATTGTCATATCATTTAAAATGTTACATGGGTCGAAAATACTATTATACATATGCATATATATATTCTTGTTTTCTTATTAAATAATTAAAATGACTAACCAAATAAGGATAAGTATCAAATTAAGAGGAATATCTTTATAAATCAGAAAATTATCCTAATTGATCTCCTTGGGCCAAAAATCCCTGCCCTCTCCTCAACATATACACGATTTCCATTATTTTTCCCATTTTTATCTCAAAACCCTTAACCGATTAAAACAAAAACTCCCAAATCGACACCACCAATTTTTTGCACTTTCTTGGTATTTTTCCTGGATGCCTTGGTGTTAGAAGGAGTCTAGAAAAATAGGAGTTCGAATATTGAAAGCTTGGATTGCTTGGTTTTGATTTTGTTCGAGTTTTGTTCCAACCGAGAAGAATAAACTTCCCACACCTCATTTGTTCATTCTAATCATCAACCGGTATTTTTCTTACGTTCATTACATCATATATGTTCCATATAAAATAGATAAATTGAACCATACATGCTACATTGATCGATTATAATTATAAAGAGTAAAACGTACATAAAATCCATAATAAGCCATACGAATTTTCTGGGTTGAATACTTATTTTATTTGAGCTCTATACGAACCATATGACACTGGAAAAATTCTTGTTCGACTTGTTAAAGCTTTACAACCTTGGTCGAATTATTTTGTATATCGGGTTTAAGAAGAAAACGAGAAAGAAATAGAAAAAAAATCGTGTGACTTAGGGTTATGGTATTTGGGGATGGAGTTGAGTAATAAATGCTGTTTTAATGATGAGTTAATGATTGGCAATGATTTGGGAAAGTATGGTTAGGGTTTTGTGTATAAAAAGTATAACCGTTTGGTTTTTAAAACAAAGAGGGTGTGTTTTGTAATTATTTAAACTCATGGGTTATTTTTGTAAGTCACTTGGGACCAGGGGTGTCTCGTATAAATTATAATATGGGGGTACTTTGTGTAAAATTTGGAAGAAAAAAGGGTTTATTATACAAATCGTTAAATAATGTAATTCGAATGGAAATTTAGTAAATTAGAGGGACTTGTTTGTAAATTCTGGAAACTTAAGGGTACCTTGTATAAATAATAATAAAAAAGGGTGTGATGTGTAAATTTGAATACATAAAGGCTTAATGTGTAATTAGGACTATTTTTGAGATCGAATTGTGATTTTAATAATGAAAGGACTAGTTTTGTAATTTTATATAAGATGAAGGTAGATCGTACCATATGTTAAAATAAGAAGGGTATTGCGTAATTTTGTAAAGTTAAGGATATAAATTTGTAAAATTGTTAAAGTGGAAGTATTGGAATCGTATATATTGGGAACTTATGGATTAAAATGGATAATTTGTAATATTTGCATTTTGGACCTTAACTTTGGGCATATTTACATTTGAAACCCTAAAATATAAAAGTTGTCATAGTGAACCCTAAACTATCATGACTTGCTAAAATGAACCCTATCTCCATAATAATATTTAATAAATGACTTAACCAAATTACTTTGTGGAATTTATCTAATTATGGAAATTTGCTATTTTCGGAAACTTGCTAAATAAGGAAACTTTCTAAAAATGGAAACTTGCTAATTTTGGAAACCTGCTATAAATGGAAAGTTACTAAAAATGGAAAGCCGACTAAAATGAGAAATCTGACTTGAAGAAGATATTAATAATAAGACGACCATGTATTCGTGTAGATTCGCTGAAGATGGAGTTGTTTCCGATCTTTATATTTTTAGATATGTTTGCACTTGCGGTATAAGGTACAGATATTCTACCCTTTTTCAGTAAGGGTGTTTTCCCTCTCATGACTCATTTATCTTGATTCGTTTTAAGATTCCCTAAGACATTGCTATGTTTCCCCTACACTTTGGTTCGTTTGTTTGATTCATTTAGACTTTGATGTTCGATATGACCCTTTTTGCTTTGAGCCTCTATAATGATCCATCTGATATTCGTTCGTTACCTTGTGATATTAGTATTCGAATCACATTCGAGGGTTCATTTGATTTTGGTATCTAGATGTGAAAACGTTTTGTAATTATATCATGGAAATGTTTTGAGGAAAACTATTTTTTTAAATGATGTTTATGAATGATGCGATACCACTTTTATATGGAATTTTGCTATCTTTTATGAAAACTAATGTTAAAGACTACTTTTGTGAAAACCGTTATTAAAGATCATTTTTATGAAAATCATTTGATAAAGATTTCTTTAATTGAACCATTTGATTATGAACCTTTGATCCATTTTGACTCATTTGACTTTGATATTGGATATGACCCCTTTGCCATGAACATCTGATATTTGGACTTTGATTATGATTCGATGACTTAGACTATTTGAACCTTTGCTATGATTTGGACCTTTGACCTTTGACCCTCCAGTTTGATACCCGAGCCAAGTTCGTTTCCTAGCCATGAAGGTAACATGGCCGTGTCATTGATGCACCAATGGCATGACTCCAGTGTGGTCGAGTGATGTTCCACACCGTCCCCATTTTGTTCGTAACGTGCACATTATATTTATTATGGCCTATATTATTGTTCGGGGGGCGTATGGATGCATCCTAGGTTCGTGTTCGTATTAGTGGATTTAACATGATTTGATATTATATTATTGTTCGGTGACTGATGCATGGGTGCAATCCACGTCTTTCACAAGTTCGGGAGTTAGCTACTCCATTTGAAGAATGAGGACACCCCTCATATTATCTGATTATCTGAGAGGTCTCCCCTCTATATGATTATGAAGACATGGTTACTATATTTGATTTGTGTTCGGGCTCATGGTGGATTACTGACCTATCCTTTTCTTTTCTTACTTTGTACCTTTGTCTATACCTTGTGTTTTCCCAATGCACTATACTCTATCTGTTCGTTTTCTTTTGCTTTCGTTTTCGTTTATATATATCTGTTCACTGGGCTTTTTAAGCTCAGCCGCATTTCTTTCCCTGCGGCAGGTTTTTAGTTGGAAGCTGGGTATGAGTGAAGAGACTTTTGGACTTAGAAGACCTTGATAGTTATTCTGAAGTAGAGACTATTAGAAGGATTTGCATTTGCAGACTTAGTATTTAGCTTTTGTTTCCTTTGTAGCCTTGTATATTCAGTATTTCATTTGTAACCTTTGAGAACCCTTGTATTACTGTTGATGTACGCTTTGTTTTGATCTGATATGAAACCATTATTATGACATCTTTACCCTTATCGGGTTGGGGTGTTACAATTATGGTATCAGAGACAGGTTGCGATTCGTAATACATTTACCCTTGGCCTGTGTAAGTTAGGACCACTAAGTTTTCCCTGTAGGCGCTTGTAAGACAACCTCTGAAAATTTGCTTTAAGATTTCCCTATAGGAACGTAAGTTTTTGACCAGTGAGGAATGAGTAGACTATAAGGCATTTGTTTAAGTATCATTGCTTCCGCACCACTCTGATTCGTGCCTTGCTTTTGGTTAGATCCTGTTGATACCACTTTTGCAAAGTGAAAGCTTGTGCTTTGCATCACCTAAGATTTGAACCTGATTAAATCTTCAAGGCATTGAGAATTTCATAATAATTGCCTGACACTATTTGATCCTTATCTTTAGATTTTGACTCTGATCTCTGATCCTTTCGTTAATCATTTTGACGCCTCTTCGGGCACTCTGAGAACCTCCATGGCGATGGCGTACTGGATATGTTTTGTTAATTGTCTTTTGCTTTTGATAAGTATCTATGAATCTTCTGACACTATTTGATTTCGTTTCACCCATATCTGTCCCTATGAGAAGTCTTGTGGTGGGTAACCACAAGTATAAGAATGTTTTCCCCTCACTTTAGAATGATAAAGATTTGATTTGTGATCCGTCTTTCTTTGGATAGTTAACTTCGGTTTTATTCTGACAAGGAATTGGTTGATTGATCATTCAAATATTGACAACTATCCCCCTATGTCTCACCTTTAGCGTTTGAAACAATTTCGAACTTCCTACCATGATTACCGATTGTTAAACCCTTTGCTATCACCATTACTCTGGAGACTCGTGTGTTACTTTCGCGGTTACTAAGTTTTCCTAGGACCCATTTCGTACACCAATGAATGAACCTGATCTTGAGAAGTTACTTGGCACCCTGCGTTTTCTGAATACGATTCCTGGCCGAACCACCAAAAATTTTCCACCGGAGCGTGAAGTAGGATTTGACATGATACCAAGAGATTGTCTAGTCACTAAGCGAAGGTATCTTTCAGATGTGTCCGGGATCATACCAGTTGATTTGAGCAAACCGGGAAGAGCAGCAACCGAAGACCAGGAAGCAATTTTGCTTAAGTGTATCTTCTGGGCGTATTGCAGTTTCGTTCGCGATTAAGAAGGATGGTGACAGGAGATATGTAGTGATTATTGGAAGCTGAACCGTATTGCTGTTAGGAACCATTATTTCTCTACCCCGAAACGTCTATGTATCTGTTCAGAGCGCGAAGTTTCTTTCAGATGGAAGTATAAATTGAAGTTATTCTTGAAATCGCCTTCCGTAATTGTAACGACTGCTATGACGGTTAGTGACGCTAATAGTATTAGCTAAAGCTCTGACTGTTTCGTGAATTTGATAAATAATGTTTTCTCGTGAGTACTTGGGCAAATGGTCATTGTATGACTTAATAGTACGTTCGGAGACGAGGAAGGGCATGAAAATCATCTTTGCACTTTGTTAGGAAATTCGTCGATCATTTGTACATTCGGAGAGATTGATATTTGTAGAGACAACTATGTTCTTAATTGAGGATATCTCTTTAAATTTCGCAAGTTTTGAAAACTATCACCAAGTGGTCAAGACCGATGACAGAATGAAGAACTGAAACCTTTTTGAACTTTGCAGAAGAATTCTGGATGATGTTTACAAGTTGCGATACCATTGAGAAATTTCGTGAACCGAGAGAAACAGCTTAGTTTGATTGAGAATGGAGTTTTGGAAAAGCTGAAATAGAAATTAGCTTCCTTACCCTCGGGCGGAACAATTTTGGGATATTTCAGAAAGAGACTCGGTGATACTCCCTTGCTGCACAGGAAGTTTTTCGTATGCATCAAGACAACTAGAAACATATCAGAAGAATTATTTCACTGCCTGACCTGGAGTTGACAACAACGGCGGCTACCCTGAAGAGTGAAGACATTCCTTACAAAGTAGAAGTGTTGGCGACGCAGAAGATCTAGTCTAGATGGCGAACATGGAACTGATGAAGACGTACAGTCTCACTTCCCTATTCATCTTGGTTGTACTAAGATGAATTGAGAGCGGAAGTAGATTGTACGATGAAAGAATTTAAAGAGCATGCCAGAAATTCACATTACTCCATCACATTCCAAGAAGAAATGCAGGAGGCTCGACGAACCAAACACAAGTTCCCGATTTTGGTTTCACTTCCCGATTGATGAACAGACGAAGACAGATTAACCGGACTTGAGGAGATTGGATGTGTTGAATGAACGGATTTTTGAAACAGACCCTTTATGTTTAGAAGAATTGATTCTATGAAGGCCGAAAATTTTGACGACTAACTTTCATTTCCGTTGACCCTCTTAAATTTCGTTATAAAGTAATAAGATCCTCTGATGATTTAAGTTTCCTAGAAGCATTTCAATTCGTGTTCATTTTTCGTATGTTCGGTGATGGCTTTGTTTGAGAGATTTTGGCGAGTTGTGGAAGATATGATGCTTGTGACGGCGTACCTCACTTCTGCTAGGCAATCTGGGATTTTGATACTCTTGCGAATAGTTTTGTTTTCCCGCTTGACTATGACATTTGATCTTGTTGACCTTTGAGACTATAGAAGTACTATGTGGATTAAGATAGGTGGTTTTGCTCACGACTCGAGATAAAGTATGATCATCATGAAGGCATAATTATGTGGTGCTAGTATTATGACGCTTGATCAACGTGATAATACTTACACCATATAACGTGCACTCATTGTGGACATAGGATATCTTGGGGAGTACCTAAGAAGTTTAGAATTTGATCTCCGTTGGATTACCTGTGATTAGTGAGACTTTAGGTTCATCCTACCTATGCGTATACTCTGTTTTCGTTCGTTAGATATCGGGATGACTTTGGACTCTCGTTTTGCATTCCGTTGACCTCAGTTATAAATCTTGAACTCTTTGTAGAGCTCTCTACTGTTGAAACAGTTAATTTGATTTGAAATCTTGTTCGTATTCCATATGAGCTTTTTAGAAGATTCGCCTATCGTCCATATTATGTTGCATGGACCTTTTGATCAGAATCAACTTATTTTGTCTCCTTCTGATAAATTTGAACCCACCTCGTTTTGATTTGAGTCATGAGAAACTATTTGGTCTGAAAATCTTTTTGGAAGAACCTCCTCGGGCGTGAGAATGTTTGTGATGATCTTTTGCGACTTGCTACGACCTCGTTTAACTTTGCGACTTCAAATTTCGAGGACGAAATTTTTATTTTAGAGGGGAAGAAGTTGTAATACCTAAAAATCTAAAACATGCAAAAAGACCAAATTGCCCTTGTAATTATAAAATTTGATTAATAAATACATAAAACACCAATTAAATCCCAGACTCTTGGAAACTAACAACATATGAAGTATGATAATTTTTGCATGAACATTTTAATGTTCTAAATGTCCTAAAATATTGTTGATGAACTCAAATAAGTACATTTTATTACCATCATTTATCCTATTTATTTGACTTGTTTTATTATATTATCTGTGAGAATTGATACGTTAATGTTTACTTTTGTAATTCTCGGGTAAAAACAAGTATTATGTGAAACTTGGCGATTTTGGACTAATTATGGAGCAAAACAAGCAAGAAGTTAAGAGTCTACTGAAATGTACAAGATCAAGATCATTCTGCTCCAGATACGCCGCATCCTACTTATTATATACGGCGCATCACTATCAAGATTTCACAAGCTACGATCCAAGACAGCAAGGACATGCGCCGCATCTAAGAATGGAGTTACGCCGCATCTTCTGGCGGTGTACGAATATTCCTGAATATATTAATCTTGGACCCCACGCGAAGTTAAGTCAATGCGCCGCATCTACTTATCCTATGCGCCGCATCTAGCCCTCAGACAGAAACTATAAATACCCCAAGGTCAGACGAATTTCGAGAGCCTAGTTTTAGAAGAAGACCGAAGACCACAAAACCCTAAGCCGAATTCAGACGAAGTAGCAGCACAAGACACACCTTGAACGAAGATACAAGAGCTGTAAGAAGGTCCTGCATGTATTTAATTCATTAAGTAGTTTTGTTTTATTGTATTAGTACACTTTAATTCATCAGGATTGATGGGCTTGTGTCATTGATTTAATCATGCACTTCAACTCCCCTTAAAATTGCTTTCCATTAATTAAAGTTTATATGTTGATGTCTTTGGTGACTTTTATTAGTGCATTGATAACCTCTGTGTCTAGCTGAGCATTGCTTGGGTCGCCATGCCCCTTCCTCGCCTATTTATTATATCGCCTATGCATTCTATCGTCTGTAGAAAAGTAGGAAGAAAGATAAATAGGATAGTCATAAGTAATCATTAAGGGTTTACTCGCCGATAAGATTAGAGCCAACGAGAAAGGGATTAATCTCGGTGCGTTGCATCGAACTATACACTTCATATAAAACTAGCAATAAAACAAGTGACAAGCTACTTAACTATCAGGACAGGTTTTCTTATTGTCTCAAGTATTTATCTGTGTACGTGTGTGCTAATCGCTGATTCGTGCTTATTAGTTTAGTTTATTATTTAATCATAATCAAACCGTGCCAGTCTCTCAGGCTGAACCCCCTTGCGTTAGATTAGGTTGTATAGCTAACTTAAGATATTAAAATACTTGAGACAATAAGAAGACCTGTTCTGATAGTTAAGTAGCTTGTCACTTGTTTTATTGCTAGTTTTATATGAAGTGTATAGTTCGATGCAACGCACCGAGATTAATCCCTTTCTCGTTGGCTCTAATCTTATCGGCGAGTAAACCTTTAGTGATTACTTATGACTATCCTATTTATCTTTCTTCCTACTTTTCTACAGACGATAGAATGCATAGGCGATATAATAAATAGGCGAGGAAGGGGTATGGCGACCCAAGCAATGCTCAGCTAGACACAGAGGTTATCAATGCACTAATAAAAGTCACCAAAGACATCAACATATAAACTTTAATTAATGGGAAAGCAATTTTAAGGGGAGTTGAAGTGCATGATTAAATCAATGACACAAGCCCATCAATCCTGATGAATTAAAGTGTACTAATACAATAAAACAAAACTACTTAATGAATTAAATACATGCAGGACCTTCTTACATCTCTTGTATCTTCGTTCAAGGTGTGTCTTGTGCTGCTACTTCGTCTGAATTCGGCTTAGGGTTTTGTGGTCTTCGGTCTTCTTCTAAAACTAGGCTAACGAAATTCGTCTGACCTTGGGGTATTTATAGTTTCTGTCTGAGGGCTAGATGCGGCGCATAGGATAAGTAGATGCGGTGCATTGACTTAACTTCGCGTGGGGTCCATATTAATATATTCAGGAATATTCGTACACCGCCAGAAGATGCGGCGTAACTCCATTCTTAGATGCGGCGCATGTCCTTGCTGTCTTGGATCGTAGCTTGTGAAATCTTGATAGTGATGCGCCGTATATAATAAGTAGGATGCGGCGTATCTAGAGCAGAATGATCTTGATCTTGTACATTTCAGTAGACTCTTAACTTCTTTCTTGTTTTGCTCCATAATTAGTCCAAAATCGCCAAGTTTCCCATAATACTTGTTTTTACCTGAGAATTACAAAAGTAAACATTAACGTATCAATTCTCACAGATAATATAATAAAACAAGTCAAATAAAAAGGATAAATGATGGTAATAAAATGTACTTATTTGAGTTCATCAATTGTCATATCATTTAAAATGTTACATGGGTCGAAAATACTATTATACATATGCATATATATATTCTTGTTTTCTTATTAAATAATTAAAATGACTAACCAAATAAGGATAAGTATCAAATTAAGAGGAATATCTTTATAAATCAGAAAATTATCCTAATTGATCTCCTTGGGCCGAAAATCCCTGCCCTCTCCTCAACATATACACGGTTTCCATTGTTTTTCCCATTTTTATCTCAAAACCCTTAACCGATTAAAACAAAAACTCCCAAATCGACACCACCAATTTTCTGCACTTTCTTGGTATTTTTCCTGGATGCCTTGGTGTTAGAAGGAGTCTAGAAAAATAGGAGTTCGAATATTGAATGCTTGGATTGCTTGGTTTTGATTTTGTTCGAGTTTTGTTCCAGCCGAGAAGAATAAACTTCCCACACCTCATTCGATCATTCTAATCATCAACTGGTATTTTTCTTACGTTCATTACATCATATATGTTCCATATAAAATAGATAAATCGAACCATGCATGCTACTTTGATCGATTATAATTATAAAGAGTAAAACGTACATAAAATCCATAATAAGCCATACGAATTTTCTGGGTTGAATACTTATTTTATTTGAGCTCTATACGAACCATATGACACTGGAAAAATGCTTGTTCGACTTGTTAAAGCTTTACAACCTTGGTCGAATTATTTTGTATATCGGGTTTAAGAAGAAAACGAGAAAGAAATAGAAAACAAATCGTGCGACTTAGGGTTATGGTTTTTGGGGATGGAGTTGAGTAATAAATGTTGTTTTAATGATGAGTTAATGATTGGCAATGATTTGGGAAAGTAGGGTTAGGGTTTTGTGTATAAAAAGTATAACCGTGTGGTTTTTAAAACAAAGAGGGTGTGTTTTGTAATTATTTAAACTCATGGGTTATTTTTGTAAGTCACTTGGGACCAGGGGTGTCTCGTATAAATTATAATATGGGGGTACTTTGTGTAAAATTTGGAAGAAAAAAGGGTTTATTATACAAATCGTTAAATAATGTAATTCGAATGGAAATTTAGTAAATTAGAGGGACTTGTTTGTAAATTCTGGAAACTTAAGGGTACCTTGTATAAATAATAATAAAAAAGGGTGTGATGTGTAAATTTGAATACATAAAGGCTTAATGTGTAATTAGGACTATTTTTGAGATCGAATTGTGATTTTAATAATGAAAGGACTAGTTTTGTAATTTTATATAAGATGAAGGTAGATCGTACCATATGTTAAAATAAGAAGGGTATTGCGTAAGTTTGTAAAGTTAAGGATATAAATTTGTAAAATTGTTAAAGTGGAAGTATTGGAATCATATATATTAGGAACTTATGGATTAAAATGGATAATTTATAATATTTGCATTTTGGACCTTAACTTTGGGCATATTTACATTTGAAACCCTAAAATATAAAAGTTGTCATAGTGAACCCTAAACTATCATGACTTGCTAAAATGAACCCTATCTCCATAATAATATTTAATAAATGACTTAACCAAATTACTTTGTGGAATTTATCTAATTATGGAAATTTGCTATTTTCGGAAACTTGCTAATAAGGAAACTTTCTAAAAATGGAAACTTGCTAATTTTGGAAACCTGCTATAAATGGAAAGTTACTAAAAATGGAAAGCTGACTAAAATGAGAAATCTGACTTGAAGAAGATATTAATAATAAGACGACCATGTATTCGTGTAGATTCGCTGAAGATGGAGTTGTTTCCGATCTTTATATTTCTAGATATGTTTGCACTTGCGGTATAAGGTACAGATATTCTACCCTTTTTCAGTAAGGGTGTTTTCCCTCTCATGACTCATTTATCTTGATTCGTTTTAAGATTCCCTAAGACATTGCTATGTTTCCCCTACACTTTGGTTCGTTTGTTTGATTCATTTAGACTTTGATGTTCGATATGACCCTTTTTGCTTTGAACCTCTATAATGATCCATCTGATATTCGTTCATTACCTTGTGATATTAGTATTCGAATCACATTCGATGGTTCATTTGATTTTGGTATCTAGATGTGAAAAAGTTTTGTAATTATATCATGGAAATGTTTTGAGGAAAACTATTTTTTTAAATGATGTTTATGAATGATGCGATACCACTTTTATATGGAATTTTGCTATCTTTTATGAAAACTAATGTTAAAGACTACTTTTGTGAAAACCGTTATTAAAGATCATTTTTATGAAAATCATTTGATAAAGATTTCTTTAATTGAACCATTTGATTATGAACCTTTGATCTGTTCATTTTGACTCATTTGACTTTGATATTGGATATGACCCCTTTGCCATGAACATCTGATATTTGGACTTTGATTATGATTCGATGACTTAGACTATTTGAACCTTTGCTATGATTTGGACCTTTGACCTTTGACCCTCCAGTTTGATACTCGAGCCAAGATCGTTTCCTAGCCATGAAGGTAACATGGCCGTGTCATTGATGCACCAATGGCATGACTCCAGTGTGGTCGAGTGATGTTCCACACCGTCCCCATTTTGTTCGTAACGTGCACATTATATTTATTATGGCCTATATTATTGTTCGGGGGGCGTATGGATGCATCCTAGGTTCGTGTTCGTATTAGTGGATTTAACATGATTTGATATTATATTATTGTTCGGTGACTGATGCATGGGTGCAATCCACGTCTTTCACAAGTTCGGGAGTTAGCTACTCCATTTGAAGAATGAGGACACCCCTCATATTATCTGATTATCTGAGAGGTCTCCCCTCTATATGATTATGAAGACATGGTTACTATATTTGATTTGTGTTCGGGCTCGTGGTGGATTACTGACCTATCCTTTTCTTTTCTTACTTTGTACCTTTGTCTATACCTTGTGTTTTCCCAATGCACTATACTCTATCTGTTCATTTTCTTTTGCTTTCGTTTTCGTTTATATATATCTGTTCACTGGGCTTTTTAAGCTCAGCCGCATTTCTTTCCCTGCGGCAGGTTTTTAGTTGGAAGCTGGGTATGAGTGAAGAGACTTTTGGACTTAGAAGACCTTGATAGTTATTCTGAAGTAGAGACTATTAGAAGGATTTGCATTTGCAGACTTAGTATTTAGCTTTTGTTTCCTTTGTAGCCTTGTATATTCAGTATTTCATTTGTAATCTTTGAGAACCCTTGTATTACTATTGATGTACGCTTTGTTTTGATCTGATATGAAACCATTATTATGACATCTTTACCCTTATCGGGTTGGGGTGTTACAAATTCAGTGGGAGCTACAAGCTTTGTCATCTTGGTAGTAACTCAGATTATATCTAGAATTTCTCAAGATAGTAACTTTCCAAATGTAGACACTCATATCTTTAAGGATAACCGTGTACGTTTCCTTACTAGATATTGTTGTCCTACATCTATATGTTATGCTAATATCTATGACACAATCATATTGATCACATAAGCAAACATGTGTCATGTTGTTTATCTGCTATATGAGGTTGTTCCATGCACAAGTGGGAGAAATCTTTAATTGTGTGCAAGTAACAACATATAGAAATATGATTAAAGGATTCTCTTGACCGCAAGGTAAGAGACTTAAGTAATAATAGGGCCTTATGAACATTTAATGTGAGGTTGCCCTATTAGAAAATGTGTCAATATGATAACAAAGACTACTTCAATTTGAATATTTATAGAATGACATAAATGAATGAAGTAATCTAATACTACTTCAATCTGAATATTTATGTATTCTTGGAATGACATAAATAAATGAAGAAATAATGTAGTCCTACATTATTGTGAAGTAATAAATTAACTTGAAATTACTATTGAAACCAAAAGGTGGTGTGCATAATTACTTTAGTTAAACATGTTTAAGTTTTATTGTAAAGTCACAAACAAGAAGTCTTTTAATTGTTACAAGATTTATAACAATATAAAGTAAGACGTTAACTTGTCATGTCTTTTATTGAGACATACACAAGAAGTTATTGAGTTGATCAATGATTTATAAGGTATAGTGGGATTATAACAGTTTATGTCTTCTTATTGAGACATGGACATGAAGTGACTTAGTCAAAAGTACTTGTGTTATAAAGTATGCAATTGGCTTGGAAATTCTATTATATCATTAAGATGACTTAGTTGGTAAATAGATAAGCCAAAAGGAATATGTTTATCTTACATATTGTTAGATTGTCTTATAATATTAATCCAAATGAAATACCACATGTTTATGGTATGTTCAGTAAGGAAAATCAAACTCTTGTTATATTGTTTGATTCAAGATAACTATATTTACTTTTCTTCTAAAAGTTATCAAGGTTAGAATATTGAGTATGGCTTGGACATACTTAATAAGACTCCAACTTAGAAGATTAATAAGACACCATTTTGTTATGGAATGTGATGAATCACATTAAGTCTTAAAATGAAGTTCTGAATTTGTTAAACTGCTTATGAGTAGGTTATTAACAAACTTTTAGTCAGGAACTGTCATTGTGTTTTGTAATGTCCCAAAAGAGAACATTGTATTGTTGTTCTATTTGCTAAGTATTTATAGATAGTCTTTAAATTACTAAAAGCAAGTGGGAGTTTTGATCTTGAAAAGATAAAATTACAAGATACATAATCTTCTGAAATACACTAGTAAATATCATTATGAGACTAGACATGTAAAATGTTAAACCTCAAGATGATGGAATTCTCATTCATAGATCTGCAAGGATGTCTCAGATATTTGATTAATATGCTGATGGTTATGAGTTACAGGATTATGGTAAACCTGATAATCATTATGATACATTACCAAATATTGAATTGGGTAAAGTACACATACTATAAATGTTAAAGATGTTGTCCAAAAGGATAATCAGTTTTTTAGAAACTTGGTTTATCTTAATAGTTAGACTAGAAAATAAAGATGAGTTTCTTCAAAGATAATGGTAAACCTTGTGGTTTAAAATCTTTATGTAGAAATCATATGGACAATATTGTACACATATTTAATGCATGTCTTATGACAAGATTATTAATTACACTTAAGCAATTAACTGTGATTGAATATTCTTTTCTAGACACATTAAATATACAAAGATGATAATTGTCATACCTATTTTCATTAATAAGAAAAATGACAATGGAATATCAAAACTATTTCTTGAGTGATTACTTGAGCGAGGACGGTAAGTAATCAAAAGGAGTTTTTGAATTCAAATAAATCTTTAGAAGTGTACAAAGTGCAATAATCCATGAATGGATAAATGCATGCATCTAGGAAATTATTATTATGTTTAATTATTAAATCCAAGTTTTGATTTATAATTGAAATAAGATAATTTCTAAGTATTCCTGAAAGCTAGTGGGAGTATTATGATTATTTTATTAAATCATATATGTTGTATAACATATAGGAAAGTAAAATTTCATTCAAATTGAATGTTGAGTTTAATTTAGCTTTGAATGAAACTTCACTTGAAAGATTTAGAAAATAAGACATACAACCTTGAAATAAATGTTTATTATTAATAAACATATGCGGTAAATGAATCTAATAGAACATGATATATCATTTAGAAAGTCTGAATGGATATGTAAAACATGAATGAAATCTAAGTCTGACTTAAGGATTCTTCATGTACATCATGTTATTATTGTATCATGCTTGAATGCAAGATGATTTGACAACATTGATATCTAATTGAAAGTTATTAGATAACTTGTGTAATGAATATTCTAAAGGAATATGTTTGGTTATAGAATTACATCCTCAGCCTGGAACAGCTTCCAATTCTATAGATGAACAATATATCAATTGTTGTGCAGATTGTCATGGCCAACAAACTTGAAAGTTTGGAAGGCATCAAACATTACACAATAGATATTAAGGTTTACGGGAATTTTAAAGAGCATATTGTTGTTTTCATACAATGATGCTAATGAAATTGAGATGACACTCAATACTAGTCATGGTAGGATTTAATCCTTGATAATGGTCATGTGTACTAGTTATGCTTAACTGAGAGCATAGTTGCATTATACATTAAAGAAGAAGAATACTTTAAACTTTAAAATGTTTGAAAGTTTGATTATCATAAATTGGTGGTTAAGGATGACACACAATTTATGAAGTATTATGTGGCAATATCAAATTATTTGAATGCAGATATAAAAGAACTTCAATAGTTGAATTCTTGAAATAAGTATTCTCAAAATTCTGATAGATCAAGTTGGTTGATTTATGCCTTGTCAACAAGTATGAATGTCATTACTTGAGGCATAATTTATCAACTAGAGTTATTATGAATTGATCTATTTAGTATTTGGATAAAGGATGTTAAGCATTTATTATTTGTAATGAATTTAAGTACTTGGTACGTTTATTTTCATTAATAATAAATTATGTCCTGTATTTGCATGTTTAATCCGTGAATAATTTAGTTATTCTAAACTGTCCGTTGTCAATTAATGATATGGGAATATCATTAAATTAAGACAAATCTGAGTATTGGTATAATATACTTAGAAGTGTATTGATGTGTTGACATGCCAATTTTACATGATATTCAATGAATTGAATATAGGACTTATCCCAAACTACATGATTGTACTTTATGGATCTTGTCATTAAGTAAATCATGAATAGTTATCCTCAGACTTGAGATACCAGATAACTGTCATGAATGTAGTGCATTTCTGTGGAACAACTTAACGCTATACGTAACTGGTAGTCATAAGGGTTGTTTTCGGAATTGTTGCAAAGTTTGTGGGTTATGCTTGTAGTCAAGATAGAATTTGTTCCTTCAAATTTATTTTGAAGTTTAATACTGATGGGCCCCTCGTAGGGTTGACAAGATGTTTGCGTGGCCACGCCCAAGATCTCCCCTGAATATGTTCAGAAGATTTGGTAATCTTGCTCAATCATAAACAACGAGAAACAGAATAGTTAATTAAGGAATGACTTTGATCCATATCCTTATTAACGTGGTATTAGAAACAAAAGGATAATAATAATGAGAAATCATTAAAAGGTTTTTCCAGGAGCCTTACTCAAGTTGTACTAGAGGCATCGGCATATTGCAAGACGCTAACCGATGTAATCACACTATTAAGATATGTCCAAGTGGGAGCTGTTAGTTTTGTGGACATAAAATAATATTTGTGTGTTAGGATCGAACTCGAGATCACGGGATTGCACACTTTACGTATGAAGAGTAAATGAATAATTATTATTTATAAATGTTATGTATAATTATTAATAAACACAAAACATGTAACGACCGTTGGTATTTAACGAAATAATGACTGACGACCGTTAGACGAATATAAGGAAAGAATTATGTATAGATAATTGGTAAGTCAAGAAGCTTCCGGATCCCCTTTTAGGGATTAATGCCGATCGGTGGGGGAGGGTAAAACCCAACCCAATCCAACTTGAGCTCCAAGATATCTATACCTATATATACAAAATCAAGGGTCATTGTTTTCCAGCTTTTGTACACACACAATACCCTAAGTTTTGGTTTTCTTTCCCCTTGTTCTTATGCTCGGCCGAACACCCTCTTATTTAAAGGTTTCGATTTTTAGTTTTACTAAAAATGTTTTGTGTTTAATTTACTTGCATAAACATTTACTTGGTATTAGTATGTGTGTACAAGAACGTGATTCAATCACACTATTGATTGAATCTTGGATTGAATAACAAAACGGTAATGGGTTATTCTTTAATCCACTCATAAACCCTAATTTAGGTTCTTGATTCAATTGAATAATAAGTAAAGATTGATTCTTGTTCTTGCTAGAATCAAAAGGTACACATTCTTTATGTTTGGTTAATTAATTTATGCATTATATGATCCTATACGCTTCCGCATGTACTCCTGATGTTATGTGTTTATTATTTATGATTGTCATGTTATAATAATTCCAACAGGTCCTGAGTTTCTTGATGCCGTGGGCGAGATAATAGGAAAATGCCTCTAAGAAATAACATAAACAAATACAATATTGTCTTTTACTCCATAAAGGTTCAGGATGTGTTTGTTTAAACTTATTCTTTTGGCTTATGAACTAATATAACTCGTCTTATCTTTCAAAGGCTCATTTGTTGAAATGTATTATAGATACAGTTAATGTATTAACAAGAACATCGGTGTTCGTTGATTTTCTTGAAAAAAAATTTACGATAATGATTTAGCTGATTGCCTTACCATTCCTTCTCGGCAACAGTTTGATTCGTATCCTTAATGTCACCCATTTATTCCACTCTTGCTTTTAGCTAATTATTTTGGTTTGCTCATGAAGTTTTTCAACTTTCATATAAAATTCTAAAGTTTTTAAATATACGCTTCTGTTTCTCATCATTATTTGTGTACGTCCATTTTATCATATACTTTATTTTTGATAAAGATATTTTTATCTGGACAAGACAAAAAATTATAGATACATTTATACATCAGACATTCGGATTTGCCACAACGCAACAGACACCGAAAACAATTAAGAACGAATACAGATTTAAATAAGCTCTGTCGCAATGCGCGGTAGCATAATTACTCATTAAAAGCATGAATTAAAAGTGTAGTTACGGTTTTAGAAGTTTTTTTTTAAATCATATTGCATTTTTATTTTTTTTTTTTTTTTGTTGTAAAACTTGTCTATAAAAGGTGCTTTAAAATATCATAACTAATGCTACTATGTTGTAACCAACACACTTTCATAATAAGTAAGTGTGTTGGCTAAAAATTTTAAGACTTCTTTATTTAGCAAGTCCTAAATGATTTATAATGTAGCATAAATTTATCATTCAATTAGTTGCATTACTATATGCTTGTATATTGAAAACATGAATTAAAAGTGTAGTTATGGTTTTAGACATTTTTTTTTTTGTTAAATCACATTGTATTTATTATTATTATTATTATTATTATTATTATTATTATTATTATTATTATTATTATTATTATTATTATTATTATTATTATTATTATTATATTTTTTTTGTAAAACGTGTCTACAAAAGGTGCTTTAAAATTTTGTAACTATTGTTACTATGTTGTAACAAACACAATTCCATAATAAGTAAGTGTATTGGCTGAAAATTTTAAAACTTCCTTATATATCAGGCCCAAATGTTTTATAATGTAGCATAGATTTGTTTCTAATGTTTGTTTCGAATTGATATTTGAGAACTAGATAGATCATTTTTTTCTATTTTTTATGGTTGATGTAGGTAACAATGGTTATGGAACAAAAAGAACAACAATATAAGGAGTTGTATGTATGTACTGGGTAAATAATTTTGATCTTTTATTGGGATATGTACATGTAAAAATTAAGAAATTTTTAATCCAATTGCAATCTGAATAATTATGAAACTGTTAGAAAAGTATGTAAGGTTTTGCAATCTATCAAAGTTACTCGGTAATGCTTCTTATAGGTAAAAGATAATGTGCATTCTTTTTTTAATGACTACCTAATTAAGTTGATAATAAACGTGCCTAATTTTAGAGTTTTCTCAAGTATTAACTGAGAGTGGTCCATAAAATGTTTTCTTATAAAGAGGGAACATCGGTATTAATAAGTTTTATATTGGGAGTTTTGGAAGAAAATAAAGAGAGATATATATAAATTATATAAATTACTTTAGAGCACAAGGATTCCAAACTAACCGGTTTAATTACTTTGACGATTACAAATATGTAACGATGAACATGCAAATTTACTTCACTAATTCACATTTTTCACTTGATTGAATACATTGCAAAAATATTTACTCTAATATCAAAAGGATATTTGATTACTTCTATCATCGTATTCTTATATGGTGAAGAACCGGCAACAAATTTATGCAATGCTTTGTACGTTACCCAATTCTTATATGGTGAAGAACCGGCCGAGGTTTAATATTTTTCGCCCTAGCTCATCGTCATAATCCCCATTGCAAAAATGGAACTAAAAAATGTTTTTTTATTTAACTGGGTTTCCGACTCGACATTGCAAGCCCAATAATTCCAAAGCGACTACCATTTTGGATAGCCCGAAGTCGGTACATGTGAACTAAACAATTTTATAGTCTTATATTCCGTGAAATTATGTATGCTGCATGGCGCCTTTTATTTCTATAATGCTTTTTGTAGATAGGTTCTTGTTTACAAATTTGTATGTTCAATCAGTACCTTTATGTTTCTAACTTATTATTTTTTCACATTTTGACGCATCCACTTGACAAATTTTAGCATTGCTACAGTTGGAATATTAGAATCATAACAATTATACTAATAACATATAACATCATCAAAGCATGCAGCGAAAGTAATAGATCAATACTTGTAATGAATTAACCGAATTAAAAGGATATACGTACCTTAGTGATTTCTAGCCAAACAAGAAATCAAGTATCAAGAACAAGCAAAACCCTAAATTAGGGTTTTAAAGTGATCAACTTTTCCTTAAGTCGAATGGGACAAACACTAACAAAATTATGTTAGATCTTCGTTCTTGTACATACGTATTAGTAGCGTTTCAATAAGAAAAGCTAGGTTCTTGATTCACAATAACAACCAAAACATTTTTGTTGAGCTTGACAAAATCGATTCCCTAAAGTATTAGGGGAAAACGATCGGCCAAACACAAGAGGAGGAAGAAGAAGAGAAGTTAGGGTTATTTGGGTGAACCAAGATTAGTTTTGAATGAATACAAGGGGTTTGTATTTATACTAGACAATCTTGGAGTCCAAGTTAGGGTAGGATTACCCTTCTCTTCCTATTCGGCCGAATATAGTGAACACAAGGGGTTTCTAGAACCTTCTTGACTTGTTTCCTTATATTCGTCTCTCTAACGACCGTTAGTCACATCCCGTTAAGTACTGACGACCGTTACGTGTTTATTTGTGAAATTAATAATTATTCATAACTAAATATAATAATTATTAAAACATTGAAACTCATACGTAATGTGTGCAATCCCGAAGTCTCGTGTTCGAATCCGGTCATACTATATTAGTTTTTATCCACAAAAACTAACAGCTCCCACTTGGATATACATTAATGTAGTAATGACATTGGTTAGTCTAGCATAACACCACAATGCCCCCATAACGACCCTGAGTGTGGTTTCCTGGAAAAACCTTTTGATGAATCATCATCATACTTATCCTTTTGTTTCTAATACCACGTTAATATGGAAATGGATCTAAGTCATTCCATAATTAACTATTCTGTTTCTCGTTATTAATAATTGATCAAGATTACCAAATCATCCGAACATATTCCAGATAGATCTTGGGCATGGCCATGCAAACATCTTGTCAATCCTACGAGGGGCCCATCAGTATTATACTTCAAAACAAATTTGAAGGAACAAATTCTGTCTTGACTAAAAGCATAACCCTTGAACTTTGCATCACTTCTGAAAATAGCCCTTATAACTACAAGTTACGGATAGCGTTAGACTATCTTACAGAAAATGAGCTACATCTGCAGCAGCTATCTTGTATCTCAAGTCTGAGGATAAATATTCATGATTCACTTTAATGACAAAGATCCATAAAGTACAATCATGCGGTTGAGATCTGTCCTATATTCAATTTATTGAATATCATGTGAATTTGGCATGTACTACTCATCAATATACTTAAGTACATTCTACCAAAACTCAGACTTGTCTTAATTCAATGATATTCCCATATCATTGATTGACAACGGACTATGTAGAATAACATGAATTATTCATGGATTAAACATGCAAATATAGGATACAATATTATGAATGAAAATAAACATAACAAAATATTTTATTTCATTAAGATAATAATTGTTTACATTATCCTTTATCCAAATACTAACCACAGATTTACATGAAACTACTAGCTAAACGAAGTCCAATGCCATTGGCTTGTTGAGTAAGCTTTTCCTTAGGTAAAGCCTTCGTAAAAGGATCAGCTAGATTGTCATCTGTGTGAACTTTGAGTAAATTGATTTCACCTATTTTGACTTGTTCTCGAACATAGTGATATCGTCTAGGAAAGTGTCTGGCGCCCTTCATGACTCCAGGTTCATTGGCGAATGTGATTGCGGCAGAATTGTCACAATACATATCAATAGGTAAATCAATTGACGGCATAACTCCTAGCCCCGAAATGAATTTCCTAATCTAAACAGCTTCCATTGCAACTTCTGATGCAGCAATATACTCAGCTTCTGTTGTAGACATCGCTATTGTACTCTGCTTCTTACTCTTCCAGTCTACTGCTCCTTCATTAACGATAAATACATAACCCGTCTGAGACTTTGTATCATCTTTATCAGTTTGCCAGGACGCATCGCAGAAACCTGTAACACCAAGTTCTGCATCTGGATTTCCCCCATATACTAGAAACATCTCTTTTATATTTCTTAAATACTCAAGAATGTTCTTAACAGCATGCCAGTGAAGTCCACCTGGGTTCTGTTGATAACGAACGGTTATATTTTGTGCAAAAGCCACATCTGGCCTTGTGCATCTAACTGCATACATGATAGATCCTACTACCGAAGCATATGGAACTTTTCTCATGCGTGTCACCTCTTCAGGTGTTGAAGCACATAGTTTGCTACTTAAGCCATGTTCTACTTGCATTGGCAAATATCCTTTCTTGGAATTTTGCATATTGAATCTCTTCTATATTTTATCAATGTAAGCACTTTGGCTTAATCCAATCAACCGCTTTGATCTATCTCTGTAGATCTTGATTTCAAGGATGTATGCTGCTTCTCCTAAATCCTTCATAGAAAAACATTTACCAAGATAAGACTTAACCTCAATTAAACTTGGTATATGATTTCACATGATCAATATGTCATCGACATATAGGATAAGGAAAGTAACATCACTCCCACTAGCTTTGTGATATACACATGGCTCATCAAGATTCTGAGTAAATCCAAACTTTTTTATCTCTTCATCAAATCTCTTATTCCATTGCCTTGATGCCTGCTTCAATCCATAAATGGATCTTTGAAGCTTGCATACACGCTCAGGAAATTTTGGATTCACAAACCCCTCAGGCTGCGCCATATAGATGTCTTCATCTAAGCGACCATTTAAGAAGGCGGTTTTGACATCCATTTGCCAAATCTCATAGTCATAGTATGCAACTATAGCTATGAGAATCCTAATAGCTCTAATGTCAGCTACAGGAGAAAAGGTCTCCTCATAGTCAACACCATATGTTTGGGTAAAGCCTTTAGCTACCAAATGAGCTTTATAGGTGTGTACAATGCCATCCATGTCAATTTTCTTCTTGAAGAGCCACTTACTTCCAACTACCTTGGCATTGGGAGGAAGGTCTACTTCAATCCAGACATCATTTTCTTTCATGGATTGCATTTCCCCATTCATAGCAACCTGCCATTTATCCTTTTCAGGACTTTTAATGGCAGCCCTATAACTAGTAGGTTCATCAATATCCCCTAGTATAGTTTCCTCACACTCTACGTTAAGACATAGACGTTCAGGAGCTTTTACAGTTCTTACAGATCTGCGAATGGGAACCACTTCAACTTCAGGTGGAGGACCTAGACTTTCAGGTTCCACAGGAAGTGTGCTAGTGTTTTCAGAAGGTGATGTATTTTCTTGATCATTTTACAGATCATAAACTCTCCCACTGAATTCTTGAGATATAAGGGCATGTTTGGTACAGGGAATTGGGCCCAAAGAAATGGAAATGGGCTCATTTCCCATGTTTGGTTTGACAAAGAAATGGAAAGGGAAATGGGCTTAATTCTCGGGCTAATTCTCGAGAATCTGTTTGGTATGTCAGAGAAATAAAAAGGTGGAGAATTGTGGGGAATTGGTGGAGAATTGGTAGTGCAATTTTTTGAGTTTCATTTCCACTACTTTTAGTGAGGAAATGGGAGAAATGAGGGGAACTTTGTAAGGTTTTTTTTTTTTTTTTTTTTTTTTTTTTTTTTTTTTTTAGTTGCAAACCGATTTACGTAAATGTATTTTTTATAAAAAAAATTAATAATTTTTTTAAAATATATTTTTTATAAAATAAGGTTTAAAAATAAATAAATAAATAAATTTTTTATAAAAAATAATTTAAAAAAATAAAATTTTTTTAAAATATATTTTTTATAGAATTGTTATTTATAAAAAATAATTTTTTTTAAATAATTTTTTTAATTAATTTTATAAAAAATAAATTAAAAAAAATAATTTTTTTTAAAATAAGTTTTTTTTTAAAAATAAAAAAATAAATAAAAAAAATATTTAAATTTTTTTTTTTTTTAAATATATATTTTTTAAAATAAGTTTTTTTTTTAAAAAAACAAATAAAAGTTCTAATTCTTTCAATATTTTTTTTTTTTTTTTTTTTTTTTTTTGCCAATTCTCGAGTTTATTTCTCATGTTACCAAACACTAGAATTGACTTTAAATTTCTCTACCCATTTCTATTCTCTGAATTCTATTCTCTACTTCATTTCTATTCTCTGAAATTCTCTGTACCAAACGTGCCCTAAGATTCTTTTCAAAGAAATCTCCATACCTAGCCATAATGACTTTATTTTCTGGTGGAAAGTAAAAGTAGTAACCCATTGTTTCCTTTGGGTATCCTACAAAGATACACTTAACAGATCTTTGTTGGAGTTTATCTGGTGAGTCACGTTTAACAAACGCCTCACAACCCCAAACCTTTAAGTAAGAAAAGTTGGGAGCTTTTCCAGTCCATAATTCATATGGAGTCTTATCAACATTCTTAGTTGGAACCATGTTGAATATGCGAACAGCAGTTTCAAGGGCATAGTCCCAAAAGGATAAGGGAAGAGTTGTAAGATTAAACATTGATTGTCCCATATCTAGCAATGTACGATTTCTCCTTTCAGATACACCGTTTTGTTGTGGAGTATAAGGAGATGTGAGTTGCTGGACAATACCACACTCAGCTAAATAATCTTTAAACTCTTACCTTAAATATTCACCACCTCTGTCGGATCGAAGAGCCTTAATCTTCTTACCGAGTTGTAATTCTACTTCACTTTTGAAAACCTTGAATGTCTCAAAGACTTCATGTTTATGTTTAAGTAAATAAACATAACCATAACGACTGTAATCATCCGTAAAGGTTAAGAAGTAGCTAGCACCGCGTTTTGACACATGTCTAAGTGGACCGCACACATCAGTATGTATTAATCCAAGTAGATCCGTAGCCCTTTCCAGTTGATGTGAAAAAGGTTTCCTTGTCATCTTCCCAGATATGCAAGATTCGCATTTATCAAATGATTCATCATTGATATTTTGCAAAAGCCCATCATGTTGCAGCTTTTCCATGCGTTTCTTGCCAATATGTGCAAGACGACAGTGCCAAAGATAAGATGAATCCAAGTCTGACTTGATTCTCTTATTGCTAATGCTATACATAGAATTATTTCTATTGGACACATGATCTTCCATGTCAATTTCAAACATACCATTCACAGCAATAGCATTAAAATAAAAATTACCATTTAAAGAAACATAAATTCCATTGCTAGTAATAGTGTGAGTAAAACCCAAATCCAATAAACATGAAAAGGAAACAACACCTCTAATAATAGAAGGTGCATAATGACAATTGTTTAATGACAGTACTAAGCCCGAAGGCAAAACTAAATTAAACATTCCTATGGCTTCAACAACTGCAGGTGCTCCATTTCCCACATGCAGGTATTGCTCCCCATAGGCAAAAGCTTCCTTTCAACTCTAAATCCCTGCAGCGTATTACAAATGTGAATACCGCATCCAGTATCATATACCCAGGAATTAAATTTATGATTTAGAGTAAATAATTCAATCATAAATAAGTTACCCGAAGTGCTGGCGCTCAAGTGCCCAGACTTCTTGTTCTTATTTTGACGCAACTCTTCTAGAAACAATGGACAGTTCCTCTTCCAATGTCCTGGTGTGTTGCAGTGGTGACAAGCAGCCAAATCCTTCTTGAGATTATCCTTCTTCTTAGGAGGATTCTGTTTCTTAGGCATTTGATGGTAGGTCGCAACTTGTTTACCCTTTCGATTGCCTTTACCCTTCTTGATCGCGTGTTATGGTTTGTTGGGCTTAGTAATCCTACCACCTTGTATTGCTAATACCGTGGGTGTAGGTGCCTTCTTTTACAATCCTTTCTCAAAGTCAATGAGCATTGCATGTAACTCACTGATTGTCTTCCCCGTGCAATGCATATTATAGTTGCGCACAAAATCACCAAACAAATCATGGTTAAGGGATCGATTGATAAGGCCAACACATACATCTTGCACATAACCACAGCCGAGTCGTTCCAATTGGTCCAGATAACTTTTCATTTCCAATACATGAACACTCACTGATTTAGTAGCATCCTGCTTACAACTGTGCAGAGAATCTATCAATTCATATAATTCTGCAGCAGGTGGTTTCTCAAACATACGTTTGAGTTCATTGATCATGTCCATGGGACCAAAGTTCTCAAATTGCTTTTGCAATTGAGAGTCCATCCCAGCTAACATGAGACAAGCCACATCATTGTGCTTCTCATACTCAATGTTATAAGCTTCATGGTCTGCAGTAGATGCAGCACCAGCAGGAGCAGTAGGAAGAGGCTTACTAATATAATCAAGTCTTTTGGCCATTCGCAGAACAATTCTCAAGGAACGATACCAATCATTGAAATTTGCACCAGTCAACTTTTCTCTATCAAGCATTTGCTTGAAAGCAGAACTCATGTTGTTCATATTAGTGTTTTCGGGTAGAGCCATTTCTACAGAAAAAAGTTCAAAAGTTAGTACTTTCGATAATAAAACTTTTCAAGAAAATTAAATACCCATGGTAAATATACATATAACCATTTAATTTTCACTGAAAACTAAGATCCCAATTGACATAGTTTCATCACATCAGTTGATCTGCTAGTGATGAAAGTATTCAATAAGGTACGAGTCGAACCTCAATTGCCAATATACAAATTGCAATTCCTAGAAATTATGGGATTTACATATTTGCCAACTATGGTTGCAATGTAAGCATGTTTTATCCCCATCTCATGCCTTGAGTGATCAGATCTCACTATCAACTCAATTAAGTTAACCAACTTAAGAAACAGCAAATTCATCCATGCTCGATCTCACGACAAATGGAGATTTACCCTTTGATTACCATCTAGCTAAGTCTCACATAACGTAAATAGTAATCTCAGGTGTTTCCGTTTCATTGGATGGCATATAACTTAAATTAAAGGGTAGTAGTTTTGATGTGTGTAATCAAAAATATGTAAAAAGATGTCATGCATTCATCTTGTATCATATGTTTCAAATAAAAAAACTTTTACTCATTAGTTTCTTTACTAAGCATAAATCAACAAAGTTTTAATTGAGGCGTTGAATAACTTACAACTTTGCCTTAAGATACTTCATATATACAATGGTTATACTTGGTAGCTCCAAATATGACGCACAAGCAAGCGGAGAGACAGAATGAAGTCTCTTAAAGGTCACAATTTAATACGAAACCAACCTTATACCCACCTTATAGTTTGTCATAATGGGTGAGCCGTTCTAACCATCTAGTATAGTCGCATCAATCAATTAAAAGTTTAAGATTTTATTGCTTAAAATTATAATTACACCATTATTAAGTCCAGTTTATTTTCTATTCAAAAAATTACCCTTTTGCTTACTATCATGTCACAAACATATATAAACAAATACGCAATTAATAAAAATAAACAACTTAATAATGTACATGCTAAATAAATCAATTAACATGTATATATTGATCTAAGACTTCCATTGGTTTTCGAGCTTGGTACCAATGGACCACATACACCAAAAAATTGGTTACGTAAGCCTTACGATGAATATATACAATAACACACATAATTGTTATAATATGACGATTAAATAGGTCTTCTCCAATTTTAGGTCTTCCCTAATTATATAATTTATTAACCTTTTAGTAATTAAACATGTCAAACAATTTTATTACTAAAACCCTAATTAATATATACAAATCGCCTATATGATTAGCATGTAATCCATAACATGTAACAATTACATCAAATTCATATCAAATCCAATATTAATCCATGACAAAACATGCATGTTTTCGTCATGGTTTCCCACATAGCACTTATTATAAACAATAATCAAGTCATAAGGATCGCATATCAATTAATGACATATAACAAATATTCATTAATAAACACATAAAAAATTACATGCATCCAAGGGTTTCTACAAGTTTTACAAAACTAAAACCTAATTATAAAATTAAAAGGTGTTCGACCCAACATAATTAAAATTAGGGTTTACAAATTTTTAAAACCCTAGAAAGCCATAACATGTAATAATCATTAAAGATCTAATTTTTATGTGTTTCGGTAATTAATTACACAGTATTAACGGCTCGTGATGCCACTGTTGGAATATTAGAATCATAACAATTATACTAATAACATATAGCATCATCAAAGCATGCAGCGGAAGTAATAGATCAACACTTGTAATGAATTAACCGAATTAAAAGGATATGCGTACCTTAGTGATTTCTAGCCAAACAAGAAATCAAGTATCAAGAACAAGCAAAACCCTAAATCAGGGTTTTAAAGTAATCGACTTTTCCTTAAGTCGAATGGGAAAAACACTAACAAAATTATGTTAGATCTTCGTTCTTGTACACACGTATTAGTAGCGTTTCAATGAGAAAAGTTAGGTTCTTGATTCACAATAACAACCAAAACACTTTTGTTGAGCTTGACAAAATCGATTCCCTAAAGTATTAGGGGAAAACGATCGGCCAAACACAAGAGGAGGAAGAAGAAGAGAAGTTAGGGTTATTTGGGTGAACCAAGATTAGTTTTGAATGAATACAAGGGGTTTGTATTTATACTAGACAATCTTGGAGTCCAAGTTAGGGTAGGATTACCCTTCTCTTCCTATTCGGCCGAATATAGTGAACACAAGGGGTTTCTAGAACCTTCTTGACTTGTTTCCTTATATTCGTCTCTCTAACGACCGTTAGTCACATCCCGTTAAGTACTGTCGACCGTTACGTGTTTATTTGTGAAAATAATAATTATTCATAACTAAATATAATAATTATTAAAACATTGAAACTCATACGTAATGTGTGTAATCCCGAAGTCTCGTGTTCGAATCCGGTCATACTATATTAATTTTTATCCACAAAAACTAACAGCTACATGCAGAAATATAGTTGCTGCCAGGGACATGGTATATATGTTGTTTCGTATAATGATGAAAATAGTTGCTAGCATGCAGAAGTAGTCTCTAGATTCGGTCAAATTTGTTTCCCTATGTATTTTGATTTTTCACATTAGATATCAACCTCAATGTTCAACGTATCAGGTCAATCGTGCGACTCAATTACATTGTATTTTGGAGCTATAATCATTTACCAGATATGTTTTGTTGTTAATTTTGGCTAAGAAATTTTAGAGACTACAAAGAAAAGGTATTTATGCTTTTCTATAAGCAATTATTTACTAACCAACTGGGCTAGCTCAGTTGGCCACCAAGATTCCTTAGGGGCTTGGGGAGGGGAGGTTTGTCTAGGGAGGTCTCAAGTTTGAGTCCCAACCGCTTCAGGCGAAATAGGAGGAAGTACAGGCGGAGTTCATGGTCAGCATACTGCCCAATTGGACGTCACTGCTACCTGAACAACTAACAAGCCGTTCTAAAAAAATTATTTACTGTATAATTTTTAGATTACCTCAACGTCTACAAATTAGGGACCGTCCATTAGGGGTGGTAAACGAGTCGTGTTCGGGTTGACCTATCCGGGTTCGCGGGTTAGCAGGTTGGTATGACTTTTACCCAAACACGACCCGGTTTTTAATCGTGTCAAGAAACTCAACCCTAACCTAGACTTGCATAACACGTGTAATTGGCCCGTTTATGACCCGTTTAACTTGTTTAAGTAAATAGATCATGCGGTGAAGTTGGTGCTTTTTCGATTCAACTAGTTTAAATTTAAAAATGATATAATGATTTGGAAAATGATAAAAATAAAATATAAATAACTATACAGCAATTTCAATAATATCAAACTTATAATTGTAATTCAATGTCATATTAAGTAAATAATAAAATTAGTTTAAATCCAAATCCTACATAAAATCCAATTTGCTCCGTATATATTTTATTTTTGGAGACTTATATACTTAAACGGGTTCATAGGTTGACCGGTTTAATACTTTTGACCCAAACCCATTTATTCTTAACTTGAACCTGTTTAACTTCATCTCAGGTTCATGTCGATTATCATGTCGTGTTGTCCATGCCTGCCCATTTTTGTCTCACCCTAAATGTAATCCCTTGTTATGCCCCAACCCGAGTCCTCACGTTCGCTTTTCTCCACCTAAAACCCAAAGAGTTGGCTTTTCCAACACAACATTAGGGTTGCCCCTTCATATTGAGCCTGACCCACACTAACTTTTTGGGAAGCCGTCCCCACCGTGCTCACAACCCGACTGTCCTGCAAATGGTAGTGAGAATTATCCCATTCCCTGGTCAAAGACTTGGTTGGATTCGGGATCTACTCCACGAGGAGCACTACTGGTATGTGCTAAAACACATACCTTTTCTTGGCCAATTTTGGACCCAAAAATGACTAAATGAGCTAACAAATGCCATAAGATTGCTTGTTTTAGTGTTTATGCATGTGTAGGTGATATTATGTGAAAATGGATCAAAAGCAAGCCACAACTGACAAAACCAAGCACGAGAGTGAAAGATGGTCAAAAGCCGGAGCCGGGGAGTAAATTATGGTCAAATGGTCAACCAAGGTCCTCCAAGTTTCAAAAATGACAAGTTCAGCCCTTGAAGTTATATTTGGAAGATGTGCAAAATCAGTCCTCAAAGTTTCAAATTGTACAAGTTTAGTCCTTGGATTAAAGTTACAAAATCTATTAACCTTAAACCAAAAACGGCCCAAAATTACCAAAGCCCAAAACTCTCCCCTTTACATAAAACCCAAGCACAAGCCCACCATTACCCCGGTCAAAATAGTCAAACAAATATAAAAAAAATACCCTTTACCCTTCCCGCCCCCCAATTCATATCATTACCCAGTTTTACTATTACCCCAAAAACCCTAGTTACTGTTCCGGCCAAATTACAGCAATTAAGGGTGAATTGGTCAAATCAAATGCTTCTAGAAGGGTGTCAATGGTGTTAGAGTGTCAGAGAAGCACAGATACACACGGATTGTGGACGTGGCAGCTGCTTATTGGGCGCGACACCTCACTAAATTGCAATCTAAGGGCTGATATCATTGGGATCATTCAGGATAGGATTGTACGGCTGGATTATGCTCAAAAGAAACACAATGGCACACGGATTGCTAGCTTGGCACTTGAGACCTCACCTCCTAGATCCTTCCTCATCCGGCTATAAATAGGGCTCTCCTCTCCTCATTTCAGGAGTTAGTTTTTAGAGCAATGTTATGCTGCAAGTTTTGTTTCTCAATGTATTTAGACTAGTTTACTTGTAATTCGTATTTTCAAGTTTAATAAAATTTCGATTTTACTTTTTACTTAATGTTGTTTATTCCTTTTGTTGATAGTTTCTCTTAAATCATTTCTCAGTTTGTTTATCTCTTTATTAAACTAGTTATTTACATTATTCATTTCAGTTTCATTATTAATCAAAAATCTCAAAAAAATAAGAAAAATATAAAAAAAAATCCAAAAATAATGTTTAAATTTCTAAAACTCAGCTTGCAATCAAGCTCATTAGTGTAGATACAAGCTCATATTAGCTATTATAGCTTCTGTGAGTTGTTGTTTAGTTCAAATCAGACTCAAGTTTTCATTTCCATCAACAGTCAACAAAAGTCAACTGTCACATGAAGAACATGATGCTGAGGGTTATACTGATAGATCAAATAGATAAAGGGAAGTATTTGGCCTATCTAAAGATAAGCTACATTGGAAAACCCCTCTGTTCAAGCTGAGGGGTGTTTTGTAAGTTTCTAATTATCCTTTTAAACTGTCATAGCTTAAACATATAGTGTAGATAGTATTTTACTGTTCCATTGCTTAATCTCAGTTCATTTTAGCTTAATATAGTTTATTACTTGCTTGTGTTGTGTTTTTAGATGCTATTTCTTAGTTTTTTTTTGTGCTACTGTTTCATTATATGTGAATCTGCAAATCTGCATTTTAGTTGTTAAGCGTTGTTGTTCTTTGGTTATCTTGTTCTCAAATTAGCTTAGAATAATGATTTAGACTTTTGATTGGTGAATCTTAGCTTTAATCTTAATATTGTAGTAATTTGCTTAGTTAAGGGACTGTTTGGTTTTGTGGTTAATAGCTAGTAGTTGTAGTTGTTTTGCTGTTTAAGCATTTGAAATAGATTGCAATAGGTTAATATAGACTAGAAATAGTATAATTTAGTAGTTCATAGTATCAAATAGTCAAAATAGCTTTTAGATCTATCTAAATCTGTCACTGTTTCATTTTTAGTTTCCATTTTGCATCAAATCTGTTCATAAGTAGGTTATCTAGCATAATTTAGTTTCAAATTAGTTTAATATATCATAATAAGTCACTTAGATTCAATTAAAGCTCACATTAGTCAATTTTAGATCATTCTCAAAAAGTCAAAAATCCCTATTTCAGTTCTAAGTAGTCTTGCTTTTGTATTTTTAATTTCTTCATTATAGCTTAGAATTACTTGATATTCTGGATTTAAATAGTCTCCTAGGTAGTGTTTGCAAATAGAATTTTCTTTTAATTTTTAGATTTTTCTTTAGTACTTAAACTTGATCTCAAAGCTGCCCCTCTGGCCACTGTCTCCCCTGCTTCAGCAGTAACAATCCAAACAGAGCTGATCTTAGCTCTAATTGAGCTTCGATTGGCTTGTTAAATTTAGGGCTTTTAGTTTTTAGGAGTAGCCAGTAGTGTAGTGAAGCTTTTGCCCCATTTTAATTCTTGTTTGGAGCTTAATTGATTAGTTTAATGGTGCATGCAAGTTGGTGTTTTAACTGTCATTTCTGTCTTATTTTTAGAATCTGTTTGTGCTTATTCTAGCTTATTTGTGATGCTCAGCTTGTTGTTTTTAATTAAATCATGTTTCATTTTGTAGATAAAACTTGCTCCTAGCTTTTGGTTTCAAGTAGTGCTTATTTGCTTAATTTTAGCTTATTTCCAAATTGCTTATTAGAGTAAACTGCTTATTTTAAGTTAGTGATTAGCTGTTTTTATTTTTCATGGCTTCTAGATATAATTTTAGTATTTCCCTGAAATTTTCATAATTTTCCAAGCCTTTTTGCTATTTTTCTAGCATTTATTTAGTTTTTAATAATTTTTAATTCATTTTTAATTCAAAATAAATCAAGAAAATTCAAGAAAAATATGTTTTTAGTTTTTATATTTCTTTTTAGTTATTTTTTATTTTTCCAAATTAATTTTGTAATTTTCTAGCTAGTTTTCATAATTAGTTGCAATTTAAATAATAAATAAAAATACAAAAATAGTTTTTAATTCATAGAAAATAAATAAAAAGTCACAAAAAAATATTTTTCTTTTTCTAAAATTTTTCTTTTATCATTCTTAGTGTAGGAAAATTATAATTGGGCCCGTAGGATTAGTTTCGCTTAGTTTTTGCATTTTAATTTGTTTCGTTACGTTTATTTTACGTTTATTAATTCTTAGTTACGTTTATAAATTTGTGTGCTTTAGTTTCTTGTATTATTTGGTTTGCTTTATAATTCTCTATAGTAGTTTAAAAATCACTCAAAATATTGTGATTATTCAAGATCACCCGATTATCAAACCGTCGTCAATTCTCAATTTCGCGCCTCCTCGTCGAACAACGATATTTTCCACACCAATCAATTTTTGGCGCCGCTGCCGGAGAGGTTGCGTTTAAGAGAATTTGATTTCGTCTTTGAAGATTAGTGACATTGAAGAACCTTCCCCGTGGAAGTTATCGTCTTGATTTGTAAATATTTTGTTTTTGAAAAATAAAAAAATTAAAAAATAAAAGAACCATTGGAATACTTGTCACCAAGTATTCACAATACCCAAAAAAAATCAAAAATACAAAAATAAAATAAACATCCGCACTCTCGAGAGAGTGTTGTAAACCATTCCGAATAAACAACAAAAGAAACTGTGAAATTAAACGTTATCGGATTACTTTATTACTACAACCAAATTAACGGGGAATACGGAGGTCTTGACATTAAATTGCAGACCGAAGAGAGATCCATTCTTCTCTCCCGCTCCGCTGCGCGTAGTTTTAGAGGAAACGGTTACGGTTAAGGAAACGGTTACAAAAAGAAAATAAAGTTTTGTGATTTGTGTTTTTCAAATAATTAAAAAAGCCAAAAATATTTCCCAATCAAAAATACAAAAAGATTTTCTTTTCAAATTTATTTTTCTTTTTAGTGCATGCGCACTCGTTCTCAAACCCGACGTCGTAACAAAACTAGACGTCCTATTGTTGAAGAACCCGACCCAAATCATGGTGGGTAATGGTGAACAAGTCCTACCTCCTCCAGATCTCCGCACCATGGAGGAGTTATGTCAACCAACAATGCACGGTAGAGGTGGTCCGATTGCCCCTCTCAACATTGAAGCCACGGATTTCGGACTTAAACACCACATGATACAACAAGTCCAAAATTCATGTCAATTTCACGGTTTGCCGGGTGACGATGCTAATAAACATCTCGATAAATTTTTAACCGTCACCCAGAGCATGAAACAAAATGGGGTCACCGATGACGCCCTTCGTCTTTCTCTCTTTCCCTATTCTCTAACGCATCATGCCACCGCTTGGTTTGATCGTCTTCCGAAGAATTCGACTCATACTTTTGATGAGATGGTTTCAAAGTTTTTGGCATGATGCGTGGTTTTGCGACCTTACAACAGGTTTTACCTCTCGAGGGATCTCGAGAAGCTTGCAATCCCCACCAGGCAGTGTACCTGACCGATTTAGTATAGTGAAGTGGCAAGTACCGGGGGATTGATCATTCTCTAGGGGAATAGTGTCGTTAGGATTGAAAAACTACTCTAATAGGTCTAAGGGTGAGGGAAGATTCTTTTTGTATTTTTATAATTTTATGAAAGCAAGTAAAATCTCGAGTTTGAAAGAGTGGGCGGAATTAGTTGCTAGTCAACTAACCCAAATAACTACAAATGCAAATAAAATAAAATAACTGAAAATGAAAAGGTCATGAAACTTATATGGAGAGAAATGTGTTTACTTAGATTTCCTTACTCCCTAACTATATTTTACCGGTTGATTAGTGTGTATTAATTGCGTGGATGACGGGTGTATTCCTTAATACCAATCGTGGGGTGGCGTTCGTACTTCCCCAACTCTACAAGCTCCTACTTCACTCCTATGTCGAGCCGGCTAAGAAGCTCCTAACATGGGATCACTAGAATTCGCTCATGCATTAAATACAACCATAAAAACCTTAGTACGCATTGGTTCATGTTTCTTAAGACGTTCAAGCAAGTTACCGTATAGGAGGTTAGCCAGTTTTCTTAAGCCTAACATCGATAAACAATCATCCAATACAATTAATAACACACTAATAACCAATAATCAATAGTTAGGTTTCATTAGATCTAAGCAAACACAAGATAAATCTAGCCTAGCATGTTAATTAAAAGACAAGAACAAGATATAATCAAACAACACATAGATATATTGAATGATTAAATGATTACTTATCTTCAATTAAACATGGGAGATCCAAGGGTATAAAACCCTTAAAAATGGCAGAAAATTCGTCTTAGGGTTTCTCCTCACAAAGTTGCACACAATGAATAAAAATTGCAAAACTATATATAGAGTTTAGTGGCTGACGGCGTCACGTTGTAGGAGGTGACGCCGTCACCTCGCCGTGGCTAGGGTTCCCGGATGGTCTTCCTGACGCCGTCCCTCTTTAATCCTCCAAAATCCGCTCTGGCCTATCAAGGGTTGACGCCGTCAGAAATGTGCTTGACGCCGTCTCTCTTTAACTTAAACCGTGATGGCCTTGATCACCTTAAAGGGTGACGCCGTCAGACTTTCCATTGTAAAACTCTCTGGCGCGTCACGTGTATTTTTTATATCCACCTCTTTTGCCAAGCCATGACACCGTCAGGAGCAATTCTTGACGCCGTCAAGTGTACTTTTCCAGCAGCTTTGGAGACTTTGTCGTTTTCTTCACTTTTATGCTCCAAAAACGTCCAAAATGCTTCCTTTTCCAGATTTCTTCTCCAAAGTACCTAAAATGACAAAAGGAACGATTTAGGGCAATATTTGATCAAATAAATACGATTTAGGGCTTAAATGACCCCCTAAAAGCGGTACACTTTTCGCTTCATCAAATACCCTTACACTTGAGATTTGCTTGTCCTCAAGCAAATGCGCTTTTATTCTAATCAAAATACAAGTTAGGGGTCTTTTAATGCTAATATAAAAGTAATTACAACAAATGATCATTCCACCTTGGTCAAAATAAGCACGGAAATTATACACTAGCACCTCACAATAAGTGTTTGGATACTCTCATCCCTCGGGTGTTTGTAAATTTATATATCATAAATGGAAATGGAAGAATATCGCTCACTACCTGTCATAGAAAATAGATTACCATAGGCTTGGGAAAGGATCACGCCTCTACCACTTTTGGCGTAAGCACCTAGGATAAACTATCAAAGAGGTCTTTACAAAGGGTTATAACGTTAGGTGTAGGGATAAGGAAAACACGGTTTGTTGGAGAAGGATATTTTTACTGGTGGCAAGTCAATCATCTTGGTCAATTACATGTAGAATGAGGCGTTGCTAAGCCAAGACTCGACTCAACTTAAACTAATCACGAACTAATAAACATAGAACAAAACAAAACATAAATAAAAGATAAAGGCGGATGGTAGTCCGTATGTTTTTTTTTTTTTTTTTTTTTTTTTTTTTTTGCATACACTCTTGCCCTACCATCCAAAACAATACATCACTAGGGATTCTTTGTACCATCCCTACACTTGAACTTTTACATACTTTACATAAAATTATTCTAATGACTCGAATCAAGATAATCGAAACATTTGGAGTACTTTAAAATATTAACGTACATATGGGGGTAATAAATGATGTTCTTCCCCATTACTCCATTACACTAGTACTTTACCCATAAGTCCCAATCGTCCCAAAACAATATGTACAAGGATATGACTCGACTTAGCAACCATGTAATCAATTAGATAATTAACTTGGGGTTTAAACAAATGTTGTCACAATAATGCACTAAAGATGAGTGCATACAAGGTAGGCTAAGGCGATTTGGGTGTACATTTAAGTGGGGTGTAACAAATTCTTCCTTTAAGTAAAATGCTTAAAGTTAGAAACGAAAAGATAGGCTCTGAGGGGTGTACTAGGGGTATCGTGTACTAAAAATGAGTACAACGCAAAGGGTGTGGGAGAATTACTTGACCAATGTAGCCAATGTAATTATAACAAAAACACAGGTGTAAAACAATGGGTTAATCCTAATGCCTCTTATCATGTAGTAAATCTAACTACACGAATGTAGCCTCACTTGTGGCCTCGGAATGGTCCTAACGCAAGTTCTAGAATCTAAGTGCTACCGGTACACACATCATAGCATAAATGCTTTTCCTACCAATTCTAGGGGCGAACATCACATATTTGGGGGTGGAAATTTTTTTAGTGGTACGGTTTTTTTTGTGCTAGTCATATAACTCCTATCCATGAGACGCTCATTAAGACCAAAGTTTCACTCCTATATGTTGTAAAAAAATTTAAATTTGGCACTAAAATTGCCCTAACAAGTATTTATCTCAGTTTTATTACACATCTACCATCAAACAAACAAAAATCAAGTGCAATTGTATTCTCTGAAGTATCGTACTTTTACCCCCCCCTTGCACTTAAGATGAACATTGTCCCCAATGTTCAAATAACAAGATGTAAAAGTAAATAAGGTAAAAGAATGAAATCAAATACTCCCCTGATTCGTTTGGTGGATAAATAGGTAACATGGTTATATCTTCTTCCAATAAAATGTAGAAGCTCCAAGACTAAAGCATCGCCAAAAGCTTGATTCCACATACATCTCCTTGTCCAAAATAACCTGTTAAACCTGAGAAAACAAACACGAAAATCTGCATAACATCGGCGGGATAAATCTATATAAGGATATAATGCTTGTGGAATGATTATTTTGCAGATTCCTGGAGTTTATAAGTTAGAGATTTAATAAAAACTTTTTATGAAAACAAAACTTTCAAAAATTTCAGAAAATTAAAACCTGACGCCGTCAGGTTGTAATGCCTGACGCCGTCAGAAATGATCTGACAGAATTCTCATGTTAAGTTTCCGGAAAATTTCTGGAAAAAACCTATACCTTCCTGGAATTCCTGCAAAATATCATTATGACTCGATACAAGCATTTGACTCAAACAGTTACTAATATGTATGTTAATTTATTATTGTTATGATTCATGTTCATTTGTTCTAATAAACCGATTTGGATTTCCCTTACACTTAACTTTTGCAAAATACCTTTATATGTAGTTAAGACGAAGTTAAAAACAAGATAAAGCATTTTCACAATTTACTTTTGAACATGAATCAATAATAATAAAAATTAAACATACATACGGAAACAAATAAAATCAAACAAACAAATAAATAAACACACAAAACAAATAAAGCTTGGGTTGCCTCCCAAGAAGCGCTTTTCTTTATTAACGAGTCTTGTAGCTAGACACAAAGTCCCCGTACATTACGTGACTCCATCATTGGTCACGGTTTCTAGGTTCCCCTTTGATTCTCTATCAGAATCACTTTCATAGTAAAGGTATTTCGGGTCCTCAAGATCAAGAGGATTGTTTTGGGATTTAGAACTAAGCTCCTTAACATGCTTGAAGAATCCACTCGACAGGTCAAAAGTGTCCTTACATCCTCTTCTCACATCATCATCATATAACACGAGTTGGGAACTTAACCCATCGAGCCCTTCATAATCGATCTCCTTGAATTCTCTCATCTTGTAAGGCGTTTGGTATGAGATTTCCCTAATCCCATCGGTGAAAGTCATGATCCCATTGAGCTCGTCCACAACCAAGCTTGTGGCCTTGCAAAAAGGTGCCCCAAAAACAACTTGTGATAACCTGGGATCGATGTACTTTTCGATATTATCAACGATTGCGAAGCTCATAGTGAAGGTCATATTTCCTACAAACACCTGTACATCATCATCTATGCCAATGTCATCCTTCCCTTTATGAATCATTCCCCATCTACAAATGTTGTTATAATGAAACAAGGACATCACATTTTTGGGTAAACATGTGTCAATGTAAACATTATAAAAATGCTTGTGACCAATCATGCAAGGTATTTTGAGATTATTCGGATCACATTGCTTAATTCGGCCAGGCCTTCTACCGTGTAGCCCCCATGTGTTGCAAATTGCTGATGGTTGATACTCATACACTTCTTCACTGCCATCCCGAAAAATCACTTTCCTGACACCATCGGTAAATAATGCACTACTATCATCCTCATCGAGTATCACTCCCGTTGCTTTTATGAATGGTTTGCCTAGAACAAGGCTAGTTAAGGATGGGCTGATGATAGAGTCCATGTTATTAAATATAGTTAGCTCGATATGAAAGAGGAACTTTTCTATCACAATTGGTACCCTTCTTATTACCCCTATGATATTAAACCCTTCATATTTGACCTGTTTGGTGAAGGCTTCGTTATATAGAGAAAGGGATATTGCATTCATAGAAGAGTTGGGGTTTATGTAGGCATCTTTTATAAACTTTTTCCTAGTGGTGCAAGATATCTTAAAGACCCTGGGAGCGCCATCCTCTATTCTCTCTCCAAATCCCATAGGCAAATTTGATGTGCCCCTCTCAAGTTCCTCCACCAGGGGGCGGTCTAGCAGTCCTGGGAGCCCATGAGGCATTTCGGATTTCTCTTCCGAGCCCTCCTCATCACTCACCTCTCTTGTACTCGAGTTCTTTGGTGAGTCTAGATAGTCGCCGGGCGCCTCGGGGTTCTTTTCCGGAACTTCACCCTCCATTTCATTGTCCACGTTCTCGGTTGATTGTTGGTCCAGATTGGGTTTAGGAATAGGTATTGTTGTAGTGGTGTTCACGAAGTGGAGTGGTTTTGAAGGGGTATGAGTATCTCTAGTTTCTTTTCCGTTTTGTGATATGTGTTTGAAGAGTTTACTAGGGTGCTTGATTTTTACAGGAGGGGGTGTTTGGTGAGTCACCGTGACAGATTTGATCTCATTAACTCGTGTCAACTCACAAGTTGACCTGCCAGCAATGCGATCATTGATAACCTTTAACAGGTTATCAACCTTGTTGTTCATATCAACTTGCTGTTGTCTGAATTGATTCTCAAGTTTGGAGAGCTGTGTTTCTTGAGAGAGAATGAATTTTTGCAGTGATTCCTCGCGATTTTGTTGTTTATGCGTATGCTGATGAGGATAATGTTCAGACCAGGTGAGTGAGGGAGAGTCATTGAATGATATGCTTCGAGTTTGGTTCCAACTAAAATTTGGCTTACTCTTCCATGCCTCATACCTATCTTCGGAATTCTTGGGTCCATAATTAGTGGTGAGCCACTTATCTCCCGCCTTATCGATTCGCGAGGATGCGAATTCTTTGAAAGCCTGTTTGGGGAGTTCCATGCAATCATGAGTGTCGTGGGGACCACTACATAATTTACACGAAGAAGTGATTTTGTTCACTTGGCTTGAAGGTTTAGGAGCCTCGTAGGATTTCATAAGAAACTTGACTTGGTCTTCAAGTTCTATGATCCTACGGTCGGAAGTGCTTGAATTGTTCGAAGGCAAAGATATTGCCTTGACCGTTTTATTCAAATCACGGGGATCACTCCAACTTTCGTTGTCATAAAGAGCAAGATCTTCCAGGAGAGCCCATGATTGTTCCGCACTTAGATCACGTAGCTTACCACCGGCCGATTGGTCAATGGTTTGCCTCGTGGAGAGATTGATATGGTCATAGAAGATTTGGACTTGGAGCCAAAGTTCTATGCCATGGTGAGGGACTTTTTGGAGTAAGTCCTTGAATCGAGTCCATGCCTCGTAGAGGGTTTCGCCTTGACGTTGTTGGAACATCAAGATATCATTCCTTAGCTTGGTAGTTCTTCCTGGTGGGAAAAACTGAGCAAGGAAACGAGTGGTGAGATCATCCCAAGAGGTGATGGATCCTGCGGGTAGACGCTCTAGCCATTGACTAGCTTGGTCCCGCAGAGAGAATTGAAAGAGACGCAGTCGGGTCGTCTCTCGAGTGGCAACATCAAGTTCTATGGAATCAACGATTTTGAGAAAGTCCTTGAGATGTTGATTAGGATCTTCGGAACGAAGTCCATGGAATGCGCATCCGCTTTGCACCAACCGGATGGTGTCGGATCGCAAGGGAGTGACATTGGCTCCTTGAGTGAGCTCAATGGTGTTTCGATAGCCATGGTGGCTAGGACGGGAGTAGTCTCCTAAGGTACGGGCTCTAGGAGGTGGGTGTTGTTGTGGTGGTGGGTTGTTAGGATCAAGGATATTACCACCTTCCATGATGTCGGATGGTAATGGTTACGAACAAAGAAACGAAGAAAAAAGATAAACTAAAGAAAACCTAGAAAAATAAAAATAAAAATCTCACTAGAAAGGAATCTAGTGAGTAGACCTAATAAAATAAAAATTCAACCTAAACAATAACTATTCCCCGGCAGCGGCGCCAAAAACTTGATGCGTGGTTTTGCGACCTTACAACAGGTTTTACCTCTCGAGGGATCTCGAGAAGCTTGCAATCCCCACCAGGCAGTGTACCTGACCGATGTAGTATAGTGAAGTGGCAAGTACCGGGGGATTGATCGTTCTCTAGGGGAATAGTGTCGTTAGGATTGAAAAACTACTCTAATAGGTCTAAGGGTGAGGGAAGATTCTTTTTGTATTTTTATAATTTTATGAAAGCAAGTAAAATCTCGGGTTTGAAAGAGTGGGCGGAATTAGTTGCTAGTCAACTAACCCAAATAACTACAAATGCAAATAAAATAAAATAACTAAAAATGAAAAGGTCGTGAAACTTATATGGAGAGAAATGTGTTTACTTAGATTTCCTTACTCCCTAACTATCTTTTACCGGTTGATTAGTGTGTATTAATTGCGTGGATGACGGGTGTATTCCTTAATACCAATCGTGGGGTAGCGTACGTACTTCCCCAACTCTACAAGCTCCTACTTCACTCCTATGTCGAGCCGGCTAAGAAGCTCCTAACATGGGATCACTAGAATTCGCTCATGCATTAAATACAACCATAAAAACCTTAGTACGCATTGGTTCATGTTTCTTAAGACGTTCAAGCAAGTTACCGTATAGGAGGTTAGCCAGTTTTCTTAAGCCTAACATCGATAAACAATCATCCAATACAATTAATAACACACTAATAACCAATAATCAATAGTTAGGTTTCATTAGATCTAAGCAAACACAAGATAAATCTAGCCTAGCATGTTAATTAAAAGACAAGAACAAGATATAATCAAACAACACATAGACATATTGAATGATTAAATGATTACTTATCTTCAATTAAACATGGGAGATCCAAGGGTATAAAACCCTTAAAAATGGCAGAAAATTCATCTTAGGGTTTCTCCTCACAAAGTTGCACACAATGAATAAAAATTGCAAAACTATATATAGAGTTTAGTGGCTGACGGCGTCACGTTGTAGGAGGTGACGCCATCACCTCGCCGTGGCTAGGGTTCCCGGATGGTCTTCCTGACGCCGTCCCTCTTTAATCCTCCAAAATCCGCTCTGGCCTATCAAGGGTTGACGCCGTCAGAAATGTGCTTGACGCCGTCTCTCTTTAACTTAAACCGTGATGGCCTTGATCACCTTAAAGGGTGACGCCATCAGACTTTCCATTGTAAAACTCTCTGGCGCGTCACGTGTATTTTTCATATCCACCTCTTTTGCCAAGCCATGACGCCGTCAGGAGCAATTCTTGACGCCGTCAAGTGTACTTTTCCAGCAGCTTTGGAGACTTTGTCGTTTTCTTCACTTTTATGCTCCAAAAACGTCCAAAATGCTTCCTTTTCCAGATTTCTTCTCCAAAGTACCTAAAATGACAAAAGGAACGATTTAGGGTAATATTTGATCAAATAAATACGATTTAGGGCTTAAATGACCCCTAAAAGCGGTACACTTTTCGCTTCATGAGATGGTTTCAAAGTTTTTGGCAAAATATTTTCCACCATTGATGGTGACGAAGTTGAGAAATGATATCAGTAACTTCCGACAATTGCCTGAACGAATCTTTATTCGAGGCATGGGAACGTTATAAGCTTGCCATTGATCGATGTCCTAATCATAATATGCTTCTCGTTAAGATCATTGATACATTTTATAATGGTTTGACTTTACGACATCGTGACACGATCAATGCGGCAGCCAACGGTACCTTTATGAAAAGGCGACCCAAAGAGTGTTACGATCTTATTGAAAACATGACCGCTCATCATAATTTTTGGGATTCCTCGATTGAAAGGGGCGAGTCAACAAGATCTATCACTACAACTTCTTCTCTGGAAATAACCAACCTTACGAAAAAGGTTGATGATTTGTCCACTACTATGTTAAGAATGCATCAATCACTTCAGAATCAGACCTAAGCTAAACAACAAGTTAACATGGTTAACCAAGGTTGTGAAACTTGTGGTGGTCCACATCCGTATTTTGAGTGTCCAGCCTCCAGTAGCTACACTCATGAGAATGCGTATGCTGCTACGGGAACCCAAAACATGGGTGGTAATGGTTACCAAGCCCAGGGGGACCGTACTCTTCTTAGCTACCGTTCTAACCATTTTCTTGGACCACCCGGGTTTGATCAAGTGAATCAAGTTAATCATAATCCGAATGTGCAAAATAGAAATAATAATGTGAACCAGAATCAAAATCGGTTTAATCAAGGTTTTCAAAACCAGGGTAATTTCAATCAAGGGCAGAATCAAGTTTATCAAAATCAAAACCATAATTTCCAGAATCAAAACCAGGGATTTCAAAATCATGGAAATTATGGAAGGCAAAATCAGGGGAATTTCAATCAAGCCCCGATTCAAGGGAATCAAAATTATCAAGGAAATTACAATCAGGGAAATTTTCAAAACCAGAATCAGGATTTAAATCAAAATACCCGAGGATAAAATTTTCATCAAAATCAGAACCAAGTTCAAAATCAAAATCAAAAGTCCTCGGATGATTTGTTGAAACAATTCATGAAATCTCAAGAAGAAATGAACAAGATTTTAATCACCAACATCATCGAGATTAATAAGAGTTTAAATGATCGACCCTCGGGCTCTGGAACTCTTCCAAGCAACACAATCGCTAACCCGAGGGGCGATGCTAAAGCGATCATTACCAGAAGTGGTGTAGCTTATGAAGGACCTACGGCTCCTACTACCTCTTCTTCTTTGCCTCCTAAGGTAGTAGCCCGTGAAACCGAGGTGACCAAGGACCAGGAACTTCTTAGTAATAATGAAAGAACCAAAAACGTCCAACCTCTGGTTGTCCAACAAAAGCTAAAAGAACCAATGAATGTTGAGCCTGGACCAGTTCCCGTTAAACTTCCTTATCCCTCGCGGATGAACAAGCAGAAGCTCTGTGATAAGTCAAATCATATGGTGGAGAAGTTCTTTCAAATCTTTCAAGATTTACACTTCGATATCAGTTTTGCGGATGCTCTCTTGCTTATGCCAAAATTTGCGTCTACAATTAAGAGTTTACTAAATAAAAAGGAAAAATTGTTTGAAATGGCAAAAACCCCGCTTAACGAAAATTGTTCTGCGGTGGTTCTTAACAAGCTTCCGGAAAAGCTTGGTGATCCCGGGAAATTCCTTATTCCTTACAATTTTTCGGGGATGGTTGAATGCTTCACCTTGGCCGATCTTGGTGCTAGCATTAACCTGATGCCAAAATCAATATGGAAGAAATTGTCTCTTCCCGAGCTTACTCCTACTTGCATGACCCTCGAGCTTGCGGATCGTTCCATAACGCGTCCCATTGGAATAGCCGAGGATGTTTTTGTAAAAGCGGGAAAGTTCCATTTCCCCGCCGATTTTGTGATTGTTGATTTCGATGCTGATCCAAGGGTTCCTCTCATTCTTGGGAGAGGTTTCCTAAGGACTGGCCGTACTTTGATTGATGTCTACGCCGAAGAGATTACCTTAAGAGTCGGCACCGAATCCGTTACTTTTAACCTTGACCAAACATCGAGATACTCCTCCAACTTTGATTCCGTATCCGTTAATAGCATCGATGTTATTGATGTTGTTGCGGAGGAGTATGCTTATGAGATTCTTGGATTCACTAATGCTGCGAATGGAAATTCTATTCCATCTGAAGAACCGATCATTTCCGACTCTTCCCCTCCCCTCACTCCGTATAATGGAGGAGATTTCCTTTTGGAAGAGGTCGATGACTTTCTTGCTGTTGATATCTCAACTACGGATATTGATGATTCTTATTATGATCCGGAGGGAGATATTCTCATGTTGGAAAAATTGTTTAATGAAGATCCGTCTCCGTCACTCCCTCCGGTTGCTTTGGAAATTGAGGAAATCAAAGAAGTTGAGCCTTCCAAAGAGATTCCTTCTGAGCCTGAGCTCAAGGATTTACCTCCTCATCTTGAATATGCTTTCTTAGAAGAAAATAACAAATCTCCCATCATAATTAATAAGGAGTTGAAAGATGAAGAGAAGGTAAAATTCTTGGAAGTGCTTAAAACTTAAAAAAATTCTATTGCTTGGCAAATTTCTGATATTAAGGGTATTGACCCTAAGTTTTGCACTCATAAGATTCTTTTGAATGATGAATTCAAACCCATGGTGCAACAACAGAGAAGGGTTAATCCTAAGATTCATGAGGTTATTAAAAAGGAAGTTATCAAACTCCTTAATGCCGGAATGATCTATCCCATTTCTGATAGCCCATGGGTTAGTCCTGTTCATTGTGTACCCAAGAAGGGTGGTATTACTGTGATTACTAATGAAGATAATGAGTTAATCCCCACACGTCTCATCACCGGATGGAGAGTGTGTATCGATTATCGAAAGCTCAATGATGCTACTCGTAAAGACCATTTCCCACTTCCATTTATGGACCAAATGCTAGAACGTCTAGCGGGAAATGAGTTCTATTGTTTTCTCGATGGTTTTTCCGGGTATTTTCAAATACCTATTGATCCACAAGATCAGGAAAAGACCACTTTTACTTGCCCATACGAAACATTTGCTTACCGATGTATGCCTTTTGGCTTATGTAATGCTCCCGGTACGTTCCAAAGGTGCATGACGGCTATTTTTCATGATATGATTAAGAAAACAATGGAGGTCTTTATGGACGATTTTTCGGTGTATGGGAATTCATTTGACACTTGTCTCGTCAATTTAGAAAATATGCTTAAGAGGTGTGAAGACACCAATCTTGTGTTAAACTGGGAAAAATGTCACTTCATGGTTAAAGAGGGCATTGTCCTCGGCCACAAAATTTCCAAAGTCGAGATTGAGGTCGATAGAGCTAAAGTCGATGTTATCGCAAAGCTACCTCATCCCACTACTGTGAAAGGAATTCGAAGTTTCCTTGGTCACGCCGGTTTCTATCGTAGATTTATTCAAGATTTTTCTTAAATCTCCCGGCCTCTGACCCGTTTGTTAGAAAAAGATACTCCTTTTTTTTTCTCTCCCGACTGTGTTGAAGCTTTCAACATTTTTAAGAAGAAATTAACGGAGGCTCCGATTTTAGTTGCCCCCGATTGGGACTTGCCATTTGAGCTTATGTGTGATGCTAGCGATTATGCTATTGGGGCAGTCCTGGGGCAACAAAAGACTAAATACTTCCAACCGATACACTATGCGAGCAAAACTATGAATGATGCCCAAACTCACTATACAACTATTGAGAAAGAGTTGTTAGCGGTTGTTTATGCTTTTGAAAAGTTTAGGCCATATCTTGTTTTGTCTAAGACCATAGTGTATACGGATCATTCAGCATTAAAATATCTGATGGCAAAGCAAGATGCTAAGCCTAGATTGCTGCGTTGGATTCTCCTCCTTCAAGAATTTGATGTTGAAATTCGTGATAAAAAAGGAGCAGAGAATCTGGCAGCTGATCATCTTTCTAGACTTGAGAACCCACATCAAAGTGTGCTCGAGGATAAGGAAATTACGGAAATATTTCCTCTCGAGACACTTGGGATGTTATCACATGGTGATTCTAGTACCCCATGGTTCGCCGACTTTGCGAATTACCATGCAGGGAATTTTATAGTGAAAGGGATATCGTCTCAGCGAAAGAAGAAGTTCCTTAAAGATGTGAAACATTACTTTTGGGACGAACCCTATTTGTTTAAGATCTGTACGGATCAAGTGATCCGGCAGTGTGTGCATGGCCAAGAAGCCAATGACATTTTAATGGCTTGCCATAATGGACCCATGGGGGGACATCATGGAGCTAATTATACCGCAAAGAAAGTATTTGATTCTGGATTTTATTGGCCGACTATATACCGAGATGCACATGACTTGGTGAAGTCATGTGACTCATGCCAGCGTCAAGTAAAAATCTCACAAAAGGATGAAATGCCACAAAATGCAATCCAAGTGTGTGAGATCTTTGATGTCTGGGGTATTGATTTTATGGGCCCATTCCCGTCTTCAAGAGGGAATAAGTATATACTCATGGCGGTCGATTACTTGTCTAAATGGGTTGAAGCGAAGGCGCTACCCACTAACGACGCCCGAGTTGTTGTTAAGTTCTTGAAAAATCTCTTTGCCCGATTTGGTACACCTCGTGCTATCATAAGTGATCGTGGGACCCATTTTTGCAATGACCAATTCGCAAAAGTTATGCTTAAATATGGTGTCACACATCGACTTTCAACTGCATATCATCCACAAACGAGTGGTCAAGTTGAGGTGTCCAATCGTGGTTTAAAACGTATTCTCGAAAGAACCATTGGTGAAAATAGAGCGTCATGGGCTAACAAATTAGACGATGCTTTATGGGCTTTCCGCACTGCTTACAAAACACCCATCGGGTGTACTCCTTACAAGCTAGTGTATGGAAAGGCCTGCTATTTTCCCATTGAGCTCGAACATAAGTCCTACTGGCCTTGAAACATGTAAATTTTGATCTTAAGACCGCGGGTGATCACCGTAAAGTTCAATTGAGTGAATTGACCGAACTTCGAGATCAGGCCTATGAGAATTCTTTGATTTATAAAGAGAAAACAAAAAGGATTCATGATTCTAAGATTAAAAACCGCGTTTTCAACGTTGGTGATCAAGTCCTTCTCTTTAACTCAAGATTAAAGATTTTATCGGGTAAACTAAAAACCCGTTGGTCTGGGCCATTCACAATTGCCCAAGTGTTTCCTTATGGGACCGTTGAGTTATCTCAACCCGATGGTCCAAATTTTAAGGTGAACGGCCACAGAGTGAAACATTATTTTGGAGGGGACATACCATCCATGGTTGTCCCGGATCTCCAGACTTTCCCCAAGGACGAATGAATTCGGGGATCGATTCAAGCTCATGTGACTCGGTGACCCAAAACAAGCGCTTCGTGGGAGGCACCCCATGCTTATCCATTTCATCTTCTTTATTTTCTATTTTCTAATGTAACCTGAGGAGGGGAACCTCTTCCATTCTTGTGTTTCGTGTTTTGTGGTTTGTGTTTATGTCCAGGATTTCCCCGAAGTTTGAAGACTCTCGTGCTCGTGGTTTTGTCATATCTCCACTCGAGTCTCAACCTTCGATGCTTGTTGGAAATCTCACATATCATATCTTATCGACTAACATTTTTCTTATGGCATAATTAATAAACGGCCTTAGATTTATGTAGGTGAACCCTTACCTTTGAAACACTGGGGACAATGTTTGATTTTAGTCTAGGGGGTGATCTTTCAATTTGATAGACCTTGTATATGCTTACACTCTGTCGTGAACTCTCGCAACCCCGTTTTTCACCAAAATTTAAAAAAATTTGTCACCTATTATGAAGAAATAAAGTTGTAATGAAAAAAAATATGATATATGGTATAATAATAAGTGTTTTGACATTAGTTAGCTTTCACTGGTAAGAGTAGGAATAGAATTTTGACTTGATCTGGGCGTGTTGAGCTCTAGCTTATTCCCTTAACTTACATAATCGCTAAGTTTGATTATTTGACTAAGCATCCGCGGATCTTATTACTTAAGATTTTAAATTTGCGGAGAACGAGAAATGATAGGGCTATTTAGAAGTTAGATGCTAAGCGTGGAGTAGTTGGATCTCTTTAGAGGCTATAGAAGCTAAATTGTGACTTTTTGCTCCCATAAGCTTGCACACCTTAAAAATAGAATCCTAGGATTAATTAAATGTGTTGGGTTTTGGCGATGATTTAGTTTTTAGTTTTTCATAAGAGAATCTTTGCTTACAAGAATTGGGTACGCATCTACGTACTGCCAGTGTCACGGAGTAATAGACTATTACATCTTGCCGGTTCGCAGTCGATGTTGTGATTGTTATAAAAAGTCGTGGGATTTGGGTTTGGCGCAAAAGTATGAGATCATATAATTCAAAGGTCAAATAAATCCAAAGCTATAAAAGTTCTCTAATTCACGGTTAACCCTCGATGACTTGGAAAATAATAAAAGCAGAGGAAAAATCCCAAGATCATAATAAAAAGCTCCTAATTCATGGCTAAACACCATTGTCTTAGTTGTAAATAAAGGATCAAAGGAAAAGTGTGATTAATGTTGAATATGATTAAGTATGCCAAATTTCGGATCCGGGGGTACCTAAATAAAAAGCCTCCGTCTCGGGTCTCAAACATGGGAAGTTTCAGTTGTGTAATGAAAAAGGGTATCCTCAAAATCGTGTAAAATCAATGACCTTGAGCAAAGACGTCATTCTTGTAAGCAGTGGTTTTCGAGGGAAGGGTTGGAAACTAGTTAGCGTCTAAACTTGGTGTCTTTATCGGACTTAAAAGCTTATCGAAACACACAAAAAGTATAATGAAATTCATTTCTCATGCAAGTTTAAAATAAATAGAGGCACTAGGTAATGGGAGTGAGAAGTAGCTAAGCATACACAATTAACTTCCATGGGTAGTGTTAGCATCTAACTTGTATCTAGCCGTGATTTCATTTTTAAGCTTTGTTTGGGGATTTGCGAAAAGTTAAGGACGATGAATTCTATCCGTATGGTCACTTCTCTCTAAGCTGTGTTTCCTACTCAATGACCCTAAAAGTTATTGGAAGTGCGTTCTCCGGGAGGTGCGTATCGGAAGATAATGAAAGTTAGCTTTTGTCACATATATAACAATAATGAATAAAGGAAAAAGAGTTAGTGTAGAAAAATAAATTTGGAAAAACGGGGCGTTTTGAGAATAAATGATTTCATATCCTCTTTAATACGATCTTGCTACTTTTCAAAGTTAGTAAAAAATGGTCTGGAATTTATTTATCTTAAAAGCGTGATGTGATTACATTGTGTGAGGACACGGCAATACCTTAGTCTAGGGGATTTTGGTATGTGCTAAAACACATACCTTTTCTTGGCTAATTTCGGACCCAAAAATGACTAAATGAGCTAACAAATGCCATAAGATTGCTTGTTTTAGTGTTTATGCATGTGCAGGTGATATTATGTGAAAATGGATCAAAAGCAAGCCAAAACTGACAAAACCAAGCACGAGAGTGAAAGATGGTCAAAAGCCGGAGCCGGGGAGTAAATTATGGTCAAATGGTCAACCAAGGTCCTCTAAGTTTCAAAAATGACAAGTTCAGCCCTTGAAGTTATATTTGGAAGATGTGCAAAATTAGTCCTCAAAGTTTCAAATTGTACAAGTTTAGTCCTTGGATTGAAGTTACAAAATCTATTAACCTTAAACCAAAAACGGCCCAAAATTACCAAAGCCCAAAACTCTCCCCTTTACACAAAACCCGAGCCCAAGCCCACCATTACCCCGGTCAAAATAGTCAAACAAATATAAAAAAATACCCTTTACCCTTCCCGCCCCCCAATTCATATCATTACCCAGTTTTACTATTACCCCAAGAACCCTAGTTACTGGCCAAATTACAGCAATTAAGGGTGAATTGGTCAAATCAAATGCTTCTAGAAGGGTGTCAATGGTGTTAGAGTGTCAGAGAAGCACAGATACACACGGATTGTGGACGTGGCAGCTGCTTATTGGGCGCGACACCTCACTAAATTGCAATCTAAGGGCTGATATCATTGGGATCATTCAGGATAGGATTGTACGGCTGGATTATGCTCAAAAGAAACACAATGGCACACGGATTGCCAGCTTGGCACTTGAGACCTCACCTCCTAGATCCTTCCTCATCCGGCTATAAATAGGGCTCTCCTCTCCTCATTTCAGGAGTTAGTTTTTAGAGCAATGTTATGCTGCAAGTTTTATTTCTCAATGTATTTAGACTAGTTTACTTGTAATTCGTATTTTCAAGTTTAATAAAATTTCGATTTTACTTTTTACTTAATGTTGTTTATTCCTTTTGTTGATAGTTTCTCTTAAATCATTTCTCAGTTTGTTTATCTCTTTATTAAACTAGTTATTTACATTATTCATTTCAGTTTCATTATTAATCAAAAATCTCAAAAAAAATAAGAAAAATATAAAAAATCCAAAAATAATGTTTAAATTTCTAAAACTCAGCTTGCAATCAAGCTCATTAGTGTAGATACAAGCTCATATTAGCTATTATAGCTTCTGTGAGTTGTTGTTTAGTTCAAATCAGACTCAAGTTTTCATTTCCATCAACAGTCAACAAAAGTCAACTGTCACATGAAGAACATGATGCTGAGGGTTATAGTGATAGATCAAATAGAGAAAGGGAAGTATTTGGCCTATCTAAAGATAGGCTACATTGGAAAACCCCTCTGTTCAAGCTGAGGGGTGTTTTGTAAGTTTCTAATTATCCTTTTAAACTGTCATAGCTTAAACATATAGTGTAGATAGTATTTTACTGTTCCATTGCTTAATCTCAGTTCATTTTAGCTTAATATAGTTTATTACTTGCTTGTGTTGTGTTTTTAGATGCTATTTCTTAGTTTTTTTTGTGCTACTGTTTCATTATATGTGAATCTGCAAATCTGCATTTTAGTTGTTAAGCGTTGTTGTTCTTTGGTTATTTTGTTCTCAAATTAGCTTAGAATAATGATTTAGACTTTTGATTGGTGAATCTTAGCTTTAATCTTAATATTGTAGTAATTTGCTTAGTTAAGGGACTGTTTGGTTTTGTGGTTAATAGCTAGTAGTTGTAGTTGTTTTGCTGTTTAAGCATTTGAAATAGATTGCAATAGGTTAATATAGACTAGAAATAGTATAATTTAGTAGTTCATAGTATCAAATAGTCAAAATAGCTTTTAGATCTATCTAAATTTGTCATTGTTTCATTTTTAGTTTCCATTTTGCATCAAATCTGTTCATAAGTAGGTTATCTAGCATAATTTAGTTTCAAATTAGTTTAATATATCATAATAAGTCACTTAGATTCAATTAAAGCTCACATTAGTCAATTTTAGATCATTCTCAAAAAGTCAAAAATCCCTATTTCAGTTCTAAGTAGTCTTGCTTTTGCATTTTTAATTTCTTCATTATAGCTTAGAATTACTTGATATTCTGGATTTAAATAGTCTCCTAGGTAGTGTTTGCAAATATAATTTTCTTTTAATTTTTAGATTTTTCTTTAGTACTTAAACTTGATCTCAAAGCTGCCCCTCTGGCCACTGTCTCCCCTGCTTCAGCAGTAACAGTCCAAACAGAGCTGATCTTAGCTCTAATTGAGCTTCGATTGGCTTGTTAAATTTAGGGCTTTTAGTTTTTAGGAGTAGCCAGTAGTGTAGTGAAGCTTTTGCCCCATTTTAATTCTAGTTTGGAGCTTAATTGATTAGTTTAATGGTGCCTGCAAGTTGGTGTTTTAACTGTCATTTCTGTCTTATTTTTAGAATCTGTTTGTGCTTATTCTAGCTTATTTGTGATGCTCAGCTTGTTGTTTTTAGTTAAATCATGTTTCATTTTGTAGATAAAACTTGCTCCTAGCTTTTGGTTTCAAATAGTGCTTATTTGCTTAATTTTAGCTTATTTCCAAATTGCTTATTAGAGTAAACTGCTTATTTTAAGTTAGTGATCAGCTGTTTTTATTTTTCTTGGCTTCTAGATATAATTTTAGTATTTCCCTGAAATTTTCATAATTTTCCAAGCCTTTTTGCTATTTTTCTAGCATTTATTTAGTTTTTAATAATTTTTATTTCATTTTTAATTCAAAATAAATCAAGAAAATTCAAGAAAAATATGTTTTTAGTTTTTAGATTTCTTTTTAGTTATTTTTTATTTTTCCAAATTAATTTTGTAATTTTCTAGCTAGTTTTCATAATTAGTTGCAATTTAAATAATAAATAAAAATACAAAAATAGTTTTTAATTCATAGAAAATAAATAAAAAGTCACAAAAAAAATATTTTTCTTTTTCTAAAATTTTTCTTTTATCATTCTTAGTGTAGGAAAATTATAATTGGGCCCGTAGGATTATTTTCGCTTAGTTTTTGCATTTTAATTTGTTTCGTTACGTTTATTTTACGTTTATTAATTCCTAGTTGTGTTTATAAATTTGTGTGATTTAGTTTCTTGTATTATTTGGTTTGCTTTATAATTCTCTATAGTAGTTTAAAAATCACTCAAAATATTGTGATTATTCAAGATCACCCGATTATCAAACCGTCGTCAATTCTCAATTTCGCGTCTGCTCGTCGAACAACGATACTTTCAACAACAATCAACTACGGACGTAGATGATATCACGACCTCTCTAGGAGGTAATTAATATTTATGTATTATCTTATCTGAATGAAAGCCACAGACAATTTTTTAGGCAAACAATTTTGTACTTGACACGCCTTATTTTCACTCATGAATATAAGGAAAAATGTGATTTACAAATTAGTGCTACAAAATCTGTAATCATTGGTAAACCAATCTCACCCAACCTTTTTGCATATAGACTATTATTCTCTAATTAAACTCATTTATTTATAAGGTTTTCTAATTCAATATACATTCGGCAAGTAAATCAACATGTTTTTGCATTTGGTCCAATATTATCGATGATCGCTTTATTGAATCAGAACTATAACAAAATAATAGCACATTGTTGATAAGTGTTGATCTAAAAGGAAACAATGTTAAATCCAATTTGGTTAAATACATCGAACTGGTTAAATTATTCTATACCTAGACAAACTACATGTTTTCCTCTTTTACGATAAGCAAGGATGGTCATATAATGAAAGCATGTGTCATCATAAGATATTACATTTGTACGAACTTTCTATTTCCAATTATGTATACTCAATTATTTCTTTGTAACTGCTAATTGCATACGCTGACTTCTCTTTGAAATACCCGTGAATTTCACGGGCCTTTAGCTATTACTAATTTTTTTATTAGAAGGTAAGTCACGTATCCATATTATGTTTTGAATATTAACAATTTTTAAAGAAAATTACTATTCAATAAGCATTATAACTCCAAGAAAATTATTGTTTAGTGAATAGTAATTTTCCATGTAAAAATAGATGAGATAGTCCCGGGTGATTATGCAAAGAGTCCTAGAAAAATTGCGTAAAAGTCCTTGTCGTTACTTTCCATTACAAAATAGTTCTTCAATTAGATTTAAGGATTGTTTATGTAACAAAAGGTAATATAAATAGTCCCTTTCGGTTAGTTAAAATTACAAAAACCATTCATAAATGAAAAGTTATATAAATGATCCCTGTCACTTACCTCATTTTACAATAATCATCATTAACTTCAAAATTTAATAACATTGTTTTTCATAATTTTAAGTTTTACATAAATACTTTTAATTTTAATTTTGTATAATTAGTAGTTAATCAGTTTTAACTTTTAAGTTATAACTAGGTTGGTAGTTTTTTTTTTTTTTTTTTTTTTTTTTGGCTTTTTTAATGTATTTGCCAAATAATTTAATATTATTATAATATCACTTAATTTTTTTTTTTTGTATATATTTAAAATATTTTGTAAGTAAACCCAAACTCAATTTAAATAAAATCTTAAAATAACTTTTTTTTTTACGCAAGAGAGTTAACCGAACTAACCGAACCGAACTAACCGAACAACCCGATAACCGAACTGATCAACACCCCTAAAACAAGTAAACTAAATGGGCTAAGCCTTTTACTAAATATACAATGGGCCTATCATGCATAATAATGTCAACATTTTTTTTAGTACACTTAATTGGAATATTGGATGATGGATATCGAAAACATATATAAGTTTGTTAGAAAGACTTCACATTGACTTAACTCTCAATGAAGTTCAGATGTACACATGAACACATCTAATAGTGTGTTAAATTCAACAACGTAAATGAAACATGTTTAAAGAAAATATAACGAAATATACATTTGTAGTTACGGTAGCCACTTATTAAGCGTCGACCAAATCTGGCCATACTCGTTTGTTACCCTCTTGGTTTACTCACCTTTGGGGTCGGGTTAGACTTAAAATTTACATTAGAATTTGATGTAAATAAAATCTGATTGACAGATGACCTATTCAAGATTAACATATTACCTTTAAGCACTAGCAAGTCTATGTCAATCGTATCTTTATAAACACCAAGTTTGGGATGTAGATGGGATTTTCTTATGAGTTGATTTCTGTTATGGAACTCATTTAGAAGCAAAGATATTATAGTTGCTAATTGCCATATTTAGATCATATAGAATAAGTAAATTTCAGTATTAGACCAGTCCAGTTTGGCAACCAGATCATTCGTATCACTTATTATTGTATTATTCAACTATAAATATGAATGCAATTATCTTCACAAAAATCAGAGACCTACAAATAGCAGAAAGCAGTCGTGCAACGTTCCCGTCCCAGCAAATGATCTTGCAGGTTGTGTCGTAATATTTTGAGTCTTTGAATAGTTCTGTTTTTAAACCCTTTACTTCTTATTTTCGATTCGCTTACTATCTTGATTCCGGTATTAATTCATATAATTACTTTTAATCATCTTGGTAGTATGAATAATAAGCTCCTGGTAAGTACTTGGCACTTGGCTGCTAATAATTTTCAATCTTTGATGAATCAGAGGTTATTTGGTTAGTTTACTGCTTTGAAACCGAGGCATAACGACTCAGTTAAGTATCTACTATCCTATCACCTATTCTAACTATACTAAGTTATACAATTATGCTAAATAAGCAATAAAATGTAGTTAACACATAAGCAACAAGCCAACTAGCATAAAATACAAAGTAACCGCTAATTTGTAAAGGCGTATCTTGGTTGATGAGTCACTCGCATATCCCTGAGCCAAGGGCGTTTGCATACTCGCAAAATTACGATTGTAAATGACATTTTGTTTCACAAGACCGCTCGGTTACACTGTGTGGCTTTTTTCTTGGAACAAAACGTCAACTATGATAATTATTGGTAGTATGTGTGAGACAAGTACATGATACACTTAGTCGTACATCTAACATGTTCTTACACTACAACAAAAGCATGTATTTTGGGTCCAGGAAAAAAATTGGGTCGACATTGTCGACCATATGTCGACAATGGCCCACATGATTTTCAACAAAAAAGTCAGTCAATGACTTTACACATTTGGCACGACAATGTCGTGCCAAATATTACCACCAATTTTTTTTCCGGAAAATTAAAAGATCCCGCCAAAAACAAATGTTAAAACATTTTTTTAAAAACAAATGGCACGACAAATCGTGCCAAATCTTTTTTCTTAATTTTTTTTATTCAGATTTTATTTTAAAATATATATTAACACTTTTCTATATATTATTAAAACTAAAAACTTTATATATACAATTAAAAACTTTTATAAAATTAAAAAAATTTCTACTATATAATTAAAATAAAAACTTTAATTTACAATTAAATATTTTTATAAAATTAAAAAAATTTCTACTATATAATTAAAATTTAAAGCTTTATATTTACAATTAAGTACTTTTATAAAATTAAAAAAAAAAATATTTAATTTAAGTACTTTTATTTAAAAAAAATACACATTCAAAGCATTGTATAGAGCTCGTTAGTCATCTAGGCTTATTCGTGTAAAAAAAATAAACTGCTTTACGCCCGGTTGAGACATTGTGGTTAACACTTGGCCCATGGTTAGGACAACATAAACCAAACGGCCCCTTATGGTTGAATCTTGATGGATACTTAAGTTTTCACAACAACAACAACATCATTGGAAGTAATTTACCAAACAGCATAAACCAAACAGTATAAAGTACGTTCGACATCAGTTTTCACAACAACAACAACAACAACATTTTATTAAACAACAACAATAACACAACAAACAACAACAACAATAAAACAACAAACAAACCTCATACGAAGATTTCCCATACCACCTACCATGTCATCATATAGGTCGTGAAATAAGCAGCTGAATCAGTTGTGTGTTTGTTTGGATGCATATACACTTCTAACATTTTATTGAGTACCATTATCTGGTGATTCAGTTTGATGCAGTTTGAGCACTCTGTATTTTCAGGACTTGATGTTGAAGGTCCTGCAGTGTAATGAGTTGGAGTTATGGATGATCTTGCAGAATGAGTTGGAGGCGTTGAAGCTCCAACAGAAGCGGTCATTTTGGCTAGTCGTTCCTCCTTCCATAAAAAAAATCGCATCCATAATCCTTTGTCCCACCCTGTTAAAGAGTAAAAACTATTATTTTTAACAACTAACCAAATTATTTTAAATAACACACAAAAAAATATGTAATTGTTCACCTTGGATAAAGGACAGCATAGTATTGTTGACCACGGGGAGTGAGGTCGATGCGATTGTCGCAAAATTACGTCTCCTCGTCCACAAGGACAAGCAAAAGCTTCAAATTCCGCCATCTTCACCATGATAACAGTGTGTGTTTGTGGTTGTGAGGACTTGAGAGTGTATAATGTGTTTGTGTGGTTAAGAGCAGATCAGCTAACTGTTATATATGGTAAAATTTTGGCCGGTTTGGTGGGAAGTTTTGGTGGGAAAGTTTTGGTGGGAAAGTTTTGGTGGGAAGTTTTGGTGGGAAGTTTTGGTGGGAAGGTTTGGTGGGAAATTCCGCCATCTCGGCTCGTTCGTTAAACATCTCGTGTGTAACCATAACATCTCGGCTCGTTCGTTAAACATCTCGTGTGTAACCATAACATCTCGGCTCGTTCGTTAATCATCTCGTGTGTAACATAACATCTCGGCTCGTTCGTTAATCATCTCGTGTGTAACCATAACATCTCGGCTCGTTCGTTAAACATCTCGTGTGTAACCATAACATCTCGGCTCGTTCGTTAATCATCTCGTGTGTAACCATAACATCTCGGCTCGTTCGTTAAACATTCGTGTGTAACCATAACATCTCGGCTCGTTCGTTAAACATCTCGTGTGTAACCATAACATCTCGGCTCGTTCGTTAAACATCTCGTGTGTAACCATAACATCTCGGCTCGTTCGTTAATCGTCTCGTGTGTAACCATAAACATCTCGGCTCGTTCGTTAAACATCTCGTGTGTAACCATAACATCTCGGCTAGTTCGTTAAACATCTCGTGTGTAACCATAACATCTCGGCTCGTTCGTTAAACATCTCGTGTGTAACCATAACATCTCGGCTCGTTCGTTAAACATCTCGTGTGTAACCATAACATCTCGGCTCGTTCGTTAAACATCTCGTGTGTAACCATAACATCTCGGCTCGTTCGTTAATCATCTCGTGTGTAACCATAACATCTCGGCTCGTTCGTTAATCATCTCGTGTGTAACCATAACATCTCGGCTCGTTCGTTAAACATCTCGTGTGTAACCATAACATCTCGGCTCGTTCGTTAATCATCTCGTGTGTAACCAATAACATCTCGGCTCGTTCGTTAAACATCTCGTGTGTAACCATAACATCTCGGCTCGTTCGTTAAACATCTCGTGTGTAACCATAACATCTCGGCTCGTTCGTTAATCGTCTCGTGTGTAACCATAAACATCTCGGCTCGTTCGTTAAACATCTCGTGTGTAACCATAACATCTCGGGCTCGTTCGTTAAACATCTCGTGTGTAACCATAACATCTCGGCTCGTTCGTTAAACATCTCGTGTGTAACCATAACATCTCGGCTCGTTCTTTAAACATCTCGTGTGTAACCATAACATCTCGGCTCGTTCGTTAAACATCTCGTGTGTAACCATAACATCTCGGCTCGTTCGTTAATCGTCTCGTGTGTAACCATAACATCTCGGCTCGTTCGTTAAACATTCGTGTGTAACCATAACATCTCGGCTCGTTCGTTATCATCTCGTGTGTAACCATAACATCTCGGCTCGTTCGTTAATCATCTCGTGTGTAACCATAACATCTCGGCTCGTTCGTTAATCATCTCGTGTGTAACCATAACATCTCGGCTCGTTCGTTAATCATCTCGTGTGTAACCATAACATCTCGGCTCGTTCGTTAATCATCTCGTGTGTAACCATAACATCTCGGCTCGTTCGTTAAACATCTCGTGTGTAACCATAACATCTCGGCTCGTTCGTTAATCGTCTCGTGTGTAACCATAACATCTCGGCTCGTTCGTTAAACATCTCGTGTGTAACCATAACATCTCGGCTCGTTCGTTAAACATCTCGTGTGTAACCATAACATCTCGGCTCGTTCTTTAAACATCTCGTGTGTAACCATAACATCTCGGCTCGTTCGTTAAACATCTCGTGTAAAACCATAACATCTCGGCTCGTTCGTTAAACATCTCGTGTATAACCATAACATCTCGGCTCGTTCGTTAAACATCTCGTGTAAAACCATAACATCTTGGCTCGTTCGTTAAACATCTCGTGTAGAACCAAAACTATTTTCATGATGAACGATACGTACATGCCATGCATTCTTATAGTCACGACCGTTTATTATCCTTGTACAAGAATGGGGCATAAGTCGCTGTAGTTTATGACATTCGGAGGTACACATCAAGGGCCACAATCTTAACTTATCTAAATGATGTAAGGTGGTTTTCTTGATTTTAGGGCTTCTTAATTATAAAGATCCTAAAGTTGCATGGTTGATAATTTGTTTTCCTGAATTTTTTTTAATTTTATAAAAGTATTTATAATAATTTAAATTATTTTTTAATTTATTTAAATAATTTATAACAATTTAAATTATTTTTAATTTATTTGATAATAATTATTTTTAATTTATAAGTTAAAGGGAAAATAATTAAAAAAAAAAAAAAAAAAAAAAAAAAAAAAAATACGGTATTAAATATGGCACGACATTGTCGGCCATATGTTTACCTCCAAATTTCCCAAAAAATTAAAAGGCCCGCCAAAGTGGATGGAAAAAAAATAAGTAAATTTGGCACGACTTTGTCGTGCCATTTGTAATTTCACAAAAAAATTAAAGCCCCCGCCAAAGTGAAAAGCACGGGAAAAAAAAAATATAAGCAAATTTGGCACGACTTTGTCGTGCCAAATGTAACAACCATTATCACCACTCTTATCTCTCTCTAACTTTACAAAACTCATCTCCTTCAATTCATCTAAAAAAAAAAAAAAAACGCAGCAAATAAAGAAAAAAATAAACTCATCGATCTCCAGCCTCCTTAATTCATCACCACAACCACCTTCAACACCACCACAACCACTTTCATCACCACCTTCTTCTCCACACTTTAACAAAGAAAAGAAAAAAAAAATAAAAATAAAAATCGATCGGTGCCATCTTCACCATAGCAACCGGCCACCTTCAACACCACATTGGACACAACCACAACCACTTTCACACCACATTCTTCTTCTTATTAATTAAAAGGTATGTGTTTTTTTTTTTTTTTTTGTTAACCGTATATATATATATATATATTTTTCGGTATATTAATTTTTTTTGTTTAATTTTTGTTTGTTTATTTTTTCTTTGTTTGTTTTAATTTTTTTGGGTATATATTTTTTGTTTGTTTGTTCTAATTTTTTTTTTTTTTTTTTTTTTTTTTTTTTTTTATAGGACCGGAGTTGTTTTGGTGTAGATGGCACCACAGCCGCCGTGAACCACAGCCCACGTACAGTAGTTTAAAGGTGTTTTTTTTTTAACTTTGTTAATGTATTTTGGGACGACAATGTCGTCGTTAAATTTTTTTATTAATTAATTTGGTTAATTTAAGTTTGTTTATTTAATTAAGGTTGTTTATTTACGAGATTGTCGCGGGACAAGCCGGGTCGGGACAGCCGGGTCGGGACAGCCGGGTCGTGACAGCCGGGTCGGGACAGCCGGGTCGTGACAGCAGCCTTTCCCTCTTTTTCTCTTTTCTTTTCTTCGTTTATTTCAGCCGTGAACTAGGTATATAATTTAATAATTTTGATGGTTGTCAAATTAATTTCGTTGTTATTTATTTTACTGTTTATGTCATTCTTGATTGACTTTATATGATATTGTGATATTGTTTTTGTATAGGTTTGATATTGTGATATGTTAGCACTCATATGTGACTTATTTAGGATTTTAGTGTATTAATTTCGGCTACTCTCACCATTCTGGAATAATCATCCTAATGAAACACCCGTCTAGAAATTAAATTTTTATGAATATTAATTTCGAAGAAAGTCCCCTGTTTTGGACTGCTTTTTGAATGTATTTGTACTCATTGGATATGAATGCGTATAAACTGTTTTACAATTTGAAAATTCGATCAGTATTCCCTTTTCACTCTAGATATTATTCTTTAATGCATCATATTTTAGGGAAGTTGAGGGGAAATGATGCCGATATTTTTTTTTCAAATACGTAAATCGGTTATTATCGACTATTCATATATAGACAAATGTGCATTCAAAGGTGGGTATAGGATTGCCTTACCATAGTTGCAACTAGGTTATATCAAAACAGCAATCATTAATTACGCCTTTTACCAGTGTTTGAAGTGTTATTTCATAGTATACTATTGTATGATTCATTTATTTGAAAATGTTTTTTTGCAACTGCATAATGACAATGATAGACTTGGACCACTGTGCCAATACCGTAATTCCCCTGAGTTTTAGATGGTCTTTTGATTCATCGCGCATTGTGAGCAATTGTTAATACCCCATCACAAAAAAGAAAAGTCTTTGACCCATAGTGTTCGTTGTGGTAATCGCTTGAATAAACCGCAATACTCTCAAAACTCTTGGTTCTCACATTTCAAAATAGCCGGTTTGATCAAAGTTATAACACAATGGCTATTTCATTGATATCGCTTCCTCACCCGGGTTAGTAACAATACACCACAACCACTTCAATGAAACTATTGACATGGATGCATTCTTCCAATATTTTGCAAATAATGAACCAACTCCACATCTAAACAACATTGGTTTCAACCTAGCATTAAACAACATGTTCTCAATCCTAACTTCAAACAACGTAGTCCTAACATTATAACTAAGTACAAAGAGTTACTTGCTAAGTCTCTACCAAAGTAATTGGTCCAAATTGTGAAATGACTGCACTGAATTTTTCCTTAGAGCTATTTTCGTACATCAAGTCTTAGATAAAATACTGATTTTTAAAGGGTTTAAACTATCGATTCTAACATCTTTGCAAAAGGGCATGTCCCCTCTAAAATGGATTCAATGTTCCACGTCATACTATGAAATCAAAAAGACATACAAATGATATCGGGTTGGATATGAATCGATCCATAGCTTGTTAAATGATTTATTTTATTTTGGGGATCAGAGAGAAACAAAAGTCTTGAAAATGTCCAATCTGCAAACCGTAGTTAGATGAAAAACTAAAGAAAAAAGGTGGAATAAAGTTGCCAACAAGGTTGTTGCGTTACTTTCGGTTACACTCGTAGACTACAAATTCATTGTTTAAACATAAAACAATCGCATAGTGGATGACTTGGCATGTACTTTTACACTAGAAGTCTAAGGTAATAACGTAAGATGAATCACCGTTTGTGATGGTAAATGGATTTGATAAGATTTTGATGACTCATAAGAAACGAGTTTTTCTTTGTTGACCTATAATACGTACCGATTAGGGTTGGCTGCCGACCGGTTTATATCGTTTGGCAACATGAATTGTCAAAGGTTTACAGCATGTGGACCGGTCATAATCTGACAAGCATACAACACACTCCCCTGTGGGATGTGTATGATAGAGATTCTTTAATGTTGACGATGTTAATTTCCCGGCCCTAAATCACCTGCAAAGGTCATTGATGTTTTCTTGCAGCCTTTGATCAAAGAACTCCAAGGAATTTTGGAAAGGTAGGCTACTTTAGTGCTGCTACGGGTACTCATTTTCAACATGAAACGGGGGTTTTATGGACATAAATGACTTTCCAGCTCGAAGTAGTTTGTCTGGGTGGACTGGACAAGGCTTACTATGCATGCCATAACATGTAATCAGACATCCAACCCTTCCTGTGAAGAATAAAATAGCTAAGTTGGTTATAAGAGATTCTTACGGTTAAACCATCCAATGAGGAGAAAATTTAAAGAATTCCATGGTAAACCGAAAATGGCATCTCCTAGAAACTTTTACAATGAACAAATCATGATTCAATTAGTAAGTCTTTAAACGTATCTCGGTAAACATCACGTATTATAAAGATAACCTAAGCCTAATCGAGAAATTGAATTGATTGGAGTATAGCGTTCTATTCTTCTACGAATTGATTATGGCCATTCTTCACTAAAGCACAATCTCGATGTCATGCATATCGAATAAGTAACGTGTTTGAGATGTGCTTAATACTTGTTAATGACGACAAATCCAAAGACAGGTAAAGGAAGGCAAGACTTTTAAAATCTGGAGATTCGAAAAGGAGTTATGGCTCTTGATAAAGGAACGGGAAGTTCGATAAGCCATCCAATAGTACTCTTTCACACCAGAAAACAGAAAACGGTTTTGTCAATTCATCAAAGGAGTTAGACTACCCGATTGGTTTGGATCCAACTTCAAGAAAAAAGTGACCGCTGAGCGATAACTAAATAAGGGCCTTAAATCTCATGACTGTCTATTATGATCGCGTTACTTCCTTATGAGTTCAACCAATACTTACCCAAAGACATTTCACCCCCATTAATCCAGCTCTGCTTATTCTTTAAGCAGATTTGTGCTCGAAATTTGACGCAACAGGACATGGAGAACGTAAGATACAAATGCTCGATGTTATGATTAAATTAGAGCAAATATTTTCCCCCGGCATTTTTTTGACATAATGATTCATTTGGTTATGCATTTACCCGATGAGGCTATTCTGGGTGGCCCTGTTTACTACAGGTGGATGTATCCATTTGAAAGATACATGAAGAAGCTGAAAAATTATGTCCGAAATAAAGCCAGGCCTGAAGGTTCCATAGCGGAGGGTTATGTTGCAGAAGAAGCATTAACTTTCTGCTCGCGTTATCTTAAGGATGTCGAGACGAGATTTAATCGTCCTGATAGAAATGACGACGGTGCACCTGAACAACCAGATAAATTCCAGGTGTTCCAGTCAGTATGCAAACCGATGGGTAGATGTGTAGATACTCGGATGAAGCCAGATGTTATGCAGGCAGTTGTATGGTTTATACTTAACAACAGTCCTGAAATCGACGCAGACATCCAGGCGTACAAAGAGTATGTTTCTTCTTTTTTATATTTTGAAGAACCCTTTTTTTGCTAAGTTATATGTTTTCGATGACTTATAATATCATGAACTTTTGCAGTGAATTTCCTAACAAGAGCGTGGAAACAAGTTTTCCTCCCTGGTTCAATCACAAGGTAAACACATTAGATATATTACCTTGTAGTCCAGAGTTTTTGCTCATCTGAATCTGTTTGTATCTCTTTCGTAGATCCGTGAAAAGAGCGTGGCAAAAGACCCAAGCTGTAGTCCCGAGTTATTCTCTTTGGCATGTGGACCTTCATCGTGTGCATTTTCATACCCTGCTTGCGTAGTTAACGGTTGTGAAGTTTTTGGTGCATGAGCGCGATAAACTTCATACCCAACTCAATGCAGTGGAGTTTCAAACACCGGGCCTGATGGAGAAATCTATTATGGTCAACTGGAGGAAATTCTGGAGCTCGATTATTTGGGCGACCGAAAGGTTGTGTTGTTTCGGGTTTTATGGTTCGACACCCCTAACCCTAATAATAACCCTAAAGGCACGCTCTAGGCGTTCTTACATTGAACATGGCATACGCCATATTTTGACTGATAAGGATGCTTTTAGAAATCAACAATACATTCTTGCGACACAAGCAACACAAGTCTTCTACCTTGAAGACCCTGCTAGACGACCACCTAATTGGAAGGTCGTCGAAGATGTTCATCATCGGAAGATCTGGGATCGGGATGTAGTAAATTCTAATCAAGATGTTATACATGGTAGCAGTTCATCAGATGTTGCATTGTCTGTTGGTTTGCCTGGTTTGGAGTCTGCGAATTTGAGTGTAAATCATGAAAACAACAGAAGTGGACGCCCCACCAAATGATGCTGAAGAAGATGCTGATTTTGATAATAATGAAGATGATTTCGTTGCTCATGTCCTTGATGATGATGATGTTTACGTGTCTGATGATGATGAAGTGAACCCAACGATTGTTGTTGAAGAAGTTATAATCTAGCGATGATTCGGATGATGACAATTCTTCTTAATTTGTAATTTGAATGAAAATGTTACTATATGTTTAAACGTGTTCCTTTTATTGAATGAAATTGCATGTTATGTTATGTTTAAATGTGTATATATTATATGAATGGTGTAATTAGTATTAATTGGTCCACGAAATTGTGTGTTCTTGTACTTGTAATTTTACAGATGGCGTGTGTAGCTCCCCAGTCACACGGCGGGGATGCCGGTGGTGATCCACCACGCCGGCCCTATTTTATGACGCCGGGCTACTGCGCAGGTAAGAAATTGTGATGTTTATTTTAAGTTTTTTTTATTAATAAAACTAAATTTTTTTACTTGTATTTTCACGACTAACTTTTGTTTGTAGGTTCGATGTCGATTAATACTTCAAATCGGTCGTTAAGGAAGGCGTATAAAGATAACGGTAGTCGTCCTTTGCCGATCGGCTTTGACCATAATGATCTATGCACCTTTTCGGCTATTGGCACGTATGCCAAGCAGTTCAGTAGTCTTCTGGGGGAAGTAGTTAGTGTACTTCCCTTTGACTGCGAGTGGAGCCAGATTCCTGCGCCTCTTAAGGCTCACATACTTCCTGTTCTCGAGGTATTAATTGTTTATTTTATTTGTATTCTTATCGTTATCGACCGTTTGATATGCGTGTTAATTATATTTAAATTGTTTGTTTATTTAAATGCGTATATTTATTTGCAGAATTATTTCCAAATCAGGGAATGGTTAGACAGCCAGGAAATAGTGAGGGAGGGGGATAATGAGTACAGGGTGGGGGAACGAGTATCTCTTGGTGTGCAACTTCAGCTGCGGTTAATATGGCGCAAACATAAATACCAGTTGAAGAGAAATTACTTTGACAAACAGCCGGCACCCGAGATTGCAAGGCTAAATCCGCCGCCGTCAAGATGTAGAGATTGGGGTAGCAGAAGCCGAGAGGAGTGGGAGTCATTGGTCGATTGGTGGTCGACTCCTGAACGAATGGCGAGATCTGCGAAAAATGCAGCAAACAGGGCAAAAGAACATGCATACAACCTACCAAGGGAGGAAGTCCTTCGTACAAGGACGAAACGATCACGTAAGACTCATTATAATTTTTTTTATTTTCAAATGTGTATATAATGTTTATATATAACTCGTTAATTAATTCACTTATGTTGTATGTATAGCGACTTACGAATAACGGGCAAAATGAAGAACTGGTGGAGACTTATAGGAAAAACCATGCGCCAAAATCGGGGGTCTTTAAAAGTAAAGCAAACGAGGAGAATTATGTAAGTAATTTATTTCTTAACATGCGTCATTAATATTTAGTTACTTGTTTTTTTTTTTTTTAACTTACCTCTTTTTTAACATAATTGTTTTTTTTTTTTTTTTTTTTTTTTTTTGACTTACACAGTTGAGGATGAAGGATATGTGGGGTAAAGTTAAGCCGGTAGGCCCCGCCGATGACTGAGAAGCAAGTACTTGATTTGACAGCCCATTTGTGATAACCGACAAAATTTTCAGGGCGTTGGCAGGCAAATGCCGGGCTGTGGCAAAGCTTCTTCGAGGTCGGCACATCAGCCGCTTGCACCAAACTATGCTACTGAGGAGGCTGTTTCGGCGGTGTTAAGGCAAACGCGACTCGAGAATGAGTTGTTGAGGAAGCAAAATGAAATGCTCCAACTTCAGATGCAACAACAGCAATTTCAGTTCCAACAGCAGTTCCAACAGCAGTTCCAACAGCAGCTCCAACAGCAGCAGTCTCGACAAACGGGCGTCGAATCTTTCCTAGGGCAGTTTATGAGCTACTTCAACAACATTAACCCAGGTAATCCGTGTCCCGTTCCAATTCCCAGCTTTAATCCTGGCCCTAATTCCTTTGATAATTGTTATCGGCCCGTCTTTCCCGGCTCTACCACATTTCCCGGTTCTAGTTCAAACCCGGGTCCTAGTTCAAAAACCCGGGTCCTAGTCTTAATAATGAGGAAGACTTGAACCAATTTGGAACACAAATGAATCCTCATTTGAGCCAACTCCCAATAATACAAATGCTAGTAGTGGTGCCGATGATGAGGAGGAGGAGGAGGAGGAGGAGGGGGAGGAGGGAGATGAGGAGGATCAAGAGGAGTCGGAGTAGGTATTAGTAGGCGTAGTTTAATATGTATCGTATTTGTTAATGTAATACTAGAACCTATGCCGAATTTTGGTTTATTTTTGTATAAAGTTCGTATTTGTTAGTTTAATTAGTATCGTGTTTGGCGTTGTATCATATTGTCGATTTGGTATTGCGGATATTGGTTGATTTACAGGTGTAATGGTAGGTTTTTTCCGGAAAAAATTCCGGAAAAAACCTGGTTTTACAGGCTGCTGCTGCAATTTTTTTTTTGCATAGTTAACACTTTGGGTCGACATTGTCGACCCAAATCACACAGAAATGTCGAGATAATAGGTGGAAAGTGCACATGAACAGTGCGTAGCTCAGTGAATTAAAAAAAATAAATAATTATTGGCACGACATTGTCGTGCCAAAGGGAATAACGAAAAAAACAATTATTTAATTAAATAAACGATTTAATAAAAATAAAAAAATATATGGCACGATAAAATCGTACCAAATATGCAAAGATTGTCGACCCATATGGTAAAGCAGGGTTGACTGCTTTGTGGGGCCCATTTTTAAAGTCGACCCATTTTAATGTATTTTTGTCGACCCAAAAAAAATTTGGGTCATAAAATATGGGATGACCAATAAGGGTCAAAAATGTCGACCCAAACCATTTAGTCTCGACTTTTCTTCCTACTTTGGGTCGAGATAATCGTGCCATTTCATTCCTTTTTTTGTCGTGCATCTAACATGTTTTACACCAACTTAGTGTGAGACCATACCAGTGTGAGACCATACCGACGCGGGATCACTATTTCTTGTTAGAATTTAATAACATGACTAATCATAATTAAACACAATAAACATCAAAGAATCATGCGGAAACGTAGGAACATATAACATATAATTAATTAACTGAATATAAAAGTATGCGTACCTTTTAGCAATTCTTGAATTAATCAACTTATGAACCCTAATAAGGGTATATGTGGATTATAAGAATTACCCTACCGTTTTGTAATTCAATCCAAGATTCAAATAATAGTGTGTTTGAATCACGTTCTTGTACACACGTACTAATACCAAGTTAATGTTATGCTAGTAAAAACACAAAACAATTTTGTTTTTCAAAACAAAACCAATCGAAAAACCCTAAGGGTTGTTTGTTTCGACCGGCCACCAAAAAGAGAGAGGAGAGGAAAAGAGTTTGGATATTGTGTGTGTACAAAAGGTTCCAAAACAATGACCCTAGCCCTCTTTATATAGTTTTGGAAAACTTGGAAGACAAGTTGGTTAAGGATTAGGTAACCCTAATCCTAACCGATCGGCTAAACACCTCCTTAGAGGTTCTAGAAGCCTCTTGACCTTAATTCCATCTATAGTCCTTCCTTTAACGGTCGTTAGTCAATTTCCGTTAATTACTAACGATCGTTATACGTTTTGTGTAATTAATAATTATATATAACATTTTATATTTAATTATTATTCATTAACTCTTCATACGTAAAGTGTGCAATCCTATGATCTCGAGTTCGATCCTAACATACGGCTATTAATTTATGTCCACAAAACCAACAACTCCCACTTTGACATATTTTAATAGTGTAATCACATTGGTTAGCGTCTAGCAATACGCCAATGCCTCTAGTACAACTCGAGTAAGGTCTCCTGGAAAAACCTTTTAATGATTCATCATTATTATTATCCTTCTGTTTCTAATACCTTGTTAAATAAGGATACGGATCTAAGTCATTCCTTAATTAACTATTATGTTTCTCGTTGTTTGCGATTGATCAAGATTACCAAATCTTCTGAACATATTCTAGAAAGATCTTGGGCGTGTCCACGCAAACATCTTGTCAACCCTACGAGGGGCCCAGCAGTATTAAACTCCAAAATAAATTTGAAGGAACAAATTCTCTATTGACTACAAGCATAACCCATGAACTTTGTAACATTCCTGAAAACAATTCTTATGACTACCAGTTACGTATAGCGTTAAATTGCTTCACAGAAATGCACTGCATCCAAGACAGTTATCTGGTATCTCAAGTCTGATGATAACTATTCATGATTTACTTAATGACAAGATCCATAAAGTATAATCATGTAGTTGGGATAAGTCTTATACTCAATTCATTGAATATCATGTGAATTTGGTATGTCAACGCATCAATATACTTTCAAGTATATTCTACCAAAACTCAGATTTGTCTTAGTTTAATGATATTCCCATATCATTAATTGACAACGGACAATTTACAATAACTAAATTATTCATGGATTAAACATGCAAATATAAGACACAATAATTAAAGAATGAAAATAAACATAACAAATATTTTATTTCATTAAAAAATAATAATTGTTTACAATATCCTTTATCAAAATACTAATCGCAGTCATGCATGAAACTACTAGCTAAACGCAGTCCAATTCCATTGGCAAGCTCAGTAAGCTTTTCTCTAGGTAAAGCCTTATTGAGAGGATCAGCTAAGTTGTCATCTGTGTGAACTTTTAGTAGATTAATTTCACCTTCATGGACTCGTTCCCGAACATAGTGATACTTCCGTAGAAAATGTCCGGTGCCCTTCATGATTCCAGATTCATTGGCAAATATGATTGCAGCAGAATTGTCGCAATACATATTAATAGGTAATTAAATTGAAGGCATAACACCAAGCCCTGAAATGAATTTCCTAATCCAGACAGCTTCCATAGCAGCGTCAAAAGCAGCTATGTATTAAGCTTCTGTCGCAGACATCGCAATTGTACTCTGCTTCTTGCTCTTCCAGTCTACTGCTCCTCCATTTATGACAAAAACGTAACCCGTCTGAGACTTCGTATCATCTTTATCACATTGCCAGGATGCATCACAGAAACCCAATGTTGCAAAATCGTGAATCGGTAGCCGGGCGGTCGACCACCCTGCAGCGAGTAATCGGCCGAGCGGGATTAATCGGTGATTAATCGGATTGGCATTTTTTGCATGTTTTGGGTATTTCTGGAGACCAAACTAAGGATCGTAACTGATTCCAAGCCTACTATGTTTCCAAACCTCAATAAAAGGCTCCAATTCTGATTATGAGCTCATTGTGCGTTATAAGTGAAATAAACGATCCCCAAATTAAGTAGAATGCCTAAATTTTTATTTTTTCAAAGCTGACCCATTTGGCCAATTCGGCGATTTTGGCCGATTCGGCCGATTTTTGGCCGATTTTTTTGCCTGACCGATTTTTTGGCCGATTTTTGAAATTCTACAAGGTATAGGGCCGATTACCTTGTAATCGGCGATTAATCGGCCGAGTTGACCGATTTTTGCAACATCAAAAGGACGCATCACAGAAACCTGTAACATCAAGTTCTGCATCTGGATTTCCACCATACACTAGAAACATATCTTTTGTATTTCGTAAATACTTGAGAATATGTTTAACAGCAGTCCAGTGAAGTTCGCCTGGATTCTGTTGATATCGACTGGTGATATTCTGAGCGAATGCCACATCTGGCCTTGTGCATCTAACAGCATACATGATAGATCCTACTGCCGAAGCATATGGAACTCTACTTATGCGTTTCACCTCTGCAGGTGTTGAAGCACATACTTCGCTACTTAAGCCATGTTTTACTTCTATTGGCAAATATCCCTTCTTGGAATTTTGCATATTGTATTTCTTCAATATTTTGTCAATGTAAGCACTTTGGCTTAGACCAATTAACCGCGTTGATCTATCTCTGTAGATCTTGATTCCCAGAATGTATGCAGCTTCCCCTAAATCCTTCATAGAAAAACACTTTCCAAGATATTCCTTAACATCTTGTAATCTTGGAATGTCTTTTCCCATAATTAATATGTCATCAACATATAGGATAAGGAAAGTGACATCATTCCCACTAGCTTTGTGATATACACATGGCTCATCAAGATTCTGAGTAAATCCAAACTTTTTGATTTCTTCATCAAATCTCTTGTTCCATTGTCGTGATGCTTGCTTCAATCCATAAATGGATCTTTGAAGTTTGCATACACGGTTTGGAAATTGTGGATTCACAAACCCCTCAGGCTGCGCCATATAGATGTCTTCATCTAGGCGACCATTTAAGAAGGCGGTTTTGACATCCATTTTCCAAATCTCATAGTCATAGTATGCAGCTATAGCTATGAGAATCCTAATAGCTCTAATGTCTGTTACAGGAGAAAAGGTCTTCTCGTAGTCAACCCCATAGGTTTGAGTAAAGCCTTTAGCTACCAGACGAGCCTTATAGGTGTGTACATTACCATCCATGTCAGTTTTCTTCTTGAATAGCCACTTACTTCCAACGACTTTAGCATTGGGAGGAAGGTCTACTTCAATCCAGACATCATTATCTTTCATGGATTGCATTTCCCCATTTATTGTTACTACCCATTTATCTTTTTCAGGATCATTCATGGCAGTTCTATAATTAGTGGGTTCTCCAAGATCCCCTAATATATTTTCCTCAATTTCTACGTTAAGACATAGACGTTCAGGAGCACGTACAGTTCTTATAGACTTACGAATGGGAACAACTTCAGGTGGAGGACCCAGACTTTCAGGTTCCACAGGAAGTTCGCTAATGTTTTCAGAAGGTAATGTATCCTCATGATCATCTTCCAGATCATAAATTCTCCTACTGAATTCTTGAGATATGAGATCCTTTTCAAGAAAGTCTCCATACCTAGCAACAATTACTTTGTTTTCAGGTGGGTAGTAAAAGTAGTAACCCATCGTTTTCTTTGGGTATCCTACAAAGATACACTTTACAGATCTCTGTTGGAGTTTATCTGCTGAGTCACGTCTAACATACGCCTCACAACCCTAGACCTTTAAATAAGACAAGTTAGGAGCTTTACCATTCCATATTTCATATGGTGTCTTATCAACCTTCTTAGTGGAAACCATATTCAGAATGTGAACAGCAGATTCTAAAGCATAATCCCAAAAAGACAAAGGAATAGTTGTAAGATTCAACATTGATCGCACCGTGTCTAACAATGTACGATTTCTTCTCTCAGATACACCATTTTGTTGTGGAGTATATGGAGATATGAGATGCTGGACAATTACATTCTCAACTAAGTAATCTTTAAACTCTTGGCTTAGTATTCACCACCTCTATCGGATCGAAGAGCTTTAATCTTCTTTCCAAGTTGCAATTCTACTTCAGCTTTGAAAACCTTAAATGTTTCAAACACCTCATGTTTATGTTTAAGCAAATAAACATAACCATAACAGCTGAAGTCATCTGTAAAGGTTAAGAAGTAGCTAACACCTTTCCTTGACACATGTCTAAGTTGTCCACACACATCAGTATGTATTAAACCAAGTAGATCAGAAGCCCTTTCTACACGATTTGCAAAAGGTTTCTTTGTCATCTTCCCAGATATACAAGACTCACATTTACCATACGATTCTTCATTGATACTTTTCAAAAGCCCATCACGTTGCAGCTTTTTCATGCGAGTCTTGCCTATATGAGCAAGTCTACAGTGCCAAAGGTAAGAAGAATTCAAGTATGACTTTATTCTCTTACTAATGCTAAACATTGAATTATCATTATTGGATACATTATCATTCATGTCAATCTCAAACACACCATTCACAGCTATAGCATTAAAATAAAAAATACCATTTAAAGAAACAGAAATTCCATTACTTGTGATAGTGTGATTAAAACCAAGATCCAACAAAACAGAAAAGGAAACAACACCTCTAACAATAGAAGGTGCATAATGACAATTGTTTAATGAAAGTACTAAACCCGAAGGTAAAACTAAATTAAACACTCCTATGGCTTCAACAACTGCATGTGCTCCATTGCCCACATGCAGATATTGCTCCCCATAAGACAACTTCATTTCTACTCTAAATCCTTGTAGTGTATTACAAATGTGAATACCACATCCAGTATCATATACCCAGGAATTTATTTTATGAGTTAAAGTAAATAATTCAATCATAAATAAGTTATCTGAAGTGCTGGCGCCCTGGTGCCCAGACTTCTTGATCTTATTTGTACGCAACTCATCGAGATAAAGAGGACAATTCCTCTTTCAGTGACCCACTACATGATAGTAGTGGCAAGCCTGATCCTTCTTGGGATTCTCTTTCTTCTTAGAAGGATATTTCTTAGGTTCAGGTTGATAGGCCATAACTTGTTTACCCTTATCAGCTTTACCTTTACCTTTACCCTTCTTGTTCGCTTGCGGTTTTGGCTTGTTTATCCTACCACCCTGAATAGCAAGTACCGGAGGTGTAGGAGCCTTTGGTAATCCTTTCTCGTAGTCAATGAGCAATGCGTGCAATTCACTCATTGTCTTCCCCACGCAGTGCATATTGAAGTTGCGAACAAAACCACTAAATTCCTTATTCGGGGATCTATTGATTAAGTTAACAGCAATATCTTGTGCATAGGGTTTTCCAAGTGCTTCCAGTTGGTCCAAGACATGTGCACTTACGGATTTACCATCTGCCTGCTTGCAGCTGTGCAGAGCATCAATCAAATCATAGATCTCTACTGCTTGTGGTTTCTCAAACTTACGTCTGAGTTCGTTGAGCATGTTATAAGGGAAATAATTCTCAAATTACTTTTGTAAAGCAGGTGTCATCATTCCCAACATCATACAAGCCACATCATTATGTTTCTTGAATTCAACTTTCCACTCTGCTTTTTCCACATCAGATGTTGTAGCAGCAGGTTCAGCAGGACAAGGCTTATACAAATAGTCCTGTTTCTCGGCCACTCGCAAGACAATCCTGAGTGAACAAAACCAGTCATTGAAATTCGAGTCAGTCAATTTTCTCGCTCAAAGAAAGTTTTGAACGCAGAACTCAAAGTAGTGTTATCAGTTTGAGCCATTTCTACAGAAAAAAGTTCAAATATTAGTATTTTCAATAATACAATTTTTCAAGAAAATAAAATACCCAAGGAAATATTCATATATCCATAGAATTTTCTTGAAAACTAGGGACCCATATTAACATAGTTTCATCACATCATTTGATCTGCTAGTAATGAAAGTATAAAATAAGGTAACTTGTCGAACAATAATTGGCAAACAATTTACAACTCCTAGATCATTATGGGATTTACAATTGCCAAACCTAGTTGCATTGTAAGCATGTTTTATCCCCATCTTATGCCTTGAGTCCTAGCTCTCACTAACAACTCAATTAAGTCGTCTAATTTAAAGAACTGTAAATGTGTCCAGTTGAGCTCTCACACAACATGAAGATTTACCTTCCCATTGCAATCTAGCCAAGCTCTCACATGACGTAAATTACAACTTCAAGTGTTCTTTTAATTAGATGGCATTGACTTAATTTTCAAGGGTACTAGTTTTTTATGTGTATAATCAAAATTATGTATGAAGAAGCATGCATACAACTATATAACATAGGTTTTAATATAAGTTTAATAGGTTAAAAGATTAAAACCGACAAGAATACGGAACAAAAGATAATAGGTCAAAAAACTGTATTGGGTGAGATGTGTAAATAAAAGCACAAAAGCGGCCTATATAAAGCCAAAACCCCCAATTTCCAGTAAAATCATCCGATGGACTGCGTAAAACTTCCGAACACCAATGCTCTTAAACGAAGTGAGTATCTTATACCATCTATATCTCGATCAACAAATAATCGCCTCTTCTAATATTGTTTAATTCTTACTTTCTTTCAGTTTCCCCTGCCGGAGAGAATAAGAAGATTAATTTCTTTCCGGTATGAGTTTAAATTCGTTTGATTTTATTATTTTTATGAATTATAGTGTTCTGAGTTCCTACTTGCTGAAAAGAGTAGATTGATTTTATTATTTTTATGGATTAGGTTTTGCTTTGTGTATTTTGTTATAACTTTTCGTTAAGAGCATGATTTGATTTGAAGTGAAGAATTTATCATGCTCAAACGGCACTTGTCTGACGGATCCGCATCTAGTTTAGATTTTTGATATGTAGTAGTATTATGTTTATGCATTTGCAGTTGCAAATATTCAGTTATTTGTAGTGAATATTGAGTTGACATGACACTCTTCCTGTGAAGCATAGTGAGTTTCTATGGTCAACGCCCTTTTGTTCTGAGTTCCTAGTGGCTGATAACATGAAAAATGTTGAATCTTAGACGGATTTTTATTTTGATATGTAGTATATGTTTATGCTTTTGTTTTAAGTATTCACTTTGAAACTAGTTTTTATGTCAAGAGTTTATGGTGATTAATGAGTTATAGCATTGACACGTCACTTGTTCTCTGAAAAAAATGTTTTGCCAATGTATATGTTTATAGCTTTGTTAATTATGCATTCCTTGTTTATTCTCTTAGGTTAAAAATACTATAATATACAAGACGAGTTATAGCGTTAAATTGCTCAAGTAGAATTTGTTATCAGTACATATTGGCTCAAATATGATATCCCGAGTGTGTGTCTTGTGTTATAATTATGCATGAAAATTGACTGAATAGGTCTTTTTGTGTTTGAAGGATTTTCAGCATGAGAAATCCCAAATTTTGAGTATGTTGAAAATGTCTGGGATTGAATTAGGAGAGAACTGTGGAGAAAGTCTGGTAGAAACTAGACCAAGTGCAGATAAGCACGGTATGTATCTATATCTTTTCCCTTCTCGATTAAGTTCTATAACGCTAAATCATGTTGCTTGTTATTGATTAATTTATATATATTTTTCTTCATTCAGAATCTCCTGCAGAAAAGAACGTTGTCACATCTGATAGTGTGAGTTTTGTTTTCTATACAAGCTAAGTTCGATAAATTTGTTCATTTTAACTTGTTTTGATATAAAGAAGTTATGATGCACAATGAATTACAGCGTTTTAATGCCTCAACAACTTAGACGGATTTGTTTTTAGGTTTTCATCTCGATTGTGTTTATATTTGTTATAAAGTTTTAGTTCAAACATAATTTTGTTATGTGTAATCATTGGCCTACAATGAGTTTTAAGCGTTGGGATGATCAAATTAGAGTTTTTAAATTTTAAACATCAAATGGATGTGTTTTAGGTTTGCATGTGGACTAGTGTGTGTGTTATAATGTTTTTGTTTTAATGTAATTTAGTATGAGGACATTATCATATACAAGTATTTATTGATTTTAAAATATATATTATATATACAACGATTTTAGTGTTGAAATGCTCTCAATGAGCTGTTCTGATCTTGATACTTGAAATTCAGACTCGGAAGCAGCAAAAGAAGGCAAGCCAAACCTCCTGGTAAGTACAATACCTTACATGTCAGTATCACACCATAAGTTTTACAGTATCTAAAAAATTAACTTGTTAATTGAGCTAATACAGTATAAATTTCTTTCTATAGTGATCCTTTGGAGAAGCTTAGTGCGGATGTCTTTGGAATACTGCACGACATATCGCAAGATAAAGCGATCAGGTGTGATGAGATGGAGCAACTCCTTAAGGATATCTCAGATCGTAAAGTGACAGAAGAAACTATGTATCGTAATACTCAACAAGATTTCGATACAGAGTTTCTTCTGTCACTTTACGATCTGAGATATCCTTAAGGAGTTGCTCCATCTCATCACACCTGATCGCTTTATCTTGCGATATGTCGTGCAGAAATCCAAAGACATCCGCACTAAGCTTCTCCAAAGGATCACTATTGAAAGAAATTTATACTGTATTAGCTCAATTAACAAGTTAATTTTTTAGATACTGTAAAACTTATGGTGTGATACTGACATGTAAGGTATTGTACTTACCAGGAGGTTTGGCTTGCCTTCTTTTGCTGCTTCCGAGTCTGAATTTCAAGTATCAAGATCAGAACAGCTCATTGAGAGCATTTCAACACTAAAATCGTTGTATATATAATATATATTTTAAAATCAATAAATACTTGTATATGATAATGTCCTCATACTAAATTACATTAAAACAAAAACATTATAACACACACAAAGATAGTCCACATGCAAACCTAAAACACATCCATTTGATGTTTAAAATTTAAAAACTCTAATTTGATCATCCCAACGCTTAAAACTAATTGTAGGCCAATGATTACACATAACAAAATTATGTTGAACTAAAACTTTATAACAAATATAAACACAATCGAGATGAAAACCTAAAACAAATCCGTCTAAGTTGTTGAGGCATTAAAACGTTGTAATTCATTGTGCATCATAACTTCTTTATATCAAAACAAGTTAAAATGAACAAATTTATCGAACTTAGCTTGTATAGAAAACAAAACTCACACTATCAGATGTGACAACGTTCTTTTCTGCAGGAGATTCTGAATGAAGAAAAATATATATATAATTAATCAATAACAAGCAACATGATTTAGCGTTATAGAACTTAATCGAGAAGGAAAAAGATATAGATACATACCGTGCTTATCTGCACTTGGTCTAGTTTCTACCAGACTTTCTCCACAGTTCTCTCCTAATTCAATCCCAGACATTTTCAACATACTCAAAATTTGGGATTTCTCATGCTGAAAATCCTTCAAACACAAAAAGACCTATTCAGTCAATTTTCATGCATAATTATAACACAAGACACACACTCGGGATATCATATTTCAGCCAATATGTACTGATAACAAATTCTACTTGAGCAATTTAACGCTATAACTCGTCTTGTATATTATAGTATTTTTAACCTAAGAGAATAAACAAGGAATGCATAATTAACAAAGCTATAAACATATACATTGCCAACATAGTCCAGTGCAGGTCAGCAAAAAAAGTTGCAAAACATTTTTTTCAGAGAACAAGTGACGTGTCAATGCTATAACTCATGACATAAAAACTAGTTTCAAAGTGAATACTTAAAACAAAAGCATAAACATATACTACATATCAAAATAAAAATCCGTCTAAGATTCAACATTTTTCATGTTATCAGCCACTAGGAACTCAGAACAAAAGGGCGTTGACCATAGAAACTCACTATGCTTCACAGGAAGATGCAAATACATAAACATAATACTACTACATATCAAAAATCTAAACCGGGTGCGGATCCGTCTGAGCATGATAAATTCTTCACTTCAAATCATGCTCTTAATGAAAAGTTATAACAAAATACACAAAGCAAAACCTAATCCATAATAATAAAATCAATCTACTCTTTTCAGCAAGTAGGAACTCAGAACACTATAATTCATAAAAATAATAAAATCAAACGAATTTAAACTCATACCGGAAAGAAATTAATCTTCTTATTCTCTCCGGCAGGGGAAACTGAAAGAAAGTAAGAATTAAACAATATTAGAAGAGGCGATTATTTGTTGATCGAGATATAGATGGTATAAGATACTCACTTCGTTTAAGAGCGTTGGTGTTCGGAACTTTTACGCAGTCCATCGGATGATTTTACTGGAAATTGGGGGTTTTGGCTTTATATTGGCCGCTTTTGTGCTTTTATTTACACATCTCACCCCTCCTACCTAGAGCTGGCATATCGTGTCAGACACGACCTGTTAAGACACGAACCTGTTAAGGTCGAACACGAACACGATAACAAATCGTGTCACTTTTTTCGAACACGAACACTACACGAAAATTAACAGGTTACACGATAAGGAACATGTTAAGAGACCTGTTAACAAAATTATATCACATGCACAAATTTTGACTGAATATATCACAGGCACAGCTGAACCTAAATCATATTCCATTGTTTATGTTGACTGAACCCTTGTACTATAAAATAATTCCTTAATGGAGTAACAAATTTTGAGACTAATCTTTTTCATTGTTTATGTTGACTGAATATATCACAGGCACCAGTTTAATTAATCTCATCGACTAATCTAATACAAGATCTCAGCTCCTTTTTCCAACCACAAACCAAATACAACACTAACCTAAATCTCATCCTCCACTCAAATCAAACAACAACAACAACTATTCTATATCCCAGCAACTCAAACCACTTTCAAGACTCAAACTTAATAAGAAAATACAAGATCTCAGCTCCTTTTTCTTTCGTGTTGTTAATGAAATATTAAGACCTTGAAGGTCAATCAAACGAAAAGGAAAAAAATCCTCATCGATCTTTATTTGAAGCTAAGCTTCAATTACTATCCGAAATCTAAAGGAATATGAATAATAACAAATTTGTCATCTTCTTTTCCGGTTTCGATTTGAAGACACACAAACTTTACAACACAAAACAAAAATTTATCACCTACCCGAGACCATCATTCAGATCTTATAGCCTTCATAAAAGCTTTCTTGCTGCGAGTTATAAGGTTGGATTAATGGTGTTTTTCATAGATGAAGATGAGATGAGATCCGTGTTTGGAGAGAGTGTTTAGGAGGGGGCGGATTTATCAGGTTTAGGGTTTGGTAAAATAAGGATAACATGTTATATTTCTTAGATGTTGGGCTTGGGATTAGGATTTGATGTTGGGCTGATGTTGGGCTAGTGTTTAGTTGTTAAATTCGTGTCTTAACAGGTGTCTTAACAGGTCCGACCTGTTAAGACACGAAACCTGTTAATTTTATTCGTGTCTTAACAGGTCCGGACCTGTTAAGACACGAAACCTGTTAAGACCTGACACGAAACCTGTTAAGAACAGGTCGTGTCGTGTCGTGTTAACAGGTCCGTGTCAGAAATTGCCAGCTCTACTCCTACCCAATACAGTTTTTTGACCTATTATCTTTTGTTCCGTATTCTTGTCGGTTTTAATCTTTTAACCTATTAAACTTATATTTTACTGTTTTGTACTTTCAAATTTATAGTTTTCTAATATAAATAAAATTATAAAAATAAAAAATAAAAAAACTGCAAAAAACATGGGGGTTGCCAAATGTATTTTTGGCGTTGTCCTATTACACATTTGTCCAAAACATGGGAAAAAGTATAAATGTTCATAAAATGATTTGGTCGCCGCGCGTTTGCGTCGGAAAATATATAAACTTTTGGCAAGCAAAGATAAATGAAATTTGCACGGCAATCATTATAGAAGCAAAGATGTTCATAACATCAACTGCTAAAGTATAAAATGAAAAACCATATATAATTCATGATTTACAAGCTGATGCTCTGATTAAAGAAATGTTGCTCGATAATAGGTTTTTTTTTTTTTTTTTTTTTTTTTTTTTTCTTTTTTTAATAAATAAACTGTACAAATTAAGATCCAAATGTTAAGAATCTAAAAATTCTCGCGAATCGTTGAGGATTCTCAATATAATATTTAAAGCATTACACAGTCAAGCTTAAGATTACATCTACTACGCCAACGCTTTTTGAGAAATCTTAGATTTTCAGGATGTTTGTAGTAAATTCCTTCATTTACACCAAGTGTTGGAATGAAGACGTCAATATATGGATATGGCTTTCCATTAGTCATAAGTGAGGGTGAAGTTATTAACATGGAATTAATGAAGAACTTAGCAAAGATGTGTAGTCATCAGCAAAGTTCTTCACGTCACTATGGAAGAACAACCGACGAAGCAGCAGACACCCCCTACAATATCGATTAAATCAATGTAAGCCTCATTAAATACATGCATCTCATTTTAAGGTTAAATAAGTAGATAATTTTCTGTTTACCGATCAAGGTTAATCGGTCTATCGTAAACCGGCGCCCAAGGTTCCCCAACCAAACAAAGAATTACGTTAGTGGTCTCCTTGCCTAATGTAGACCGGCTCGCATTTCCATTATGTCAGAAAAAGTTAAACTTCTTAAATATCAAATATGACAACGACTTTGGCAAGCTGTTGTTTATTACATATGTTGGAGTATGATCGTGTCATAATATATAATTATACGGCTAGATACACATGATCCTATGGGGTCACACACATAGGTACCGTTTAATATAATGTAATTATTGTATTTATGTTATATATAACCTAAGTAACTCGGGATCAAGTAACAGGCCACTAATCTCTAAGTTAGACTTAGTGAAATTGTGGTGATTAATGATTCGCTTTATCAGGAGGTCGGGGAAGCGCATAACATGAATTAGCCATTTGTAGAGAGAGGAAATGTAAAGAGAGAAAAAGTGTTTTGTTGATAAAATGAAGAAAATGAGAATTACAAATGTGAGCTTCACCCTCTAAGGAAGTTTAGAGGGGTTTATATAGCCCTTGCACAAGACAACTTTTACACAATTACATTTCTAGTCCTTGTGTTTTAAGCTATAATAAACTAATATAATTCCCATTAATGACACCACATTTTTATAATCCTAACAATCTTCCCCCAAATGTGGTGGCATATGGGATTACTTACAATGTATACTACAAGTGCAAATATAAGTAAAAGCATTCCAAAGTTCTGCCAAAGCTGAAGATATCTGCAGTTATCTTTGTCTTCAACACGTACTCTAGCTTGGTTCTTCCCTTCACTTGTAGAAAATACAATGTAGTCTTGTATAAACTTGATTAACTTCCCCCCAGTTCATACTGCATGTCTTCAAGAAGCTTTATTCTTCTACTTCTTTTGGAAGTTTCTGAATCAGCTTCCCCCCAAACTGATAACCATCTTCTTTTAAGGGAACATGCAAGTAATCAGCAACATCTTCTCACGTATGTAGAATACCTCACACTAACCAACCAGCGGAAGTCGAAACAATAATCTTCCTTTGTGTACACATTTCTTCCCCCTGATTATTGTGATCTGATCGGAATAATCATAAGCTGTGTACACCAGAATACAAGTGAGGTACCATTAATCCTGTTATGCTTAAATTATCCTGTGATAATCAATTGCCGATAAAAAATCTCTACTCTTTCCGCTTCTGACTAATTCAGTTCTAACCTTTTATTCTGTCGGCTATCTGTAATGTCGACTGATGGAGAAAAACTCAATATAACAAACTTGAGAGTAAAGTAGAATAACCCGAAATTGTGACTTAAGCTTGTACTATCCATGTAACTAAGAACGGTGTAGAGTATTCGTTCTGCACCTTGCCCAATCCCTAAGTACTCTATACTCTTCAACCATCCAACCAACAAGTATAAGTAGTACATCACCTCTTGACAAGTCCTCAACAAAATGAGACATTGAGCACTAGAACGTAACTCCTTAAAGTGATAGCTACCCAGTGAGTCATTAAGAACCAACTTTTGCGTTTATAGATCTCACACAAATAACTAGATTCGTCATGTCTTAATCTCTCTATCGGTTGAAAGTTCAAACAAGGATCTCGAAGAATCATGCATCCAACCAACCCCGATACTTTGAGATACGAAGTACACGCCCTCGTGAAATTCAAATTCAATCTCAAATAACTGATAAAAAATTATCCCCGTAGACATTCCTTGCAATTAAATCCCAAAACTAGCCTTTTGAACGGTTTAAGTGAATCTTGGATAAAGGATCTTTTAAGCGATAAGTGATGTTTTTGTTTTTGTGTTATGAATGATAATCCCGAAAAGTTTATCACATAAGCCCGTGTAGCATTCGCATTTTCGGAACCCAAGCCGAGTCCATTTAGTCTATGCAAAGTATACCCCTATGTTTATGTTAAGACCCGGCCCAATCTTTGTTACAACCCAAAATTATCCGGATAACAAATCAATAACAGCTCAAAACCCATACACATGCGGATCATACAATCCAGCCCAATCCAAAATTTTGTGTGATTTAACCCAAAGCCATAGAAAATGAACCTGGTACCACACTTTATCACATTATATTATACTATATACTAAAAACCATTAGGATGAATAGTGCAAAACAGTGTGCTACAGTGCGAAACAGTGCACAACAGCATTTTTTTTTTTTTTTTTTTTTTTTTTTCAAAAAGTTATTATATCCATTTTTACAAATCTAAACAACCCAATCAAATCCAAACAACCAAATCCAAATAATCTCTTTTATGGCTACCAAGTACAAGCTAAGTCCATGAAGAGATGCTAAAATAAGCATTTTTTTTTTCACGTCTGGCTTTAAATGGCAATGCGGCAATGCTCGCAAGCTGGTAACGGACAAACAACCATCATGCATAACATTAGGGGTGGCAATTTCCGACACGACCCGAAACCCGACCTGAGACCGACACGAAAATTAGCAGGTTAGGGTTGAGACTAAATAGGTTTCAGGTCGGTTTTGGGTCGACCTGATTGACCCGTTTATTAAACGGGTCAGGTTCGGGTTGAAGGTTTCTGACCCGCGAACCCACTAGCCCGAACCCGTTAACCCGTTAACCCGAATTAACCCGTTAACCCGAAACCCGACCTGAGACCGACCCGAAAATTAGCAGGTTAGGGTTGAGACTAAATAGGTTTCAGGTCGGTTTTGGGTCGACCTGATTGACCCGTTTATTAAACGGGTCAGGTTCGGGTTGAAGGTTTCTGACCCGCGAACCCGATAACCCGAACCCGTGAACCCGAACCCGACCCGAATTGCCACCCCTACATAACATCATAAAAAATACAACCAAAAATCAAGACTCGGTGAGTTGACCGAGTCAACTGCCGAGAACACCGAGTCAACTGCCGAGAACCAAAGGGGCCCTCACGAGGTTTTAAACCCATTTTTGTTATTAAAATGTTTTATTTTCGAATTTATATAAAAAGTTAATTAGGATTTTGATAAAAATATTTATTAAAATTTTTTAATAAAAGGGGTGTGAGGTTCGGTTATCGAGAGCAAAATGAAGGAGAAAAGGGGGTGTTTGGTGGTGTTGGTGGCGTGGTGGCGGTGGTGTACGGTTGGTGGTGGTGGAGAGGGTTTTGAGGCGCGTGGGTGGTATATTTGGAACAAGGACGTCCCGATCTATCAAATGGTGTAATAAAAATAAAAGTGGCCGGAATAAATTCCGGTGACCGAAATATTCGCCGGAGTTGGGACGACGGTGGTGGGTGTAGCCGGATGGAAATGGGAGAGAGAGAGGGAGAGAGATGTGAGAGAATGTGTGTGTGTGTGTTTTATAAGTGAATGAAATAAATAAATTATAAATGGTTTATATATTAATGGGGAAGGGCTAAAATGAAACTTTAAAATGTGAGGGTGTAAAGTGAAACAAAAGGGTGGAGGGGGTGATGTTGCCAAGTGGGGGAAACTTTTGAAATATTTAATGTGGGACCCATTTGATGTACAAAACGGACTCGAAAAATTACGAAATTTGCGCTATTGTTCACAAAATAAATTTTCCACTAAAATCAAGTATAAATGTGCAAAAATTTTACGAAATCAATTTATTTAGTAAATTGTTACCTTTCGTGTTTTCTAAAGGAAAACAAATCTTAAACATATACAATTATACATTAACTAGAGGAAAACAAATAACATGCCTCAAACACTCATGTAACACACAGTGGGGAATAGTGCCCTGTACTGTAGCTAAGGAATTTACGATTCCAGTCCCTCAGTTAGCTGTAAATCGCACCTTTAGTTCCCCGTTAGCGATCTTTTGCAAATTTAGTCCTTAAAAAAAAAAAAAAAAAAAAAATCATTACAACTATTATATTATATATATATACTAAAAACCGTGTAACAGTACCCCCAAGCGCTCTTTGTAAAGTTTTCCCACAATTTCCATTTTACCCCCTGAGGTTATTAATCCATTGCAAAGTGAGTCCTTAACGGCCGTTACCTAACAGTTATGGATTAAATTTGCAACGGAATAATAACTTCAGGGGCTGTTTCTGTGCAAATATTAAAAAGAAACAACCCCTAAGGTTAACTTTTATTTTCACCGTTAGTCCCTAAGGACTAACTATGCAACTAACCGCCACTTTCAGGGACTAAACCTGAAAATATATTTGCTACAGTACCAAACAGTGCAGTACAGTGATGAATAGTGCGTGTACTGTTCATAACGAATTTACAAAATGGTCCCTCAGGTTAGCTGTACATGCCACCGTTAGTCCCCAGTTAGCGAACTTTTGCAAATTCAGTCCTTTATTTTTTATATTAAATAGTCATTAGTAAACATGTACGCAAAATGACATTTTTGTACTCTTATTAATAATGCACAAATACACAACAACGCGCAAAAAAAAAAAAAAAAAAAAAAAAAAAAATTGTACCACAAACACTCCCGCTGCAACGCGCGAGCTAAATAGCGCCTTTTCTTTTTAAAATAACCAATTTTCATTATTGCGAACCTATTCCTCCCCACTAAAAAAAGAGCGATTGAGAATCTCGAGAACCTTTCTGAACGTCTGTCTTCGCGGGGCGATTTGAAGCTGTGAAAAAGAATTGCTAGCGAAAGTGTTCTTTTTTTAGTCAAGAACCAAAAAGATCCACTGAGCTGAGGGGAAGCCCTATGACTCACTGAAGCCCGGAGGTGACTGCAATGAGCAGAAATCTCACGAGCCTAAACACAAATTCATAGTTATCATCCACCTACCACACACTCTCCTCTCACTAACATATCTCAATCATCAAACGCAGCACACAAGATCACCTATGATAATCTCACTCCTTCAAGTTAAGTCATCTCATCTCCTTTTCCAGGTGTCTCCATCAAAACCGAACACTACTCAGACCCTTTAGTACATTTTTGCTACAAACCAAAGCTTTATTACATCTTCAAGATCTCTTAAAGAGGGTCTTGGGTAGGTAATCTTTTTGTGTTTTGTTTCTTGTTTGTAAGATCGATGATGAGGTGTTTTGAGTTCGGGTTTGTAAAGATCTTTAATGGTCTTACATATCTTTGAAAGATAAGAACTATCAAAAGAACACACTGAGATCTTTTATTTCTTTTTCGTTTTAGTTCCGAATCTGTTTGAGTGTTGTGGAGTGAAGGTGAGGTCATTGGTAGTGTCTAGATTAGGATTGGTTTTGGTTATTTGATCTTGGTTTGGCTGTGTAGGTTTTTCAGTCTTTGTAGCAGTCGGCGTTTCATTTCTTTTTCGTTTTATGATGCTTACGACTGATGATGTTGAAAACTAAAGTCTTGTTTAGTTTCAGTTATGAAGTTTTGGTCTTGGTAGAATTAGGTTTCAGATTCGGATTTTTGGATTTTTGTTTTAGTTTTGGTTTCGGTTTCTGATCTGATGTGTAATCCACAAATGAGGATCGAAATCCTAATTCTCAAATGATAATCATGTCATTTCATTTCTTAATTAGTTTCATGAGAGAATTAAGAGAGATGATGAAAAAGGAAAGTAGGAATTTATTAGTCGAGAGAAAATGAGAAATGAGGGAAATATGGAAAAGTTACAAATGAGAAGTTCCTACTACTATTTATACTACTTCTTATAATTCTAATCTAAATGCTTTTAAGTGAGGGTGTTTTAGTCTTTTTCCCACTTAATCATTTTACAACCATGTATACTATTTATTATTACATAAAGGGATTAAGTCGTAGAATAGTAACGTACTTTTCAAAGTGTATCGTTTTAGTACGTGTACTTTTTTAAAGTTGTAGAATAGCAATGTACTTTCATAAGTGTTTCAATTTGGTACGTGACGATGATGTGTCATACCCAAAATTCTGACACGTGGCACCATTTATAGCGTGACACGTCATCGTCACGTACCAAATTGAAACACTTATGAAAGTACTTTGCTATTCTACAACTTTAAAAAAGTACACTGATATGTGTCTAAATACACATATATTTTGTATTATTTAAACCCACATAACGACCAAAAACACGCAAATGACTCACAAAATGGTACAAATATCATGAAAATGTGTTTTTATGTGATTCAGGTACAAAAGATTGAAAAACAAGTGAAAAATGATCAATTTCACAACAATTGTCATTTTCAGTCCCTGGAGTTTCACAAATTGTCAAAACTAGTCCCTGAAAACTCAAAATGATAGAAAAGTCAACTTAAGTCCTTGGGAAGTCAAACTTGTTCACAAATAGTCCCTGGATAAAAGTTTACACAAAATAGCAATTTTTACCCCTCAAGTTACAAAATTGGCAAAATTAGTCCCTGGGTATTTAAAAATGGAAATTTAACAAAATATACCCTTGTACTATTCATGAATGACAATTTGGAACCTTTTGATAACTTTTGGAAAAATTACAATTTCACCCCCTCAACTTTGAAAAATGTCATAAAAGGTCCCCGGGTGTTTTAAATTGTAATAAAAACAAAATAGGTCCTTTGGTTTATCTAACATGGCAATTTTGGTACTTGTGATTACTTTTGGGAATTTACAAGATCAGCCCTCAATTTTCAGCATATTACAAATATGGTCCTTGTGATTTAACTAAAACCAAAATCCAAATCCTAACTAAACCTTAGCTGCTTATCTAAACCAAACCCAAACCCATTTTCAAGCCCAACACCAATAAGCCCAACTCACCCTTAACTAAATATCAGGGTCAAACTAAATGTTTGACCCGTCTCCTTCCTTATCACCCCGCCAAAACCAGACAGTCACCCCTAGTTTTACCCACTGATTTCACCAAACCACCTTATCCTGACAACCCCCCTCCTCCAATGCTTATCCCTTACACCCCATGTGCTCAGATGAGTTAAAAACCCACTTGTTCCATTTTCCCGCCAAAATTACACTGGATGGCTGAGATCAATTCAAGACAATTAAATGGTGGGGATATGCTCGGATTTGATCAAGGATTCATTTGGGATTGCTATAAAAGGAAGAGATGCATCACAGGAATAAGTGTCAAGTAGTTTAGGACCAAATTAGTGTAGAAAATTAGTGTAATGTCATTTCAGTTTCTTTTTATGTTTTCAGTTGTAATTCTAGTTTATTTTAAGTAATTTGTTACTTTTGTATTGTAACAATATTAAGTAGTAATAAAATTCCATGTTTTCAATATTCTTGTTGATTCGTATTAAATACCATTAGTAGTTAGAATCCACCAAAAACACCACAAACCATTGCAATAAGCTTATGAAAGCTTATAATAGCTTTTCATAAACTTATTGTAGTTGTTATCAGTTCTATTTCAAGAAAATTAGAAAAAGTCAACGAAAGTCAAAGGCAGTGGAATAAGCTCTTATTGGGGGTTAGAAGCTAAGCTGGATGGGTTATCTGGTTCCTAGCTTGTTGACAACAAGCTAGGAGGGGTTTTTAGTCCTTGGTTCCTTGTTTCAAAGCCAATTCGATTGTAAGCTTATATTTCAAGTTTTTGTTCCATTTTCTAGTTCACTGTTCTATAAGCTTATCATAAGCTTATCATTATAAATATTAGCTTTTCAGTAGTTTCTAAACATATTTCATTCAGTATCTTAGTTATTAACTACTTGTTTCATTATTTCACTTAAAAAACCTCAAAAAGCCAAAAATACCTTATATAAGCTAGCTTAGTTAAAATGTTTTTTTTATCAGTCAAGTCATTTTCATAGCTTAATATTAGTCAGTGATAAATTAAAGTTCAATAACCTAGCATAAATTAACCATTTTCAGTTCAAAATTAAACCAGACAGTCCCTAAAGGAGTGTTTGGTTTAAGCTTGTTTAGTGCCCAAAACCTTAGTTTACTGTAGCTTGACCATTTGGTCAACTTTGCATAAGCTTTTAGAAGTCCTCATAAGCTATTCTCAACCTTTGTTCAGTCCTATAGCTAGATATAGCATGTTTATATGGTCCTTTTGAAAATCAGACTGCCATGAGCTCAAACAAGCTACAACAAGCTTCAAGCTGATTTGGACCTCAACCATGGTTTCTTTAAGTCACTTATAGTCCATTTAATAAGTTCCCTAAAGCTTAGAACCCCTGTACAAGGCTACAACCCAAAATAGCCCACACACTTGCAAAATTCTGCACATTTGCGTATTTGGTGGTTCTGGGCTGATTTTCGTCGATTTTTCATTTCTTTGTTTTTAGGAGTTAGACCCTGAAATTTGGCATGCTTAGAGTTACCTAGCTTGTGTACTTATGTAATTTTTTGTGTGATTTTTAGAAACCTCTAAAGCCCCTAAATCAAGGCTGCAAAACTCTTTTTTTTGCCCTGCACCAAGTCAGTGTATACTGACTCAAATAAGCAGTTGGCTTATTGAGAGCTTTACAGCTTCTTGGCTTAGCTTTTTCTACTTTCCTTGGCTTAATTATACCTAACTTAGTCCATATTAGCTTTTCCTTTTAGCTTGTAAACCATTTTAAAGCTTCTAGATTAAATTGAAAATATCTTAGTTTTATAAAAACACAAACTAGCCCACTGTTGTGAAATAGGTGTTTGAACTAGTTTATTTTGCTTGATTCAATCAAGTTGTCTTTTTTAAAGTTTGTTATATTTAGTTAAAAAGTTAGTTTGTAAAAGAAAAATAAAAAAAAATAAAAGTTTAGCTTATTTTAAAACCTATAGCTTGTTTTAAGATTTCTAGTTTAAAAAAAAAAATCCTTTATAAAGCCTACTGTGGTAAATAAGCATTTCGAATCAGCTTATTAAGCTTAGTATAAAAATAATCCCTTTTTAAAAGTTGCTTAGAATTAGTTTAAAAGTTATTTTGTAAAAAGAAAATCGAAAAAAAAAATAAAAACGCAAAAAAAAATGGGTGTGGGATTCGAACTCAAGACCTCTCGCTAGTAATAACATGCATAACTCCCACACACCTTCCCACTAGCTCTGGAGCACCAGTTCTGTCATAGCTTGCATACCATTTATATTTAACCCGTTTTTGTCTAATAAGCTATCCGAACTAGTTTAGCTTATTGTAGCTTATTCCAATAAGCTGCTACCACCACTATATTTTTCATAGCTCAGTAATATTATAAAGTAAATACCTAAAAAATTTCAGATTTTTTAGATTAGTTTTAGTATTTATTTCGTATTTTTATTTGTAAAATAGTAATTAAATCATAATAAAAAATATAAAAGTCAAAAAAATATAATTCTTTTTTCTAAAATTTTCTTTTATCATATAGAACATGTAAAAATTATAATTGTACCCATAGTGTTTATATTTCATAAATTTTACGTTTTTACTTGCGCACGTACGTTATTTTTATTAATAACGCTCGTTTTTAGTTTTCTTTGTAGTTTTTGTATACGTAAGTTTTAGATAACCGTTTTTCTTACATTTTTTATCGTTTTTAATTATCTTTCACTTATTTTAGAGTAGAAACCCAAAACTCTTTTATTTTCACCTTTCTAACACGTTTCAGCAAATCGAGATCGCGAATTCCATTCAACCTTCGTTGGGGATAACGAACCTAGGTTACACTTGCTCGCCTTGTGTTTCCTTTGAGATAAAAATATAAGGTTGATTCCGCAAGGATCAATTTTTGGCGCCGCTGCCGGGGAAGGCTGTAGCGAATTTTAAATCTCGTTTGTCGTTACGTGTTATATAGCATAATATTAGGTAATTATGTTTTGAGATTTGATGTTGCTTGAAAATCCATTTTGACTGCCAATATGCTTAGTTTTTGATAATCATAGGTTTAAACTTGTGTGACTACTTTTTTAGGCTAAAAAAGGTTTTATTTGACACATAAATACCTCTGGATTGGATATAATATGTTTATACAGTCTTATGGAGTGGAAAGCTCATTTTTATTTCATTTAAGGGTTGTTTGGATTTGATGGTTTATCTGTGTTATAGGATGTTTGAGTGGTTGTTCTTGTTTGATGTACTACACATATGACCTAAATAACTCAGTGATAACTTCAATTAAGTGGTGTAGCATGTGGGAAGTCAAATTGACACTTGATCCTTTTCATATGAGCACTGTGAGATTGTCATGACCTAGAACTCTGCATAAGTGTTTAATTTTTTGTGTAAACTTGTAAATTTTTGTGTGCTCTTATTACTAGGTTTTAGATGTTTTAATTCTCATACCCATGTCTCACCCTAGTGTGGGGGAGATGTCCATAATATGTGTAATAATATTATTTTTCCTTTATTTTCAAGTGTGGAGCTTATACCAAGCTTTTACAAGCTTTCACTCAATCCAAGTTAAGCCCCAAAAGGCTTAACTGTCTAAACCATAAACTCATACTTTGTGCACTATCCCAATGTATAAACTTGTCTATATTTGTTCCTTGGACAAGTGCACATCTTTCTTTTACCTTTGTTTCTTTTACATGTTGTATATATATATATATCTCTAAAAAAAAAAAAAAAAAAAAAAAAAAAAAAAAAAAAAAAGTGTATATAAAATAAAGGCTATTCAGTATTTCCCTTTCACGTTCTAAGTGTTGGTTTAACAACCGGTTCTTTGAATATTGAGGGCAATATTCAGTTCTAAGTGTGGGGGGAATTCTTGCGAATTTGATCAAATGTACCATCTAGCACCCCCATTTTAGCCAAAATTTTAAAATTTTTTTCTCACTTAGAACGCAATAAATGGTTATCAGTCCGCCATGTCTAACCCACATAAGGATTGGCTAATCCAGGAGCAAACGGCTCTTGGTAAAGATATATCAAATCCGTTTATGGCTTGCAATTTGCCCAAAATTGTATGGTATTCGACTCACCATATCCTAAAAAGTTAAGAGTTGGCTAGTCCAGAAGCAAACGGCTTCTGGTAAAGACAAATCAAAACCGTTGACAGCTGATGGTTTGCTCAAAATCATTTGGTTATCATTGTACCAAAGTTCTTACTTGAACTGAAACAATTGGCTACTCCAGAAGTAATGGCTTTTGGTAAAGAGATAAAACCCATTAAAAACTTCATAAAAGATTGCTAGGGACTAGCAATAGTTTAGTGTCCCGGCAACGGAACCAGAATTCTTGCGAATTTGATCAAATGTACCATCTAGCACCCCCATTTTAGCCAAAATTTTAAAATTTTTTTCTCACTTAGAACGCGATAAATGGTTATCAGTCCGCCATGTCTAACCCACATAAGGATTGGCTAATCCAGGAGCAAACGGCTCTTGGTAAAGATATATCAAATCCGTTTATGGCTTGCAATTTGCCCAAAATTGTATGGTATTCGACTCACCATATCCTAAAAAGTTAAGAGTTGGCTAGTCCAGAAGCAAACGGCTTCTGGTAAAGACAAATCAAAACCGTTGACAGCTGATGGTTTGCTCAAAATCATTTGGTTATCATTGTACCAAAGTTCTTACTTGAACTGAAACAATTGGCTACTCCAGAAGTAATGGCTTTTGGTAAAGAGATAAAACCCATTAAATACTTCATAAAAGATTGCTAGGGACTAGCAATAGTTTAGTGTGGGGGATTTGATATGTGTCTAAATACACATATATTTTGTATTATTTAAACCCACATAACGACCAAAAACACGCAAATGACTCACAAAATGGTACAAATATCATGAAAATGTGTTTTTATGTGATTCAGGTACAAAAGATTGAAAAACAAGTGAAAAATGATCAATTTCACAACAATTGTCATTTTCAGTCCCTGGAGTTTCACAAATTGTCAAAACTAGTCCCTGAAAACTCAAAATGATAGAAAAGTCAACTTAAGTCCTTGGGAAGTCAAACTTGTTCACAAATAGTCCCTGGATAAAAGTTTACACAAAATAGCAATTTTTACCCCTCAAGTTACAAAATTGGCAAAATTAGTCCCTGGGTATTTAAAAATGGAAATTTAACAAAATATACCCTTGTACTATTCATGAATGACAATTTGGAACCTTTTGATAACTTTTGGAAAAATTACAATTTCACCCCCTCAACTTTGAAAAATGTCATAAAAGGTCCCCGGGTGTTTTAAATTGTAATAAAAACAAAATAGGTCCTTTGGTTTATCTAACATGGCAATTTTGGTACTTGTGATTACTTTTGGGAATTTACAAGATCAGCCCTCAATTTTCAGCATATTACAAATATGGTCCTTGTGATTTAACTAAAACCAAAATCCAAATCCTAACTAAACCTTAGCTGCTTATCTAAACCAAACCCAAACCCATTTTCAAGCCCAACACCAATAAGCCCAACTCACCCTTAACTAAATATCAGGGTCAAACTAAATGTTTGACCCGTCTCCTTCCTTATCACCCCGCCAAAACCAGACAGTCACCCCTAGTTTTACCCACTGATTTCACCAAACCACCTTATCCTGACAACCCCCCTCCTCCAATGCTTATCCCTTACACCCCATGTGCTCAGATGAGTTAAAAACCCACTTGTTCCATTTTCCCGCCAAAATTACACTGGATGGCTGAGATCAATTCAAGACAATTAAATGGTGGGGATATGCTCGGATTTGATCAAGGATTCATTTGGGATTGCTATAAAAGGAAGAGATGCATCACAGGAATAAGTGTCAAGTAGTTTAGGACCAAATTAGTGTAGAAAATTAGTGTAATGTCATTTCAGTTTCTTTTTATGTTTTCAGTTGTAATTCTAGTTTATTTTAAGTAATTTGTTACTTTTGTATTGTAACAATATTAAGTAGTAATAAAATTCCATGTTTTCAATATTCTTGTTGATTCGTATTAAATACCATTAGTAGTTAGAATCCACCAAAAACACCACAAACCATTGCAATAAGCTTATGAAAGCTTATAATAGCTTTTCATAAACTTATTGTAGTTGTTATCAGTTCTATTTCAAGAAAATTAGAAAAAGTCAACGAAAGTCAAAGGCAGTGGAATAAGCTCTTATTGGGGGTTAGAAGCTAAGCTGGATGGGTTATCTGGTTCCTAGCTTGTTGACAACAAGCTAGGAGGGGTTTTTAGTCCTTGGTTCCTTGTTTCAAAGCCAATTCGATTGTAAGCTTATATTTCAAGTTTTTGTTCCATTTTCTAGTTCACTGTTCTATAAGCTTATCATAAGCTTATCATTATAAATATTAGCTTTTCAGTAGTTTCTAAACATATTTCATTCAGTATCTTAGTTATTAACTACTTGTTTCATTATTTCACTTAAAAAACCTCAAAAAGCCAAAAATACCTTATATAAGCTAGCTTAGTTAAAATGTTTTTTTTATCAGTCAAGTCATTTTCATAGCTTAATATTAGTCAGTGATAAATTAAAGTTCAATAACCTAGCATAAATTAACCATTTTCAGTTCAAAATTAAACCAGACAGTCCCTAAAGGAGTGTTTGGTTTAAGCTTGTTTAGTGCCCAAAACCTTAGTTTACTGTAGCTTGACCATTTGGTCAACTTTGCATAAGCTTTTAGAAGTCCTCATAAGCTATTCTCAACCTTTGTTCAGTCCTATAGCTAGATATAGCATGTTTATATGGTCCTTTTGAAAATCAGACTGCCATGAGCTCAAACAAGCTACAACAAGCTTCAAGCTGATTTGGACCTCAACCATGGTTTCTTTAAGTCACTTATAGTCCATTTAATAAGTTCCCTAAAGCTTAGAACCCCTGTACAAGGCTACAACCCAAAATAGCCCACACACTTGCAAAATTCTGCACATTTGCGTATTTGGTGGTTCTGGGCTGATTTTCGTCGATTTTTCATTTCTTTGTTTTTAGGAGTTAGACCCTGAAATTTGGCATGCTTAGAGTTACCTAGCTTGTGTACTTATGTAATTTTTTGTGTGATTTTTAGAAACCTCTAAAGCCCCTAAATCAAGGCTGCAAAACTCTTTTTTTTGCCCTGCACCAAGTCAGTGTATACTGACTCAAATAAGCAGTTGGCTTATTGAGAGCTTTACAGCTTCTTGGCTTAGCTTTTTCTACTTTCCTTGGCTTAATTATACCTAACTTAGTCCATATTAGCTTTTCCTTTTAGCTTGTAAACCATTTTAAAGCTTCTAGATTAAATTGAAAATATCTTAGTTTTATAAAAACACAAACTAGCCCACTGTTGTGAAATAGGTGTTTGAACTAGTTTATTTAGCTTGATTCAATCAAGTTGTCTTTTTTAAAGTTTGTTATATTTAGTTAAAAAGTTAGTTTGTAAAAGAAAAATCAAAAAAAATAAAAGTTTAGCTTATTTTAAAACCTATAGCTTGTTTTAAGATTTCTAGTTTAAAAAAAAAATCCTTTATAAAGCCTACTGTGGTAAATAAGCATTTCGAATCAGCTTATTAAGCTTAGTATAAAAATAATCCCTTTTTAAAAGTTGCTTAGAATTAGTTTAAAAGTTATTTTGTAAAAAGAAAATCGAAAAAAAAAATAAAAACGCAAAAAAAATGGGTGTGGGATTCGAACTCAAGACCTCTCGCTAGTAATAACATGCATAACTCCCACACCCCTTCCCACTAGCTCTGGAGCACCAGTTCTGTCATAGCTTGCATACCATTTATATTTAACCCGTTTTTGTCTAATAAGCTATCCGAACTAGTTTAGCTTATTGTAGCTTATTCCAATAAGCTGCTACCACCACTATATTTTTCATAGCTCAGTAATATTATAAAGTAAATACCTAAAAAATTTCAGATTTTTTAGATTAGTTTTAGTATTTATTTCGTATTTTTATTTGTAAAATAGTAATTAAATCATAATAAAAAAATATAAAAGTCAAAAAAATATAATTCTTTTTTCTAAAATTTTCTTTTATCATATAGAACATGTAAAAATTATAATTGTACCCATAGTGTTTATATTTCATAAATTTTACGTTTTTACTTGCGCACGTACGTTATTTTTATTAATAACGCTCGTTTTTAGTTTTCTTTGTAGTTTTTGTATACGTAAGTTTTAGATAACCGTTTTTCTTACATTTTTTATCGTTTTTAATTATCTTTCACTTATTTTAGAGTAGAAACCCAAAACTCTTTTATTTTCACCTTTCTAACACGTTTCAGCAAATCGAGATCGCGAATTCCATTCAACCTTCGTTGGGGATAACGAACCTAGGTTACACTTGCTCGCCTTGTGTTTCCTTTGAGATAAAAATATAAGGTTGATTCCGCAAGGATCATACACGTACCAAAACGGTACATTTTGAAAAGTACATTGCTATTCTATGACTTAATCCCATGTATACTATTTATTATTACATAAAATAAGACCAATTCATTATTAGAATAATGAACACTTTCTATAATCTTAACAATCTCCCCCTAAAGGGTTGATTATTCTGGACGTGGCAATAACGGTAGAATTGGTCTTCCATTCACAAAACTCTCCCATTGTCTCATCTGCCTTCTATGCTTCAGTCGTTCTTTGATCTTTGTATTCAAGGTGCTCAACACATCTCTATCCAGATCACTCAGTGTTCTTTGTCTTAAAACAACATCCCATTCCATTGTTCCTACTTCAAGTTACACTTTTGCTAGTGTAGCATCACAGCACTTTTCAATCTCTTGAAGGCCCATGAATCTCTTTTCATTCTTGCTATTTTCATATACAATACAGTGTAAGGAGGAATTTCTTCAATGTCAAGAATTGTCATTGTTGGAGCCGTCAAGTTGACCTTAATCTGATAACTTTTGATTCCTAGATGAAATTCATGAACTCTCTCCCAGATGACTTGACTTTTGACAAAAAAAAAACCAATGGATCTAGCAATCTTGTCTCACGATTATCCACCTTTCTTGTATAGCACAGATTCATCATATCTTTTATATCATCCGTGTTCAAGTATTTGAAATCTGCTTCAGAGAAGATATAAGCTTGACTATCAGCTCGCTTTACTACGATTTCTTCCAGGACATCTATATTATGTTTACTATCTTTTCGAACCCTGTCCACATCAACAATCTTGTGATCTGAATAGATTCCCTGAGGATCTTCTCTGACTTTTCTTTGATTGATCTTGTATACTCTCTTTTTCCATGAATCTTCCCGGTGGTGAATAACCAATTTCACTTCTTCATTGAAATGCTTGAATGGTTTTTGTACCCATCTTGTTGTCTATCTTTCTTCTAAATAATCTTCTAGGAATGGAGTAACGTGAATCTTGTGTTAAGACAACACATATTTCTTCTCTTTCGTATGCCCATGCTTGAGATAAAACAAATCTTCATTGTAAAGAAATCTTTCTGGGTCATTTGGATTCCTTTGAGGACTGAAGAACTTTGGTGCTTCTGTTTCTAGAATCAGTGAAATCATTCTTGTTCTCGATCTTCCCAAACAATCTGGTTCTCCATGTAGCATTTTGATTGCTTAAGATTGTAGTCATACTCTTCTATGTTCTTGAAATGATTAGCCATCATGTCATCTAGAGTAGCTTTCATTCTCTTGTAATCTGCAATCAATGGTGCCTTTTCTGCATCCAATCTTTCCAATTCTTTCACAAACTCAGAAGTTACTTCTTCAGGTATCGGTTCATCGTCATCAATTACTGAAGCTTCAATCCAAGAATTCCAATCTTGTTGTGGTTGTTGAGTGGATGACTTAGACTGAGGTTCTTTATCTTTATGTTTTGACGACAAAGTATCCTTTGTAGACTTGTGTCCTGTAGAAGTACATTGCCTTTTCGCAATTTTCTCCCCCTCAGGAGGAGCATCATCTCCGAGATGGTCATCATGATAACGTTTGCGAAAAGCATCTTGTTTGCATGAATCAGAAGGTACCGAAGAATTTCCAAACTTTTTTTGAAGAGCATTCCACACAGCAGGATCAGCAGCTTGTGCTAGTGGATCATCTTTCATCTGCAAGTAAAGTTGTTGTTGCATGTCTGGGATTAAAGAACTTATAGGTGCACTTGAAGACAGTTGGAACATAAGGACATGATTCAGCATCAATTCCCCGAATTCTTGAGCAACCATGCATCTCAACAAGTTTTCTCTTTGCATCTCTAATCTTATAGTGCCTCGAATATTCTTCTGAACAAGCGTCCTTGCAGTAGAAGCAATCTTCAGAGCAGTCTCAGTAGCAAACTTGTTTTCAAAGTCATGAAACACAGTCTCTACTTTTTGTCGAGAAATAAAATGCTTCTTTAGTGTCTTGATCACATTATTCCGGCGCTTAGTCACTTTGGAGAGAACTCGATGAAAGTGATTGGCATTCTCGAATGAAGGCTTGGATGAGGAGGGTTTGTCGGGCATAGGAACATCAGATTCCGTCAATTCATCAATAGATGTATTATCCGAAGATAAGTCATCCCTAGTTGATCTAGTTGGTGTGAGGACGGTTGTCTGCTTCTGCTCTTTCCTAGTCTCCGAACTACAGTTCTTACGTTCTCTGATCAATGCATGATCATCGTGATCATCATTATCAGTTTCAGCACTCTCCTTCTCCTCTGGTCTTTCTTTATGACGCACTGGTTATATCCTAGTACCGAGAGCTTCTTGACTAAGAATTAAAGAATTACCAAATTCAGCATCGTCATCAGCTGTTCCTTCTACTAGTTGTTTAACTTTTTCATGTAACAATGCTTCTTTACCTTTTTGAACATTCACTTGTGCTTCATGTTCTTCTGCACTCTTATGAATAACCAGACTAAGTTCTTGTGCTTTAGTCATTTGAGCTTTTTCGACTTCAGCAGCTGAGGTGAGGGTACACGTGTGATAGGTTCAACGTTACGTGTTATCAGCTTAAGCTTTAAGGTTTTCTTTGATTGACTTGGCTCATCAGAATCATGTTTCTTCTTCTTCTTTGATTCACACTTAGGTTTAGGTGTCCTAGTGGCGCTAGGTGTCCTATGCATTTCTTGGGTAAACTGAACCGGTTGCGGTTGTGTCATGAAAACAGCTATCTTCGCATAATCAGCCTCATAATATTTAAAAGTCTGCGTCGATCTGCTTGATTTCTTTTGTTAACACGTGCTCAGGAATTCGTAAAGGCAAGACTTGAAGTTGTTCCCCAGTACTAAATATCTTTTTTACTTTATAATCATCTAAAATGTTGTGATACGGTTCACGAACTCGTCTTGGAAGTGAAGCGAATCGATCAAAAAGATAAGCAATGATAAGCTTTGTATACCGAGGATATGGAACTGCCTTGTATCCTTTGTGAGTTACTTGATAACTAAACTTTGACCAAATCAATCTTGCGTAATCAACATGAACTTGATTCACCACAGCATAAAACATATGTAGAACATTCAACTTTGTCTAATCAAGTGCTGACAAATGAGAAGTGGTGCATCGATTAAGTATTTTGATCAGTGTTTCTCATGGTTGAGTGATGTTCTTGTCTTGAAAGCTTGTGGCATTTGGAAGTTGTTCCGCATAGCCAAGAATTTCGAGACATTTAGCAATTGTAATGAATTCCATTGGTGGTGGCACAAACGGTTCATCAGGCTTTTCTTGTGGTAATCGCAGCACGGTGCGAAACATATCCATTGTAAATGTGAATTCCTGCTGATCTAGTATGAAATGAATGGTATCTTTATTATCTGCCTAGCCCGTATTGTGTCTATTATAATGGGCTCTAGCCCATAATCTAGAATAGTCTCTATATGGTTATATATATATATATATATATATATATATATATATATATATATATATATATATATATATATATATATATATGTCGATGTAATGTTTTGGAGAATCAATCAATACAATCAATATTCAGTACCATAATATTCATAACTGACATGGTATCAGAGAATTAAACACTCTTAAATACACCACGCTCCTTTCCAAAAATCACCACCACGCTCCCTCATCTGTACGTTTTCTCCTAAAAACCCTAATACAAACTTCTCAACTCGATCCTGTTTACCCAGTTTTATTTTCATATGTGTTGGTGATTTGTGTCCAGTCACAAATCCACACGTTTATAATCTTGGATTTACGTGCTTCGGTCGCTGTATATTGCTTGTGTTGGTGATTTGTGCTAGGTCACAATCCACACATCTACACGTTACTTGTGCATTCTAGGTCACAAGCTTTGGTTTTGTTTCACTGTCTATCAAATCTTCCACGAAAACTGACATACAAACCCGTGTTAGTAAATGATGGTGGGTGATAACACAGAAAACGCATTACTCCAACTTTTGAATGGTGTTGCTAATGGTGTTTCAAAGAATACAAGGCACAGTGTCCCCATTGCTCTGCATACAACTCACCACTTAACCAGTAACAATCCAGGCCCACCTGGTTTCTCATCCCAGCCTTATACGTTACCTCTTTCACAGGCCCATATGGTACCCACTTCAACAGGTTTGTTTGTGTCTCCAGGGGGTTCACCTGGTCATTTTGGACTGAGGCATTCTTACCAGGTTCAACAAGGAGGCTTGACTGGTTCAAACAGCTACCCAATTCAGCAAGGGGGGTCGATTAGTCCTATGGTTCAACAGTGCAGCTTAACGGGTCAGAATATTCAAACCGGACAGCAGGGGTGTGCGGGTCAGAATGGTGTGGGTCCCGCGGGTCATGAAACTACTTTACCTCATGTTTTTACTGCCGGGACACTTCATGCTCCCGCTACCGGCGCATGGAACATGGACACAGGTGCGAGCTCACACCTTAATGCATCTGTTAATAGTCTTAGTAACATTTTTAATACTTGCATGTATCCATCTGTATCGGTTGGTGACGGGCATAACATTCCGGTCACCAATACGGGTCGTAGCATTTTGCCTACTCCTTCTCGACCCCTTTACTTAAATAACGTCCTTATTACCCCTCATATTGTCAAAAATCTTATATATGTTCGTCAATTTGTCTGTGACAATAATTGCACTGTTGAATTTGATCCTTTTGGGTTTTCCGTCAAGGATTTCATGACACGTCGGGTGCTTCTCCGATGTGACAGCACGGGTGACCTATACCCTGTCACGGCCCCGTGTCCTATTCCCCAAGCTCTACTTGTAAGTCAGCATACGTGGCATCAGCGCCTTGGACATCCAGGGAGCGAAGTGCTACGCCGTCTCGTCTCAAATAATTTTATATCTTGTAATAAGGAGAAGCCGCCTATGCTTTGTCATGCTTGCCAGCTTGGCAAACACGTTCGACTTCCATTTGTCAGTTCCGATACTATCGTTAATGCATGTTTTGATGTTATTCATTCTGATGTATGGACTTCACCAATTTCGAGACTCTCGGGTTTTAAATATTATGTTTTGTTTTTGGATCACTATTCTCATTTTGTTTGGGTCTACCCGTTGATAAACAAATCTGATGTATTATCAAAATTGGTTCTATTTCGCAAGTACGTTCACACTCAATTTAAGTGTGAAATCAAATCGTTTCAGTGTGACCATGGCGGTGAATTTGATAACCGCACCCTTCATAAACTTTTTGCCGACAATGGCATTCAGTTTCGTTTCTCATGCCCCAAGACATCTCAACAAAATGGGAAATCAGAACGGATGATTCGCACCATCAACAACCTCATTCGAACCCTACTTTTCCAGGCCAACCTTCCACCAACCTTTTGGGTTGAAGCTTTAAACATGGCTGTCCATTTAATCAACTTTTTACCTTCCACAGCTATTGCCAACGAAATCCCGTATACCCGACTGTTTGGCCAAAACCCGGATTATAGCCTTATACGCACATTTGGCTGCTTATGTTACCCCCACTTATATCCTAATCACAAACTTGAACCACGTGCCACACCCTCCATCTACTTGGGACAAGCTTCAAATCATCGTGGGTATCGTTGCCTCGACTTAAACACCAATACAATAATCATTTCTCGTCATGTAACTTTTGATGAAACTGTTTTTCCATATGGCACCCCTAAACCAACATCAGCACCCAAATACAATTTCTTGGATGACTCACCGGATATAAATCCTCCATTCATTCCATCTGCCCCCGTTGTACAACCCATTGTGCCTCAACCCACAAACGAGCCAACAACACCAGTTCCCACCAGTCCTAATACATCCCAACATCACGTAACCCATGACCCATTACCATCCCCATCACCACCCGCCGCCCAACAACAGACACCAAATACATCACCACACGCGCACCAACACCAACAAATTATCCCCAATCCTCCTAATAACCCAAACCCTGTCTCAATTCATCCCATGGTCACACAATTTCGTGTAGGGACTAATCGTCCTACTGAGCGTCTCAATATGCATGTGTCTTCGGTCTCACCATTACCAAAAACCTATCGTGATGCGTTTACTGATCCTAATTGGCATAATGCTATGCGTGATGAATACACTGCACTTATTAAGAATGGAACTTGGACTCTTGTGCCTAGACCCACGGACACCAACATTATTCGCTCTATGTGGCTTTTTTCGCCACAAGTATTTGGCTGATGGCACTCTTAGCCGCTACAAGGCTCGTCTTGTGGCCAACGGTAGTAATCAATTGGAGGGGGTTGATGTGGATGAGACGTTTAGTCCAGTGGTTAAACCGGGCACTATTTGGACTGTACTAAGTTTAGCTACTTCTCGACATTGGCCGATTCACCAGCTTGATGTCAAGAATGCTTTCTTACATGGAGATTTGAACGAGACTGTTTATATGCATCAGCCTCCGGGATTTCGAGACTCTGTACACCCTGATTATGTGTGTTTATTGAAGCGGTCTCTGTATGGGCTCAAGCAGGCCCCTAGAGCATGGTTTCAGCGATTTGCATCTTATATCACTCGGGTTGGATTTTCACATAGTCGCTGTGACTCTTCATTATTTATATACAGACAAGGGACGGATACTGCCTATCTATTATTATATGTGGATGATATTGTTCTCACAGCTTCGTCTGATAATTTGTTGCAGCAGATTATTAGTTCCTTACATCAGGAGTTTGCTATGACCGATCTAGGTCCACTTAATTACTTTTTGGGTATCTCTGTTTCTCGTGATTCTACAGGGTTGTTTTTATCTCAGAAGCAATATGCACTTGAGGTTTTGGAGAAGGCTCATATGGTTAATTGTAATCCCAGTCGGACTCCTGTTGACACTGAGTCGAAACTGGGGGATGATGGTGATCCAGTCTCTGACCCTACATTATATCGGAGTCTTGCAGGTTCTCTTCAATATCTCACATTCACTCGCCCAGATATATCATATGCAGTTCAGCAGGTCTGCCTTCATATGCATGATCCTCGAGAGCCTCATTTATCAGCTCTTAAACGGATTTTGCGGTATGTCCGGGGTACATTACACTATGGGCTACAGTTGTTTGCTTCTTCTACTTCATCCTTGGTAGCATATTCTGATGCGGATTGGGCTGGTTGCCCCACTACTAGGAGATCCACTTCCGGCTACTGTGTTTTCCTTGGCAACAACCTTTTGTCTTGGTCATCTAAGAGACAGCCAACTCTATCTCGTTCTAGTGCCGAAGCAGAATACCGTGGGGTTGCAAATGCTGTTGCTAAAACTTGTTGGTTACGGAATTTACTTCGTGAGCTGCACACACCTTTATCTTCCGCTACGCTAGTCTACTGTGACAATGTTAGTGCCGTCTACTTGTCATGTAATCCGGTTCAGCATCAGCGAACGAAGCACATAGAGATTGATATTCATTTTGTTCGTGACTTGGTTGCCACTGGTCAGGTTCGGGTTCTCCATGTTCGCTCACGTTACCAATACGCAGATATTTTCACGAAAGGCTTACCGTCTGCACTGTTTGAAGAATTTCGCTCCAGCCTCAGCGTCCGGTGTCCTCCCGCTGAGACTGTGGGGGAGTGTTAGCCTAGCCCGTATTGTGTCTATTATAATGGGCTCTAGCCCATAATCTAGAATAGTCTCTATATGGTTATATATATATATGTCGATGTAATGTTTTGGAGAATCAATCAATACAATCAATATTCAGTACCATAATATTCATGCTGATCTAGTATGAAATGACATGAATGGTATCTTTATCATCTGCATGTCCGACAGTGGACCAAAATTGTTGCATGTAAATGATTGGTGCTACAGCAGAAGCAGTGAGAGCTGCACTCAATGGATGATCTTTGAGAAGTTCACCAATCATTTTACATGGCTTAGAACATGGAATATTCGGTAGCTCAACCTTGGAGTTGCACAGTCCTACTTGAAGTTGAAAGCTTGTAGGAACAAGTTGATCAGCAGTAAGGAGTTGTGTTGATGATAGTGAATGAGACATTATGAATTCTGTGATATGACAAAAAAATGTGTTAGTTCAAGGATAAAGGATATTCATAATTCTTTTATGACATTTTTGTCTCTTTCCACTCTGTCTGTTTTTATATGTTCAGGCATTTCTTTTTGAACATACTTTGATCTTTTCTTTCTCATGTGCAATTTCTTGCTTTTTCGAGCACATGTCGTACACTTTGGTCTTTTTATTACTTGTGTGTGTTCTGGCATATTTCTTTTTCAAACACACATTCACTTGCTTTTTCATGTAAGGAGTTTGTCTCTCGTTCTGTTTTTGAAATTTCCTTACCAAAAAGTTTGTTGTGTACTAATATTTTCCGAAAGATTTTGTGATAATTGATGAACGTAAGTTTTATGTTCTTATGTAGAAAAATTTCGTTCAACAAATCATCCCGTAAAGATTTTGGAAAAATATCAGTGATTTTGTCAAACTTTTGAGTAGTCTAATGGAATACTAGAATACTTTGTAAGAAAAAATCTTTTGAACAAAATCATTGATTCGCATGAGAGTGAATTTTCCTTAAACATAGACAATACTTTGAGTCCTATATTACAAGATGTCTTCAAAGAGCTCATTGTCAGCTTTTAGGTGACAACTAACTCTAATAACCCCCCTCAAGACAAGCAACTCTCAGTAGAGTCGTATTCAAGTAGACTCAAAATTTCTTTGATATTGTGAGAATTCTTGATATAAATCAAAACCCTAAGTACTCTATTACGTTGCTTGCTAAAGGGATCCATCATCAGCTTTTAGGTAATGACTACCCCTAATAACTAACTTGAAGATGAGATACTCTTAGTAAAGAAAAATATCAAGGCATCTCAAAACATTTTGAAATTCATTTCTTTTGAGACTTTGTTTTGTGAAATATGCCTTTGAAATAGCCTCTTTGAAAATCATAAGAAGTCGAAACGATCACAGATATCCATCATATATCACAACTAATATCAATCATGCAATGACAAATATGGTTAATAGAATCGTATTTTTATATTGAGAACCGGATTATCACTAGATTGCTTACAACGGTTAAGACCGGATAAAACCTAGATCTCTGGACAACGGTACTTATATAGAAATACAAGACTATAACTATATTTACCATTTTATCACATAAGCCACATAATTACCAATGAGATTTATTTATTGCATAGAAGCCCAAGCCAATAAACACATAAGTACATAAGCCCAAGTTGTAATCCTAATTTGAATTTGGATATATAGTAAATACCATAAGCATTCCATATTTATGGTGTTAGCCCAACACGTATAAGCCCAATCCAAATTCTGATTAGCACACCATGACATATTAACACTCCAAATTTGTACTTTCGGCCCAACACAATGAAGCCCAAACAACTAGCAAAAACAGCAAATGATGAACTGGTTTTAACAAATGAGGACATTCAAATACGCACCAAATGAGGATGAGTTGTTAAACGAGAAACTAATTTTTTCAAATGAGGGTTCTTATATCTCAGCAAATGAGGATCCTAATGCTCCTCATGCAATGAAACAATAATCCTCATTCTCTAAAAAACAAAAAATCCTAATTCTCACAAATGCATAGAATCCTAATTCATGAACAAATCTCATTCCTCATTTCCACATAAATCTATTTCAATCATGTCAATCATAATCAAACCAAATCCTATGTTGCGTGAAAAATTTAACCAATCAATTTAATTAAGTAATTCATCATCTACTTTTAATCCAACCATTGGATTTTATTTTTGTTTTTTGATTATGAATACACTGTTCATGATCTATTAAATGATTTAAGGGGCCGCTTGGTTGGGGGATAGCGGGGGTGGGTAATGGGTATATAATCATTAATGATGGTTGGTTTAAGGGAATGCAATGGCCCATTACCCACTAGTGGGTAATGGGGCATTACCCAACAATTTGGGGGGTAAGGGAATGCATTGCATTGCATTCCTTTTGCATTCCTCACCCTTTGAACCAAGCGGCCCCTAAATGATATAATTGTCTTTCATTTCCCACTTTTGGATCGTCTCATTTAATTCTTTTTATAATACCGTTACTCACACCCCACACGTACTGTTCATCAATCAAACACTTTGATTATGTAGATCCTATTACTGATTTCGTTTCCATTTAACATCAACTCCAACATGAAAGAACCTATTAATCTAAACCCTAATCTGATGCCTCCTAGGCCATTAGATGACATCATTAAGCCCAAAAGGGCTACTAGGAGCTCAATTAATGAAGTTAAGCTTTTTATGAAACTTAAGAATGTTTTGTCTAAGTCCTCTGGAGGTGGTTTTAAGAAGGGGTCTAGAAAGGCTAGTGCAAGAGTTAAGGAATCTCTGAAAAATATGGATGATGTGGAGTATGAAGGGGATGAAACTGATTATTGTGATGAAGTTGAGGAGGTTACTGAGGTTAAGGATGAGGTTATTGATGAGGTTAGTGTTAAGGAGTCAACTAGGGAGGATAAGGTTGTGAATGATGCAACAGGGGAGCAGGGTAATTCTCAAGTTAGTATGGGTAGCAACAAAGGTAATGGTCTTGTTAATGGTTTAGTTAAGAATTTTGAAAACACAACTGATGAGGCGAAAAGTGTACCGCTTTTAAGGGGTCATTTAAGCCCGAAATCGTATTTATTTGATCAAATATTACCCTAAATCGTTCCTTTTGTCATTTTAGGTACTTTTGAGGAGAAATCTGGAAAAGGAGGCATTTTGGACGTTTTTGGAGCATTAAAGTGAAGAAAACGGCAAAGTCTCAAGAATCGGCTAAAAGTTACTCTTGACGGCGTCACAATTAACATGGGACGGCGTCATGCCTTGGCAAGAAAAGTTGGATGTGAAATTTACTCATGACGGGCCAGTGAGTTTGCATGAGAATTCTGACGGCGTCACGCTTTAACTAAATCAAGGGCGTCACGGCTTAAATCATAAGGGGACGGCGTCACGTTCATGATCCGACGGCGTCAAGCCTTGATAAGCCAGAATGGATTTTTGAAGAGCTAAAGAGGGACGGCGTCAAGATGGTCATCCGGGAACCCTAAAAGCGGCGAGGTGACGGCGTCACAATGCATAAGGTGACGCCGTCAGATGTCAAAGTCTATATATAGTTTTCTAATTTTTTGTCATTAAGGGAGAGCTTAGTGTGTGGAATTTTGGGATAAAACCCTAAGACGATTTTAGCTACTTTTTCAGGGCTTTTTGCCTTGAGATCTTCCATGTTTCATTGAAAGATAAGTTATCAATTAATCATTCAATATGTCTATGTGTTGTTTGATTCTATCTTATGCTTGTCTTTTGTTTAACATGTTAGGCTAAATTTATCTTGTGTTTGCTTAGATCTAATGAAACCTAGCTATTGATTATTGGTTGTTAGTGTGTTATTAGTTGTATTGGATGATTGTTTATCTATGTTAGGCTTAAGAAAACTGGCTAACTTCCTATTCGGTAACTTGCTTGAACGTCTTAAGAAACATGAACCAAACGCGTACTAAAGGTTTTTATGGTTGTATTTAATGCACAAGCGAATTCTAGTGATCCCATGTTAGGAGCTTCCTAGCCGGCTCGACATAGGAGTGAAGTAGGAGCTTGTAGAGTTTGGGGAAGTAAGTACGCCACCCCACGAATGGTATTAAGGAATACACCCGTCATCCACGCGACTAATACACACTAATTAACCGGTAAAAGATAGTTAGGGAGTAAGGAAATCTAAGTAAACACATTTCTCTACACATAAGTTTCTCACCACTTTTCATTTTTGTTATTTTATTTTATTTGCATTTGTAGTAATTTGGGTTAGTTGACTAGCAACTAATTCCGCCCACTCCTTCAAAACCCGAGATTTTACTTGCTTTTATAAAATATAAAAACATAAAAAAGAATCTTCCTCAACCCTTAGACCTAATTAGAGTAGCCTTTCACACCTAACGAACACTATTCCCTGTGGAGAACGATCAATCCCCCGTACTTACCACTACACTATACTACATCGGTCAGGTACACTGCCTGGTGGGGTTGTAAGCCTCTTGAGATCCCTCGAGAGGTAAAACCTGTTGTAAGGTTGCAAAACCCACGCATCAAGTTTTTGGCGCCGTTGCCGGGGAATAGTTATTGTTTAGGTTGAATTTTTATTTCTATTAGGTCTACTCACTAGATTCCTTTCTAGTGAGATTTTTATTTTATTTTTCTAGGTTTTCTTTAGTCTATCTATTTTCTTCGTGTCTTTGTTCGTAACCATTACCGTCCGACATCATGGAAGATGGTAATATCCTTAACCCACACAACCCACCACCACAACAACCACCACCACCTCCTAGAGCCCGTACTTTAGGAGAGTATTCCCGTCCTAGCCACCACGGCTATCGAAACACCATTGAGCTCACTCAAGGAGCCAATATCACACCCTTGCGATCCGACACCATCCGGTTGGTGCAAAGCGGATGCGCATTCCATGGACTTCGTTCTGAAGATCCTAATCAACATCTCAAGGACTTTCTTAAAATCGTTGATTCTATAGACCTTGATGTTGCCACTCGAGAGACGACCCGATTGCGTCTCTTCCAATTCTCTCTGCGGGACCAAGCTAGTCAGTGGCTAGAACGTCAACCCGCAGGATCCATCACCTCTTGGGATGATCTCACCACTCGTTTCCTTGCTCAGTTTTTCCCACCAGGAAGAACTACCAAGCTAAGGAATGATATCTTGATGTTCCAACAACGTCAAGGCGAAACTCTCTACGAGGCATGGACTCGATTCAAAGACTTACTCCAAAAAGTCCCTCACCATGGCATAGAACTTTGGCTCCAAGTCCAAATCTTCTATGACCATATCAATCTCTCCACAAGGCAAACCATTGACCAATCGGCCGGTGGCAAGCTACGTGATCTAAGTGCGGAACAATCATGGGCTCTCCTAGAGGATCTTGCTCTTTATGACAACGAAAGTTGGAGTGATCCCCGTGATTTGAATAAAACGGTCAAGGCAATATCTTTGCCTTTGAACAATTCAAGCACTTCCGACCGTAGGATCGTAGAACTTGAAGACCAAGTCAAGTTTCTCATGAAATCCTACGAGGCTCCTAAACCTTCAAGCCAAGTGAACAAAATCACTTCTTCATGTGAATTATGTAGTGGTCCCCACGACACTCGTGATTGCATGGAACTCCCCGAACAAGCTTTTGTGGACTACGCATCCTCGCGTACCGACGGAGCGGGAGACAAGTGGTACACTTTCAAGCCCGAGCCAAACCATTATGGTGATTCATACAACCCCTCATGGAAAAATCACCCGAACCTTAGGTGGAAACAAAACCAAAACTCACAACAAATCAATTCTTCCAACCCACCTAATCGTTTCCAATCAAGCGGTTCCAACTCGAACCGTACTTTCAACAACAATCCTTCCGGCAATGGTAGTACCAATAACTTTGAAGGATTGATGTCTCAATTTATGGCATCTCAAGAAGCTCGTTTAGCCAAGTTTGAAGCCGATTTCAAACAAAAACAAAGCGAGATGACCGACAAGATTGACACCTTGTTGAAAGCCCTCAATGACCGAGAAATGGGAGCACTCCCTAGCAACACGGTCAAGAACCCGAAACTAAACGTCAACGCTATTTCATCGGTTTCGTCCCCTAGTTCTTGTCCACAATATTATTCGGTCAATTCCATGAGCACGTGTTTCAAACAAACCCAAATCATTCCAAGTGACCAAGAAGTTATGACATCCAAATTGGTCAACAACATAGTTGAAACACCTCCCACTCAAAACCTTGACGATGAATTCAAGGAGCTCCACCTTGAAAGTCCGGTTGTTGATGAGAAGAAGCTCAAGTTAGGCGAAAAAGGGACCGCCTTTGTTCAAAACAAGCTACCTAAGAAGTTAGATGATCCGGGCTTATTTGTTCTACCTTGCAAGATCGGTAATTCGGAGGCTTATGATACATTAGCCGATCTTGGATCAAGCCTTAACCTACTTCCGTTACCTCTCTACACCTCTCTAAAACTTGGAAAACTTGAAGAAACCGAGGTGATAATAGGCTTAGCGGATGGAAGTGTTGCTTACCCGGTTGGAGTAGTTAAGGACGTGTTAGTGCACATTGGAAAACTAACCATTTTAGCCGATTTCCACGTCCTTGATATGGTTAGCGACCCTACATGCCCCTTGTTGATAGGTAGAGGATTTTTAGCGATCGCTAGTGCTATGATTGATTGTAAGGAATCCAAGATAGCGGTAGGAGAAGGGGATACTTGGTCAATCTATGATGTTAAGAAACATGCCTATGATACTAGTGAGGAACCGACACCCCATTGGTTAGAATTAAATAGGAGACCATCTAGATATGGACCTTGGATCGATAGAGACTTCATAGGACCCCAACGCCCATTTTACCTAGAAGAGGACTTTGTTAACCGAACGCATTCGGTAGAGCAACTCTTGGCTAGGGACACCGAATTGGATCCATTTGAAGACCCTCTAGTTTTTAGAAGGATGATTGATTTCCTAGGAGTTTTGCCAATTAACCTAGGAATGAATAAGTGGATTTGTGAGGAAGATGATCATAAGTGGAATTGGGATAAACCACCCAATGATGGAGATGGGTCATGGCATATCAAGATGACATTGTATGACCCGGATGGAGAGAAGTTTGAAAAGACATATCGTACTAAGCGGACCAATAGGAAACTTCAATCCAAGCTTAACCCTAAAGACGTCCTTGATGACGAGCTTACTTACATAGGGTAGCGTGACTTTGAGTCTAGCTACAAGACTCGTTAATAAAGAAAGGCGCTTCTTGGGAGGCAACCCAAGCTTTATTTATTTTATTTGCTTTGTGTGTTCATTTGTTTGTGTGTTTGTTTTATTTGTTTCGTATGTGTGTGTAATTTTTATTCTTATTGATTCATGTTCAAAACTAAATTGTGAAAATGCTTTATTTTGTTTTTAACTTCGTCTTAACTACATATAAAGGTATTTTGCAAAAGATAAGTGTAAGGGAAATCTAAATCGGTTTATTAGAACACAAATGAACATGAATCATAATTATAATAAGTTAGCATACATATTCGTATTTGTTTGAGTCAAATGCTTGTATCGAGTCATAATGATGTTTTGCAGGATTTCCAGGAAGTAAGGTAAAGGTTTTTCCAGAAATTTTCCGGAAACTTAAAATGAAAATTTTTGTCAGGTCATTTCTGACGGCGTCAGGGGTTATAACCTGACGGCGTCAGATTTAATTTCCAGAAATTTTTGAAAATTTTGTTTTCATAAAAAGTTTTTTATTAAAATCTCCAACTTATAATCTCCAGGAATCTGCAAAGTTATCATTCCACAAGCATTATATCCTTATATATAGATTTTATCCCGCCGATGTTATGCAGGTTTTCGTGTTTGTTTTCTCAGGTTCAACAGGTTATTTTGGACAAGGAAATGTTTTGAATCAAGCTTATGGCGATGCATTAGTCATGGAGCTTCAACATTCTCTTTGGAGGAAGATTTAACCGTGTAATTTCATTATCCAACGAGCGAATCAGGGGAGTATTTGATTTCATTCTTTTACTTTATGCTTTTACATTTGTCATTTGAACATTGGGGACAATGTTCATCTTAAGTGTAAGGGGAGGGTAAAAGTACGATTTTAGAGAATACAATTGCGCTTGATTTTTGTTTGTTTAATAGTAGATGTGTAATAAAACTGAGAGAAATACTTGTTAAGGTAATTTTAGTGCCAAATTTAAATTTTTTTACAACATATAGGAGTGAAACTTTGATCCTAATAAGCGTCTCATGGATAGGAGTTATATGACTAGCACAAAAACCGTACCACTAAAAAATTTTCCACCCCCAAATATGTGAGGTTCGCCCCTAGAATTGGTAGGAAAAGCATTTATGCTATGATGTGTGTACCGGTAGCACTTAGATTCTAGAACTTGCGTTAGGACCATTCCGAGGCCACAAGTGAGACTACATTCGTGTAGTTAGATTTACTACATGATAAGAGGCATTAGGATTAACCCATGTTTTACACCTGTTTTTTGTTATAATTACATTGGCTACATTGGTCAAGTAATTCTCCCACACCCTTTGCGTTGTACTCATTTTTAGTACACGATACCCCTAGTACACCCCTCAGAGCCTATCTTTTCGTTTCGACCTTTAAGCATTTTACTTAAAGGAAGAATTTGTTACACCCCACTTAAATGTACACCCAAATCGCCTTAGCCTACCTTGTATGCACTCATCTTTAGTGCATTACTGTGACAACATTTGTTTAAACCCAAGTTAATTATCTAGTTGATTACATGGTTGCTAAGTCGAGTCATATCCTTGTACATATTGTTTTGGGACGATTGGGACTCGTGGGTAAAGTACTAGTGTAATGGAGTAATGGGGAAGAACATCATTTATTACCCCCATATGTGCTAAATGTTTTAAAAGTACTCCAAGTTTCTTCAATTATCTTAATTCGAGTCATTAGAATAGTTATTTGTAAAGTTATGTAAAAGTTCAAGTGTAAGGGGATGCAACGCCCCTATGATGTATTATTTTGGATGGTAGGGTAAAAGTGCATGCAAAAAAAAAAAAAAAAAAAAAAAAAAAAAAAAAAAAAATCAAGAAAAATACAAAAAAAATGAGAAAAAAAAAAAAAGAAAAATAGAAAAAACATACGGACTACCATCCCGTTTCATTTTATGTTTATTTTATGTTTATGTTTTGTTATTTTCTTTCATTAGCTTAAGATCGAGTCTAGTCTTGGCTTAGCAACGTTGTATAGTACATGTGATTGATCAAGATCTTTAACTCGCCACCAGTAAAATATCCTTTATCCAACAAAACCGTGTTTTCCTTTTCCCTACACCTAACGTTATAACCCATTTAAAAGCCCTCTTTGATAGTTTATCTTAGGTGCTTACGCCTAGTGGAGGAGGTTTTCGATCCTTTCCCAAGCCTATGGTAATCTATTTGCTATGACAGGTAGTGAGAGATATTTTCCGTTTTCATTTATGAGATTTATTTTGATGACACTTGAGAGATGTGAGTATCTAAACACTACTTGTGAGGTGCTAGTATGTAATCTCCGTGCTTATTATGATTGAAGTGGAACGAATATTTGTTGTAATTACTTTTATGTTTGCATTAAATGACCCCTAACTTGTATTTTGATTAGAATAAAAGCGCATTTGCTTGAGGACAAGCAAATCTCAAGTGTAAGGGTATTTGATGAGGCGAAAAGTGTACCGCTTTTAAGGGGTCATTTAAGCCCGAAATCGTATTTATTTGATCAAATATTACCCTAAATCGTTCCTTTTGTCATTTTAGGTACTTTTGAGGAGAAATCTGGAAAAGGAGGCATTTTGGACGTTTTTGGAGCATTAAAGTGAAGAAAACGGCAAAGTCTCAAGAATCGGCTAAAAGTTACTCTTGACGGCGTCACAATTAACATGGGACGGCGTCATGCCTTGGCAAGAAAAGTTGGATGTGAAATTTACTCATGACGGGCCAGTGAGTTTGCATGAGAATTCTGACGGCGTCACGCTTTAACTAAATCAAGGGCGTCACGGCTTAAATCATAAGGGGACGGCGTCACGTTCATGATCCGACGGCGTCAAGCCTTGATAAGCCAGAATGGATTTTTGAAGAGCTAAAGAGGGACGGCGTCAAGATGGTCATCCGGGAACCCTAAAAGCGGCGAGGTGACGGCGTCACAATGCATAAGGTGACGCCGTCAGATGTCAAAGTCTATATATAGTTTTCTAATTTTTTGTCATTAAGGGAGAGCTTAGTGTGTGGAATTTTGGGATAAAACCCTAAGACGATTTTAGCTACTTTTTCAGGGCTTTTTGCCTTGAGATCTTCCATGTTTCATTGAAAGATAAGTTATCAATTAATCATTCAATATGTCTATGTGTTGTTTGATTCTATCTTATGCTTGTCTTTTGTTTAACATGTTAGGCTAAATTTATCTTGTGTTTGCTTAGATCTAATGAAACCTAGCTATTGATTATTGGTTGTTAGTGTGTTATTAGTTGTATTGGATGATTGTTTATCTATGTTAGGCTTAAGAAAACTGGCTAACTTCCTATTCGGTAACTTGCTTGAACGTCTTAAGAAACATGAACCAAACGCGTACTAAAGGTTTTTATGGTTGTATTTAATGCACAAGCGAATTCTAGTGATCCCATGTTAGGAGCTTCCTAGCCGGCTCGACATAGGAGTGAAGTAGGAGCTTGTAGAGTTTGGGGAAGTAAGTACGCCACCCCACGAATGGTATTAAGGAATACACCCGTCATCCACGCGACTAATACACACTAATTAACCGGTAAAAGATAGTTAGGGAGTAAGGAAATCTAAGTAAACACATTTCTCTACACATAAGTTTCTCACCACTTTTCATTTTTGTTATTTTATTTTATTTGCATTTGTAGTAATTTGGGTTAGTTGACTAGCAACTAATTCCGCCCACTCCTTCAAAACCCGAGATTTTACTTGCTTTTATAAAATATAAAAACATAAAAAAGAATCTTCCTCAACCCTTAGACCTAATTAGAGTAGCCTTTCACACCTAACGAACACTATTCCCTGTGGAGAACGATCAATCCCCCGTACTTACCACTACACTATACTACATCGGTCAGGTACACTGCCTGGTGGGGTTGTAAGCCTCTTGAGATCCCTCGAGAGGTAAAACCTGTTGTAAGGTTGCAAAACCCACGCATCACACAACTGCTAAAACTAGTAATGTTCCTACAACTATGCCTGTGCCTGTCAATGAAAATCCTATTTTGAATCATAGTTTGAATAATGTTGGTAGTACTAGGAATGATGGGAATTTGGCTAGTAAGATTGGTGAGAATAGTGGAAGTAAGTGGCTAACCTAGTCTAAGTGAAGTTGTTGGTAAAGAAAATGGTAACAAAGGTGGAAGTGTTAATGGAAAGGATACTGAGATGGTGGATAGCATTAATGGCAAGAAGCCTTTGTCATTTATCAATGCGTTTCAGGGAACTATTGGGGGATTGGGGAATAAGTTATCTAAAATCCCTTTAAGAGTCAATGAATTTGGTAGAAAAGTGGTAGATATGGATTCGGTAATTGAGGAAGGGAGCAAGAACTGGTGTATGACCTTAGTTGGTTACTTTGTGGGTGTGAACATGAGTTATAGGGAAATATCAGGGCATCTTAGAAGGATGTGGAGGGCAAGATAGGGCAAAATACAAATACTCCATTATTGGCCTCATGATGACAAGATTGGGCAAAATACAAATACTCCATTATTAAAAGCCAAGAGTGAACTAAGTGAAGAGAAACCAAGATGAACTTGCAAAATTAATTGACAAAGAAGGCAATGGATGGAAGGACGATCTTTTTAAAGAATTAAGCGTCAATGGATCTTTGAATATTGATGCCTCGAAGTATGAAGTACTATTCCGAGAAGAACTGAGGAGCTTGATAATGAAATATTGTAAAGGATGGGACAATAAAAAGAACGTTCAAAGGAAGATGCTTGATCGTATCAAGGAAAAGATTAATAATGGGTACGAATCAAGTTCTAGTGATGATACATGGTACAAAGAAGAATTTGAAGAAGAAGAAAGATTAAGGTTCGAACAAGAAGTATGAGCCCAATATGATGAAGGTGGAAACTTACGTACTAAAAAGGTATGAAATTTATGATGATCAGTGCCACGTTCGCATGAAGCCTATCAATGTTGAAGATGTACCATAACTGCATGTAGAAACATAGAGGGGGTAAATACGTTCCTGTTTAAAACTTAAAATCTTTCGTATCAAATTCCCGATCAAGTGTGACTAAATATATATAGTGGTTATGTCACTCATAACAAATATATATGTCATGTAATTACATGTATACAATTAATCACATAAACATAAGCATAACACGAGGTTAAAAGTATTAAGCAACTTCAGATTAAACTGTGGACGGTCCCTTAAATGTATGGACGGTCCCATATATATGTGGGACCGCCTGTTGATTTACAGGACCGTCACCAGTGTTGTTTCCAAGACATGTGATTAAATATGTATTTTCATTTTCTTAAGTTGTTCTAGTTTATATTTTAGGCACAATCACAATCTAAGCAACAAACCACACAAACACAACCTAAATGCAAAATGATAAATGCAAGAATTAAAGGTAAAGAGATGGGAAGAGAAAACGCAAACCGGATACGATGATTTATAGTGGTTCGGCACGAAGCACCTATTCGCCCTACTCCACTCCCCGAGTACCACACTTGAGAGTTACTTCACTAGTCAACAAGCTCCATTATGGCGGAACAAACCGTACACCAAAGCTTACACCAAGTTTAACGACACTAAGCGGAATGTCGAGTCCTAATCCTAGCTAGAACCAATCTACCCGAAGCCCACGTAGCTACACGAATGAGCACTCTCGTCCACTTGAATCTTCACCCGATCCAAGTCTTCACGGACCTTCACCCGGTCCTAGTCTTCACGCACGGACTCACACCAGGTCCAAGTCTTCTTCACACACCGACACACGAACTTACACAAAGTCCTAATCTACACACAATCACCTACAGACGTACACACCGTCCTAATCTACACAATCACCCACAGACTTACACATCGTACGGATCTCCCTATTACACTTGAGATTCTAGACTTACATTTTCCTAGCCTAATTACATGATTATTTGTGTATGTGTTTTTTGATACTTGAAAATTGGCAAGCAAGAAGTGGAGAATTTCTTGCTATTTATAGGCTCAAATCTTGGAGACCAAGTAACTATCTTGGAGACCAAGTAAATCTTGGAGACCAAGTAAATATCTTGGAGACCAAGTAAAAATCTTGGAGACCAAGTTCTTCTAGAAGCATTGTTGGGTCTTGATGGGCCTTGTTGGGCCGGTCACTATTAGGCCCCGAATGGGCTTGTTCATTTGCTTAGCCCGATCCAATTAGCTAAGTCCATATGCATGCTTGGCCCGATCCAATTAAGTAAGTTCATATGTAGAAGTCTTGTATGCTTGGCCTAATCTAATTAAGTAAGTTCATATGTAGAAGTCTTGTATGCTTGGCCCAATCTAATTATCCAATTTCCATAAGAGTCTTGAGATGATGATTCGACGTTACGAGTGACTTGTGCATTTTACGTTTTGCATTACAAGTTACATGTTTGTCATTATTAAAACCGAAGAGACTGTCTAGTTTAAATATCGTAATATTTGCACTAACAATCTCCCCCTTTTTGATGATGACAAATATGTAAACCGTGACACTCATTAAAATGTAAAAGTTACTTGTTTACACTCCCTTCTCCCCCTTTTTTAGAAACAAAAAGGTGTCCCCAATGTAGAGATAGAAAGAAAACTGGCGGAAATAGGAGAGACTTCTTTACTTGCATTAGAAGAAGGCTTGAGAAGATGACTCTAGAAGAAGACTTGAGAGAAATGCCCGAGCTTTGAGGAGAGGAAGAAAACTTGAGAAGATAACTTGAGCATAAAACTTGAGAAGAGGAGATGCCTTTGCTTGTACTAGAGGAAGGCTTGAGAGGACATCTTGAGAAGAAGACTTGAGGAGATGACTTGAGAAGAAGACTTGAGAGAAATGCCCGAGCTTTGAGGAGAGGAAGAAAACTTGAGAAGATGACTTGAGCATAAGACCTGAGAAGAAGAGATGTCTTTGCTTGTACTAGAGGAAGACTTGAGAGGACATCTTGAGAAGAAGACTTGAGGAGATGAATTGAGAAGATGAAGAAGACTTGGCCATGTAGACGAAGATGAATTGAGAAGACAACTTGAGCATATAGGTTGAAGGATGATCCCCAAATGTATTAGACGATCCTGAATCCCATCATTCAAGTAAGTGAGCTTGCATCATCCTAGTGAAGCCTTGCTCCTATCACCATGGTTTAACTAACTCCGAACCATGTACCCAACTACTTACGAGCTCCCCATAGCTCATTGCATCCCCATTGACTTTAGCATATCCAAATATGTTTCAAATGCTTAACATAGCAAGGAATGTGTAGATGCATCAACGATTGCAAATGATTTTGACATTTGCAAATGCTCCCCCTTGGTGTATGCTCAAAACTTGTTTTGGCTACCAAAGAATCGAGCGATGAAGTAATGCTACAAAATAGAGTTAGTAGACAAGTGCACATATATATAATAATGATGATATATATAGGAAGACATTATCGGAGATTAATACATGCATGACTCAAATATGATTATTCTAAAGCATGGCATGAAAGGGATTGACACTAAACATATATAATTATAGATTAACACGCCATTCGCTAACTTCTTCCAAGATAAGTGTCTAGTGTCTAGGTGATATAGAGTTAGGATGATATGCTCCTAGATGAGAATGAAGATGACTCTCTAAAGTAGAGAAGTGGGAAAGGATGAACCAAAATAAAGAGAGAATGTTTTGAGCCAAAGTTTGGCAAGGATGGTGTGAAGATGAGAAGGAGGATAGGAGACTTCATATTTGAAGGTAGTGGTTTAATTTAGGCTTATGTTGAAGGGGGTGAGAAGAAATGTGTGTAGGGAAACAATGAAAGGACCGTTTGCACTTGCAATGAGTGAGGATGAAAAGAAGTGAGGAAGATGGGAGACTTTGAAGATGGTACATACTATCCTAGTTTTGTTGGATGTTTTATCAAGAAGAGGTGGATGTGACAAAAGAAGAGGGATGGTACTATGGACTCTTAATATGGTCTAGAGAGAAGAAAACGAAGAAGAATCTTTTGAAGGAATTCTCATGGGTGATACTAATTGAATGAATAAGTCCTAGAAAGAAGAGAATGAATGAGATGATGATGGAGAGTGAAGAAGGAAGTGATCAAAATGGTTCTTATTTTGGACAAGGCATGGTATAGGAAGGTTCAAAATAGTGTTCATGTAAATAGAGAGAAAGAAACTGGTCTAGAGAGTGGCGAGTTAAGGATACAAAAAGGGAAAACAGTGAACCAGTTCATGACACAACTACTGGGGACGGTCCTTTAAATAACGGACGGTCCCGTATATATAAGGGACCGCCTATATATTTTGGGAACCGTCGCCAGTGGGGTGCAGAGTCTCTCTAGTTTTCTCTGTTTTTCCCAGATGAAAGGATCGAAGTAATCAAAGGATTGATTATGTGGGAGTCATATTGCCATTAAGAAAGGCGACAATGATGATGATGATAAGAGTAATCAAAGGATTGATTATGAGAAAATCATATTGCCATTAAGAAAGAAAAGAATTGGGCAATAATGATTAAGGAATGATTTGAGGATTTGGTAAGGAATGTTTATAGGAATATTGTAATTGTGTGGAAAGGTGTGCATAATCATTTGTTGGGTAAGAAGATGATTTTCAAATGATTAGAGAATGTTTGGAAAGAAGAAAAGGTGTAGGTTATAAGTGAAGAATGTAGAGAAGTGTGGGAGTAATCTTTCCTAGACAAAAGAGTGGATTACTTGGAAGAAGGCGAGATTGTGACACTAGAGACTCTAAAGGAAGATTATGATCTAGTGTGAGAAGAAATAAGCCTAGTTGCAGAATAATCAAAGATTTACGCATGTAAGCCATTTAAGCATGCATCACATAATAATCAAGGATATTAACGTGTAAGACTATATGACATCTAAGAGGTTATCAAGATCGACATAGTGTGGGTGCACAAATAACACGTAAGTCATGTAAAGAGATGCATACAAAGCATGTAAACATTAGGTAAAACATGTTAACATTTAACACATAAGAACATGTAGCATGAATATGTGTCAAGAAATATAGCATTAGAAAAGCTAATCAAAAGCAAGACATTTCTAATGAACATGCATTCAATAATTAAGCAAGTAATCATATAGCATTTAAGAAAGCATGAAGATATATAATCATATCACACAAAAGCAAATAGTCATTTTGAAACATCAAAAACACATATGTGAGATGCAAGTAATCTAGGTTCGCTAAGAGGAATCTTAATTACTACTTGTTCAAGGTGCAATCCTAATGGGAGACAAAGATCATCGATGTAAAGCATCTTTAGTCAAATGTAGGAATGGAAATTTTTCAAGTTAGAGAATGGATATGAGACTATTACTAGCGGTGCTCAATTAAGGCTAAACACGACCATTTTTACGGGTTTACCACAAACCCAACTTCTCTCTTGGAAGCAATTCAACCGTTAGGTTAAATTGAATTTCTAGTGCAATAGGTTCTCCAGTAGCCATTCTCATATTAGGAAAATTGGAATTCCTATATTTTTCCATCGAAGTTTTCCAAAGATGATATTAGCCGATTCCGCTAATATTTATCCTATCCATATTTTAAAATCCGGTTATTGAAGACGACATGCCTTACACAAAATCCTTACAAAGGCAAGCACAATATTTTAAATATGTGTTTGAGATTTGGAGGTTGTTTGGTTTAAATGGTGTATTACATGACCTTATGGATGACATCTTTGTTTGTTGAGTTGTTACTTTAACATGTTTTGGTTTCAAGAATACTCCATAGTAAATCTTGAGAAAGAGAGTCTAATTAAGGTTACTTGCCTTAATAGATCTTGTAATGTTTTACGTTGTATCTTTGAGAGAAAACATATTGTATCTTTTGACAAATATGCTTATTTAAAAGGATAAACTTTTCACTCTTATGAATTGCTTATGAAAACAAGTATTTTAGCTATAATGTGATTAACGAATTTTACTTGTTTAAGTAGTGACACACATTGTATTAGGTTGCTTACAAAATCTAATATCCTATATTTTTTAAGATATGACGTATTCTCTTGTAATATAACCATTCATGTTACAAGGAGAATGAGATGCATATGATATAAATTATCCTTTTGAAATACATGTTATCTTCTTGAAGATTGATGATGTATTATGTGTGACATTTTTACTTGACATATGATTTTGAGTTTTGACTCGTTCATGAGCAAAGTCTACATATGTTGTTTGTTTTCTCGTGTTTGGTTTTTCGGAAATGACACATTTACAAATTGCGTTGCAACGTAAATTGCGTTGCAATGTAAATTGCTTGAATAGTTCGGATGAAACATCCAAGTCGTCAATCCTACTTCGTTGTGTATTTTACGCATCTTTTAACCATATTAGTTTAATGTTTGGAACACAACCATTGGACAAGAAGACTCAATATGACATCATCAACACAAGTGTGAGTTATGATCCGATGCATATTCTTTTCGTCTTGAGAAGGACGTCATTATTTTCATAACAATCGAGTGTGATTGAGTATGTAGGTTCAAGATGATATGTTTTGTTATATCTTGAAGCTAGGCAAATAATGACTCCAACTTCATGTCCACACTCAAAAACTTGTCAATTAGATTCGATAATGATATCAATCATAATTTGAATAATGAATTGATATATGCTCGAAATCTTTCTTGACCCTCACGACCACTCTTTTTAATAAAGAAAATAAGTAAAGATTTATGGAATGTGCTCCATCAAATTTAATATTAGATGTATGTGTGAGGTTAATGATAATGACATGTTAACTTAATAATTCAATTTTGTCATTTATTATGTGTGCGAAAAGCTATTTATTGTTACGTATAATATGCATAGTTTTTGTAACACCCCAACCCGATAAGGGTAGAAGTATTACGTTATGGTGACATATCAAAGCAAACACAAACATATGACTTAATGATACCAATGAATTCAAGGTTACAAAGGGAAAATCTGAAATACAAGGTTGCAAATGAGAACAATAACAAAATACTAAGTCTGAAATGTAAATCTCTTCTAGTCATCTCTAATCCCGCATAACTATCAAAGTGTAGTCTTCTAAGTCCAAAAGCACTCTCCACCCATAACCCAGCTTCCTACTAAAACCTGCCGCAGGAAAAGAAAATGCGGCTGAGCTTAAAAAGCCCAGTGAACAGATATGTATATGCAAAGCAAAGTAATAAGCAAACGAAAAGAGAAAGATCGAAGATGACATAATGTATCACAGCTCATAGGGAAATGAAGCATCAAAGGGGTATCAACATAAGCATAATCATAAGAGAAACAAAGAGCACGTAACAACAAAGGATTGTCTAAACAAGGTACTTGAATAGACACATAGAAACATAGGAAAGCCACGAGCCGACCTACCGAGGTACTCGATAGATCTCGAAATCACATAATCACATAATTACATACTTGTCACATATCAAAGGATACGAAGAGGGAAGACCTCTAGGTACCACATGGAGTCAATCATACTCCCAAAGGTGAATGGGGTACAGAGCACGTACAGCCATCACGCTACAAAATCTTACCGAAACGAAACAAAGCCTAGGACGCATCCATACGCCCCTTGCAAAACAAAATCATATATATATCCTGCTCGCATGACAGGTCTACACATATATCAAAATGGCCAAGTGATCACATATCATAATATATCGAAATGGGGACGCCGTGGATCAATCACACCTCCACAGAAAGTGTCATGCCACTGGTGCCTCAATGACATGGCCATGGTACCTCCATGACTAGTTAGTAAACTCGGGCAAAGGAACGAAACGAAACAATTCATATCATCATAGCATATCAAACGAATCATATCAAATTATATAGATAGCAATGAATGTCATAGCAAATGAATAGCAGACGGATATCAAATCATAGAATCATATCAGAGAAATCATATCACGAATCATATCAAAAGGGATCATAGCAATGGCTCATATCAAAAGGGAATCATAACGAAATCAAGGATCGAAGAATCATGAGAAGTCTCTACTGAAAAGGGATAGAATATCTGTACCTTTATTGCAAAGCAAAAGCAAACACAGACAGACGAATCACAAGACAAAAGAACATTCCCGCTTCACGGAACCTAAAGGAAAAGACAACTAATCACTTCATAGTTCATTTTAGGTAGCTTTCCACTTTTAGTAACTTTACTCATTTTAAGTGACTTTCCATTTTTAGCAGGTTTCCAAAATTAATAAGTTTCCATTTTTAGAAGGTTTCCTTATTTAGTAAGTTTCCAAAATTAGAAGGTTTCCATATTCAGAAAGGTTTAAACATCATAAATTAGGTTAAGTTATTAAATAAATCATTATTATGGTAATAAGGTTCATTTTAGCAAGTTATAATAGTTTAGGGTCAAATATGACAACTTTCCATATTTTAGGGTTCAAATTGAAAATATGCCAAAGATAAGGGTTTAAAGTGTAAATATCACAAATTATCCATTTAATCCAAAAGCTACTCATAATTACAATTCCAATCCTTTTATTATTAACAATTTACAAATTAGTCCCTTTACTTAATTAAATTACAATTTAAACCTTATAATTATTCAAATTACAATGTAAGTCCTTAAAGTATCCATATTTACACATTAGGCCATTAATTATCCAAAATTACACATTACACCCTTAACATACATATTTATACGAATTAACCTTATTTTATCCAAATTTACAAAATAAGCCCTTCTATTTTAATTAATTACAATTCGGATTTAATAATATCATAGTTTACAATTTAAACCTCTAAGTTACAAAATTTACATAAAACCCCCTCATTTTATATTTTACACGACATGTCCCTGGTCCATATTATTTTACAAAAATAACCCAAAAGTTTATACATTTACAAAACTCACCCAAAACTTTTAATTCCCAAATCGGTTCTTAATCAAAATGCATAAACCCTAACCCTAATTCACCCAATCATTACTACTCATTAATTATACCTCAAACACATTAATTATACCCATTTTCAATCACCAAGAACAAACCCTAGTTCACGTTTTTATTTTTATTTTCTAATTCGTTTTTAAATTTAAGCCGATTAGAAAATAATTCCACCAAAATTATTTTAGGCCTCCATAATTTTAATTATCATTTTTCTGGTGTTATAGGGCTTGTATAGGACCAAAATAAAATATATATCCAGCACCAAAAATTAATATAGCCGATTATGGTATATTATCTTGTTTTAAGAATAACGATTAAAATAAATAGTTCTAGCGTGCATGGCTTGCTTATATTCGAATAATATGAACATAATGATGATAGGAGATGATACAAATACCTCTAGCAAGAATCGAACAAAGGATTATCAAGAAACAATTAGAGACTTATCGGCTAGAACAAATCGACCAAAATAAATCCCACGATCGAACCAATGAATCCACAACCTTCAAACGATTTTTCCCATCTTCTTTAGCTTTGGTAGAACCCACGAAAAATAGTTGTAGCAGCTTCAAAATTCGTATGGAGGCTAGAGAGAATTTTCGTGTGTTTAGGGTTTTGTGAGAAAACCGTATGAAAGAAAAATAAAAGAAACGTGTTTTGTATTTTGGAAAGACCCAAATTCACGGCAATATTGATTTGGAGGATCAAATTTTGATTTTAGGATGATTTTCTAATATGTTTGTATTTATCCTTTCATTTATACAAATTAAACCATTTAACAAATACTACTTATACATAAATAAAATAAATTTCGGCCCACATATATAACATAAGTTTTTTTAAATTATTTTTGAGACATTAATTAATCAAAAGTGTCCATACCAAATATCACATGTCATATTTTATTTATTTCTGATAGTTTGTGAATTATTTGGGGTTTTATACACTTATAAATTGAAATTTAAAGTTGTAGGGGCAATTTGGTCATTTTACATGTTTTGAAATTCTGGGTTTTACAACTCTTCCCTCTAAAAAAAAATTTCGTCCGCGAAATTAAAATGAAGCGAAACAGAAGACACAACGGACAGTGAACGAAAATGTGAAAGACTTGTTTCTCATGACTCTTCATTGTTGGTCAGAATAGCTTCGGCTTCCTCAGAAAAGACATACTATACTGAATTTGAATCCAAAAGGATAATGTACCAACGTAACGGATGATAATCGTATTCTCTAGGAAGAGGTACAGAAAATACATAGGATTTACATTGAATTGATTAGGCGAATCAGATGAGAATACATCGAATTGTAGCAAACACGAGGGTGATATAAATGTTTAACTCTTCAGCTTCTCAAATAGTCTTGGCTTCAATATAACCTTTCAAAGGTATTCTCATAAACAAACAGATCTTGTTTTCTCAGAATCCAAAATCTCATATCATAACTCATAGCAGATCGTAATGAACAGATTCAACGAATGCGAAACGTATATATATAGCAGAACATAGGTGTATTCTCGTATAATAACAAGTCAAACCCATACGGACAGAAAGCATATTGTTGGATATCATCAAATGGCAGAAAGCTCTATAACAGAACCTAAGATTCTTATCAGGAAACACAGAGATCAACAAATACGTGTCGAGTATCCAAACGTATCAAATCGTATATCAATGATAGCAGATCAAACGTATAGGTAGAATGAATCTAAAGTCTCACTAAACGCGGATGATCTCAATCAGATATCAGAAATTCTAAGGCTTCTAAGGCACTCCTCGAAATATCCTATGCCCACAACGAGTGCACGTTATATGATGTAAGTATTATCACGTTGGCCAGACGTCATAATACTGGCATCATATAAATATGCCCTCATGATGGTCATACTTTATCTCAAGTCGTGAACAAAACAACTTATCTTAATCCACCTAGTCCTTCTACAGTCTCAAAGGTCACCAAAATCAAACAACATAACTAAGAGAATGAAATTACTCGAAGAGTAACGGAAATCCGAGGATGTCTATCAGAATTAAGGTACGTCGTTAATAGCGTCAATACTTCATAACTCACCGAAATCAACTCAGCCAATATAAGTGGTTACTTCAACATCCGTCCATTCTTGAACATAAATCGCAAAGTTCCTTCCATAATTCGTCAAAATTCTCATACAACTCGTTATTCAACAAACGCAGAGTGAACACAGAACGGAATTACTAACAGAGAACCCAAATCATTCAAAGGACTTCATTATCAGGTAACGGAATTTAAGTAGGTTGAGAGGAAATGAATTACGTCATCGATAGCTTCATCCTTCACAGAATCATATCATCTAAACACAATTGTCCGCTTCAAAATTCGTCCATTCAAATACAAAATTTCAAAATTTCTTCCAAGATGGAGTAGTTTGTTTACGCTTGTCCATCTTATCACATGGTGAAAAGGAATTTTAAACTTGAGTCTGGTTCCTCAAGCCTTCGGCAACTCTTCTTGATATTGTGGTGTCGTAACGGAAGTCTCTGACACGATCACTGTGTATCCCTCCATTCGCAAGTCTGCTTCTGCTCTCAATTCATCTTAGTACAACTAAAATGAATAGAGAAGCTAGACTGCGTGTCTTTGACAGGTCTTCTAGCATAGCTCCAGGTTTTAAGGTACACACTACTGTTGTCGACTCCAGGTTATGTGTTGAATGGTTCGTCTCCTACGGTCTGGTTGTCTTGATGCCCGAGCTGTAATCTTCACGTGTTGCATGATGTATAATCGAGTACTATCTTAGTTCCCCTCTTCTTCTTATATGCTTCTTCCATGGTAACGCTTGTCGCAACCATCTTCTACTACTCTTCTACCAGGTTTCTAACTCCGATAACGGTCTTCGATCTTGGTCCTTTCTGTGGGAAACTCTGTCTTCACAGTATACAAGGTAGTGTTGTCTACTATGATCTCTGAACGTCAATCAAATTTCTCTTCCAGAACAAAGGGTCATTTTACAAAAATAATCTCTATGTTCCTCTTTCGTATCTGAACACAACACAATGTCATACTATGACAATTTGTCCAAAACAAGCGAAAACATGATTATTTTAGCCAACACCATTGGCATCATTCAAGCTCATAAAGGTTATAACGAGTGCAAAGGCAGTCTCTGAAATCATTTAGGGAAAACATTCACATACACTTCACGTCGCCTTCCTTCTTCTTCACAAATAAAACTGAAACACTTCACGGAGGTTACTCTCGGTTAGTAAACCTACTTCTCAGAGTTCTTGTGGTTGCTTCTTCAGTCCTTCAAATCTAAAATGATGCAATCAGATACGGGGTTTCAAAGGAAGACCAAATCAATCATTGATACGCGGATACGGATAATGATTACTGATAGTGGTACGGTTAAGTTCACGATAGTCGATATGCCGTCGCATACTTCTCTCTTTCTTCTTCATAAACCAACAGGAGCATCCAAAGAGAATCACTGAGGTGAACCAAAAATCATATTCCATCAGCTCCTTCAATCTCTCAACTTCTATGGCACCATGGTTTCTTCAACTGAGATCAGTTCAATGCCCACTCTACTTCCTAAGCAGGAAGGAGTACCAAAAGGTTCATCAGAGAATACCGGAAAATCTTCGTACAATGAAATACTTCCAATGGCAGAACTTTCCAAGGGTGGATAATAATGGGTGTCAGGAGAAACTTGACAATCATATGAGATCATGGTTGGTGCTTCCATAGTGGCAGAAATTTTAGCAGATTCAGGTGGTAGAGAGTCATCATAACAAAATAGGGTGAAACAGATTGTTAAAGGTCACACTTCAGGCACGGTAGTCTATGGTAGCTTCACAAAGAGTCAACCCATCCATAACCAAAAGACCTCAAGGTCAAATATATCAAGAGTAAACAGATCCATAGAATGAATGCAGTCGTTAAACCAGACGGATAGTTCATATATCAGAGTCAAGTAGATGGTTCAACAGAAGTGTTGAGATCGATAAGCGAACAGTTCAAGGTGTTGGAATTTGTTCAGCTTCTTAGCATAAGTAGCAGGTAGGGTGTGTATCATTGGTAATACGAACATCGTATAACTGTCAAAAGTGAGATGTACGGAATATCAGTTATCAGCATCATCATGCTCAGTTAACAAATCCATACAGAGATAGTATTACATCATATCCTTCCAAAGGAAATGGTTGGCAGAACAAGGTTCAGCATTCAAAGGGAGGGAACAAAACTTCCTATATCCGTGGTTAATAATTACCAGAGTTCTCATAGGAGTAGTAATGGATTATGCAGAGTTAAGTAGTATCAGATGATACATTTATATCCAGCATAAGTAATGAATTCACAGAATGTGTCGAACACATTATGGTTGAATGACCTACGATATGGTCGGAAAGGTGTCAAACAGCTTATCAAACAAATCGGAGGTGGAGATCCAAAATCAGGAAGTGAAACTTAAACGGTGTAATTACTAAACTTAAGTTGCAAAACTTCTAACTTCTGAGACAAAAGTTCTTATAAGGCTTAACTAAGAGCAGAGGCACGAATCAGAGTGATGCGGAAGCAATGATACTTACATAGATGTCTTAGTCTACCCATTCCTCACTGGTAATAACTTAGGTTCCTATGGGGAGATCTTAAAGTAATTTCTCAAAGTTTGTCTTATGAGCGCCTACAGTGGAAACTTAGGGGTCCAAACTTCACAGGTCAAGGGTAAATGTATTACAAATCGCAGCCTGGTCGCTCTGATACCATAATTGTAACACCCCAACCCGATAAGGGTAGAAGTATTACGTTATGGCGACAAATCAAAGCAAACACAAACATATGACTTAATGATACCAATGAATTCAAGGTTACAAAGGGAAAATCTGAAATACAAGGTTGCAAATGAGAACAATAACAAAATACTAAGTCTGAAATGTAAATCTCTTCTAGTCATCTCTAATCCCGCATAACTATCAAAGTGTAGTCTTCTAAGTCCAAAAGCACTCTCCACCCATAACCCAGCTTCCTACTAAAACCTGCCGCAGGAAAAGAAAATGCGGCTGAGCTTAAAAAGCCCAGTGAACAGATATATATATACAAAGCAAAGTAATAAGCAAACGAAAAGAGAAAGATCGAAGATGACATAATGTATCACAGCTCATAGGGAAATGAAGCATCAAAGGGGTATCAACATAAGCATAATCATAAGAGAAACAAAGAGCACGTAACAACAAAGGATTGTCTAAACAAGGTACTTGAATAGACACATAGAAACATAGGAAAGCCACGAGCCGACCTACCGAGGTACTCGATAGATCTCGAAATCACATAATCACATAATTACATACTTGTCACATATCAAAGGATACGAAGAGGGAAGACCTCTTGGTACCACATGGAGTCAATCATACTCCCAAAGGTGAATGGGGTACAGAGCACGTACAACCATCACGCTACAAAATCTTACTGAAACGAAACAAAGCCTAGGATGCATCCATACGCCCCTTGCAAAACAAAATCATATATATATCCTGCTCGCATGACAGGTCTACACATATATCAAAATGGCCAAGTGATCACATATCATAATATATCGAAATGGGGACGCCGTGGATCAATCACACCTCCACAGAAAGTGTCATGCCACTGGTGCCTCAATGACATGGCCATGGTACCTCCATGACTAGTTAGTAAACTCGGGCAAAGGAACGAAACGAAACAATTCATATCATCATAGCATATCAAACGAATCATATCAAATTATATAGATAGCAATGAATGTCATAGCAAATGAATAGCAGACGGATATCAAATCATAGAATCATATCAGAGAAATCATATCACGAATCATATCAAAAGGGATCATAGCAATGGCTCATATCAAAAGGGAATCATAACGAAATCAAGGATCGAAGAATCATGAGAAGTCTCTACTGAAAAGGGATAGAATATCTGTACCTTTATTGCAAAGCAAAAGCAAACACAGACAGACGAATCACAAGACAAAAGAACATTCCCGCTTCACGGAACCTAAAGGAAAAGACAACTAATCACTTCATAGTTCATTTTAGGTAGCTTTCCACTTTTAGTAACTTTACTCATTTTAAGTGACTTTCCATTTTTTAAACGAGTATATATCCTTCTTCTCTCACCACTTTGATACAAAGTCCTAAAAACTAATACACAACAAATAAGAAAACTGGTTCCTTTTGTTCTCCAAATCAGAAGGTACAAACGAAGGTGTAAGAAAGGTTTGATCATAGGTAGCGACTAGGTTCGAAGGGTGTTTTTAGTCGTGGGCTTGGTTGGAACGTTGTACTACTTATGTTCCTGTTTTGTTCGTGCAAATCCGATCGGAGGTACACCCCCTTTATCGTTTTGATTTGACTACCATGCTATTTGTATGAAATATATGAAAACCTAGCTTTTGTTTCGTTAAGAACACGTGTATACGAAGAAGTGAATATACATGCCACGTAAAGCTTTAGTAATACGAAATCTGTATCTGTTTTGTGTCGCATATCGTATCCACTTTTATGTCGTGTTATGGCTATTTGATGTCGTGTGTTACCAGCCCATGTCGACCCTAAACTCAACCTCAACGCACCCTAATAAAATTGTTGAGAACAATCGATAACGAGACTTATAAACTAGAAAACCCTAGGTAAATATGTTATGTGTAATGCATAAGTTTTAGTGGGAGTTTTGGTGGTACATTGGATCGATGTCAAGCAGGTTTTTGAGTCTTGTTTAACAACCCATAGTGTCGTCCCTTAATAAGGTAATGTCGACCATATTTGAACCCTAATATACGTGACAACAATATGGTATTTTTACGCTACTATAACCTGATATTATACGCAAGAAAAGGGCGCATATATTTTAATTTGTTAGGACACGAATGGTTTTAAGTATGTGAACGTTTGGGTAATCGATCATGTCGCGTGTGCTTGTGGAATGTGGGTGTATGTGGGGTGGCTTATCATGTGTGTGCTTCGTTATATTGCATGTCGTGTGAATGTAATATGTGTCGAACATAAGAGTCTTAAACACATAAGTTTGTATCATGTGAGTGATGTTGAATAATTGAGAAAGTATGATCCGTGCGTCCCTTTTGTTTTCCGAATTTGGTACTAAAACCTAATTTACACATTAAACCCTAAACCATGAAAAGTTGTCACTTTTAACCCTATACTTTGATTATTGTCATGCTAGACCCTAAAACCTAATTGTAATTAATACATTTATTAAACCTAATTAAATGCATAAGAAAACCAAATTTGGTCATTTATGAAAATAATTACACTTTAAACCCTAAACTTAACTATTACTTATTTGAAAACCCTAATTTGAGTAATTATGAATTGTAACCCTAACTTACTAATTATGAAAACTTACTATTTATGGAAACTTGCTAAATCAGGAAAGTTACTCAATCTAAAAAGTTACTAAATATGGAAAGCTACTAAATTTGGAAGGTTACTAAATATAGAAGGTTGCTATAAATGGCAGGAAACCTAATATGTCAATCTGAACAACAATAAGTACTGAATTAGTAATAACTTATGAAATGGTTCTTAAATAATAAGACGATCATTAATTCGTGTAGATTTGCTGCAGAAGGAGTAACTTCTGATCCTTGTGTTTTAAGATATGGTTTCATTTGGGTTTGAGGTAAATATATTCTGGTTTGAGGTAAATATATTCTACTCTTTCTCAGTAAGGGTGTTTTCTCTCATGACTTCTCGATCCTTGTATTTGATTCATTTGTTCTGTTATGATTCCGTTTGATATGATCTCGTTTGGTATGATTGGTTCTGATATGATTCCGTTATGTTGATATGATCTGTTTGGATATGATATGATTGTGGATATGCCTCGATATGATATTCGGTTGCTACCCATTTGCTATAATATGATTCCATTCAGTTTTGATATGCTCTGATTAGATATGATATGATGACTTGATTTGATATGTTCTGTTCTGTTATGTTGCCCGAGCTATCTGTATTTCTAGCCATGGAGGTACCATGGCCATGTCATTGACGCACCAATGGCATAACCTTTTATGTGGAGGTGTAATTGATCCACGGCGTCCCCTTCTGTTCTATTATGATATTTGTGCAGATTGGCCATTATGATATGTGTATATGCCTGTCATGAGCAGGTGTATATATATGATTTGTTTTGCAGGGGGCGTATAGATGCATCCTAGGTTATGTTCTGTTCTGGATATGATTAGTGATTGGTTTGTGCGTGCCATGCACCCCAATTCACTTATGGGAGCTAGCTACTCCATTTGATACTTGAGAGGTCTCCCCTCCTTGTACAACTTATGATTTGACGGATATATGGATATGATATGATGTGATTATGTGACTATGCATGTGGAATGCTTTCTGAGCTCGTCGGCATTTCTGTTCTGTTCTGTTATATGATTATTATTCTCTGTTTGATTCCTTTGACTTCATTATGATCTCCTTATGTTTCGCTATGATTTGCTTCTTATGGTATATGATATTTTGTTCAATTGATCCTTGATCTCTTATTCGTCTGGCAGATGATATTTGTTCAGCAAGAGCTTATGTTCCTTTTCCCTATACTTATATATGTTCGATTATTCGTTTTGTTTTTATCTGTTCACTGGGCTTTTTAAGCTCAGCCGCATTTCTTTTCCTCCGGCAGGTTTTAGTTTGGAAGTTGGGATTTGAGGAAAAAGTGCATAGGAGCTCTTAGTGGACCACCCTGACGATAGATACCCATTTGCTTCTGGATTAGACTTGGACATAGCTTCAGTTAAATTTAGTTTGGTCTTGTATTTCAGTTTTGGAACTCATCATGTTTAGAGTTAGTATTTTATTATCATCTAAAAATACCTTTGTAATTATTATCTTTATAAGTCTTCCGGTTACGTTTGTATGTTCTGATTGACACCATAATGTGGCGTTTTGGCCCTTGTCGGGTTGGGGTGTTACACATGCTAACAACGAAATGAAATGCATAAGTAGTTACCAAATAGATAATTATGTTGCATTTGTTTGTTGGAGACTTGCATGCAGACATGCAGTAGTCTTATTGCAGACTTGCATATTTGCAAAATTGCAAGTTGCAATGGTAGGCAAATACTAAAAACATACAATAATATTTTTTTTTATTATTTTTTATTTATTTATTTATTTATTTATTTTTTTGATGCCTTTCAAAAAAAAAATTCAATAATAGGAAAATAAAAAGAACAAGACTACCATGACTTGACATTAGTTGCAAGTTAGAAACTGTATCATTCAAATAACAACAGTAGGCAAATAAGAGTTGCATTATTGCAGACATTAGGCCTTTTGGTCATAACAAAATTAGCAACAAAATCAACAATGAAAGATTAGTATCTTGAGTATATATAAGAATGCCAATTCTTGAAGGAAAAAAAAAAAAAGAAAAGAAAACTTGGGTTAGTCGGGTTGACCCGAACCCGAATAGGCAAACTATTTTGAACCCAACACCTGACCCTATTTGAACTCGGGTTAATCGGGTTGACCCGAGTTAGATTTTGATCCCGATGAACCCGACCCGAATATCCTTATTCGTGTTCAGGTTAGGTCCGGTCGGGATACTTTTTTTTTTTTTTTTTTTTGGGTGCAAAAGGTGAATTGTAGTATTTACTCCAAACATTTACATCATAAGAATAACAATAACCTGACTTTGGGCATTTCCCAAACTAGATACAAAGAAATACAAATACAAATCAAAATTCTAACTATGTGATCTATCCGATATCTGATAAACCTAAGACATATCTGATAGCATTGATCTCAGACAGAATACCACATAACAAATTCAGAGCATAGCAGCCTCTTAAAGCATCCATTCTCATGTAATGATTCACCTTTTTTAAGCACCTACCATTTAGCTACATTTCCATTGCTCCATCCCACCAAAACCACTCAACCTGCCACCACAGTAGTTAAAGTAGGATTGGAGAATGGCTTCACTAGGCACCCATAACCCATCCAGTCAAGGGCTCTGCCAAGTGACTTACATTTCCGTCTCTATGAATGACTTCAGTCACTTAGGGACACACACCTTGAGGGAAGACCATCCATTACCTCCTATGATGATGTATCGAGTGGACCAAGAAGGTTCATCTTTTACACCTGTATTCCACCCATCATACACCATCCACCCAAGCCATTTACCCTTCACAATGGGAGAATCTACTTTATGATACATTCATAGTGATTAATCCTCCTATTTAGCCAAACAAGTCTGTCCAATTTCCTCTCAAGGCCAAATTAGATCAGACAAGAGGTTACCATAGGTACAGATATACCAGTTAGAACTCCAAGATACAAGAATTCTACCCATTGTAATGGCCTGCATTTAAACATCAGCAATTTTAGGTTGCAAATTACTGCTGTTGTCCAAAGATCCAAACACCCCCTTATTCAGCAGGGCAAATACAGACAGATATACCTCAGACCCATACTCCTCAAATATACTGCCTAAACATGATCCTTACTCAGAAATCACATTAAGTTTAATGTCCCCTATCTTTTCAGTGTCACAAACAGCTTTTGACCATTTCATCTTTAGGCTGGCCAATCTCAGTTTTACTGTATCACACAGGTTTTTGAACAAATCTTCCATAGACCTTTTCTCATCTCTAAACAATCTGTTGTTTCTTTCTTGCCATACCATATAGATGCTAGCAGCCAAGAATAACCTTCTAACAATACTTCCCACAGAATTTCCATTGTAACAATTCACAAAGTTACCAAACACCCCTTCCCAGTTAGTACTAGAATTCTGCATATTTTTTACACCCCTAGTTACATGCTTGTTAAATCCCAACATCAACAAGACAACAAAGAGTATTATCAAAAGTTGAGAGGGAAAATGTGAGACCAAACTCTAAGAGGGATTAATGTGATCCCAAACTCTAAGTAGGGTCATATAGCCTATAATCACACTTAACACCTGAGAATAAGAGAAATAGCACAAATAGTCCCTGTTATAATATGAAACCAGAAATACACAACATACCTTTATACCTTTATGGCAGAACTGACGCATGTACTTACTTCAGAAACAATAACACAAGAAATACCCATTTTGAATTTGTAAGTTTGACCCAAAGGCATATTTTAACATATTCCAGCATACAATGTCGAGACTAACCGCCAACATTTCTTATTTTAATGTAAATAATCGAAGCCAAAACAAAGCTATTAAAAGATGACAATTACAGCTTATTTGAAAAAAGAAAGGCTAGAATTGCGTGCTTGCTCACTGCCTTAATCTTTGTTTTCTCTTGGGATGTCTAGATTCTTTAGAGCAGGGCTGTCAACTCCAACTCCCATTGCATTCGCACCATTATCAACGTACAAAACTGTCCCGGTGATGGCTGAAGCCAGTGGTGATGCCAGAAAAGCAGCAGCATTTCCCACCTCCTCTGTTAACATATATTAATTTTTCAGGATTTTAATAGAAAGCACATACATACACACATACCATCATATATGACGACTAATATGGCAATATAAAGGTAGGACTCGAATGACCCATTTATTTACTAGAAGAGTTTTGTACACCAATTTTTTTTATCATGGCATTGCCAATCATTTTTATCCAGCATTGACAAGTTTTTTTCCTAATACCGTTTAGTGTAAGGATTTCTGGTAAGAATGAATTTAGTGGTGTACTGATAAAAATAATGGTGTACAAATGGATCAAAAGCTTTATAAAGCGCTTTTTCCTCAAAACATTTGGCGAGTTCTGATCTTTTGGACAAAAAGTTTTGTAGGTCTATTGGAGCCGTACCAAAGCTTGCAAATTACTTCATTTCCGAATTTCAAAGAAGCACAATAAAGTTCCGGATGGAGCACTGACCTGCTAAGAGTTTTTTCGGCAGTGGTGGGTTCTCTAATGAATAATTGATGAACATATCGATAATACCAATTGCATTGGCAGCACGACTTCTTATTGGTCCTGGTTCATTCTTATGATACATTAGGATAATATAAGCAAAGAAAATTTGTTACACTAAAATTTTGCTATAATAATTTTTAGAGTAGAAACAAATTGTGAATGTAGTACCTGCAGATATTGTATTCACTCTAATTCCATGTTTTCTTCCAGCTTCAAATGACAACACCTATGTGCATAAAAAAATTGATTGTAGTTATCAAAAGCCAATAAAACCACATCATCATGAAGAAACGATAATGAATTTGGAATACAGGTACTAACTTTTGTGTCACTCTCCAACGCAGCCTTGGCGGAACTCATACCTCCACCATAGCTGCGTTAATACAGATCCAATCAAAAAATGCCTAAAAAATAATTTAACATTGTGTCCCAATGGTACCCCATGTGTGAGAATGTTCCCCAACCAAACGGTGTTCAATTCCTGCTTAGGACATTGTGAGATTGATTTGTTGTGTATATATTGTGATTTGTGAGATAGTTAGTTGTCATTAATTAAAAAAAGGGAAAAATAAAAATAAGGAGCCAGTCAAGCCCAAGTATTAAAACCATGCTATAGATGACCTAACTATATATCCAGTTCTGTTTATATCCAGTTTGCTAGAATTAGAATTATGTTAAATAACAAAAACCAACTTCAACTTGTTGGCTATCTGCCTATTTGATAAATTTTCACTTTAGATTGTCGAAGATGTGCCCAAGGTTATTCTTGTGTTTTCAAATATTTATGACAATCTTCCTCATTCGGCCAGTTTATTGCCGGATTTGCTATAAGCAAAACTAGATATATATATTTGGATGATCTATAAAGAAGTTTGATTGTTGGACGACCTTTAATAGAAAGGGTTGCATATGTTGATGGCCTCTGAATACATTTTTTCCAAGGAACTATAAAAATAAAATATATTACCCAGGTATGATCCTCTCAGCAGCAATATAAGATAAAGAAACCGAAGCACCACCTGAAATATAAAAACCAAGCTCAACTTTGATTATTGAATTTTTTCCTAAACATTTAGTGGTAGCAATTTCAACACATTTACAAACAGGCTAGTGGCGTATGTGGTGTCTAGGTGTATTTAAGGTGTTCCTCAACCATACCTTGTTGAGGGTTCATGTCCAGCTGGGGATTATGTGTAAATATATATTAGATATTGAATGTGTGAGTTTGACTTAAAAGAATAGAGAAACCAAATGGGTCAAAAGTCGCATGAATTTATTCAGAGAAGAATTGGTTTACTATTGAAATAGTATAAACTTTGTATCTATATTGGACACACAAACTATTTATGAAAAATAGGTCAAAGAGTGTTTTAAGTGAATCCAATCTGATCCGATTCAGCCCGTAAATATTAAGCTTCCCAACCGTTACCCAACCCGCTAGATCCGCCCCTACCGCTAGACCACGCCCACAGATGAACGTTGAGATGAGAATCATACCTGGGTTCATCATTGGGAGAAAATGCTGGAGCAAAGATACGAAAGAATAGCTTGAAGCTGAAATGGCCGCAAGATACCCATGTCTTGATGTTTTTAATAAAGGATTGGTAACCTGCAAACTATGCTGAATTAGCATTTCTGTTACCAAAAACCGAAGGGGGGGGGGGGGGGGGGGAGGGGGGGGGGGGGGGGGGGGGGAAACGAAGAAGAAACCGACACGGATCACTTGATTGATAAACAATTACATGGGCTAATAGGTTATAATTTCCACCATTAAAAAATAAAAATATAAAAAAGATATCCAAACTATTGGAGGAATATACTTTTATATGTTAACATGGTGGAAAACGAATGCAAAAAGTATCCATTTCTAGCAAATATTGAAAATGGGTGTGTTTGCAGTTCAAGCAACAAAGCCTGCATCTAAGGAGATATTTAGCGTGGGAGGGAGGAATATAGACGAGACACGTTTTCAAAATGTTTTTTACGTTTTCGTCTGTTTTGACATGTTTTCCTTCGTTTTTTTAAGTTTTCGTCTGTTTTCACACGTTTTCGTCTGATTTTTACGTTTTCGTCTGTTTTGAGACGTTTTCGTCCAATTTTTTACGTTTTCGTCTGTTTTGACACGTTTTCCTTTGTTTTTTTAAGTTTTCGTCTGTTTTGACACGTTTTCCTTCGTTTTTTTAAGTTTTCGTCCGTTTTCTTACGTTTTCGTCTGTTTTCACATGTTTTCGTCTGATTTTTTACGTTTTCGTCTATTTTTTACGTTTTCGTCTGTTTTGACACGTTTTCGTCCAGTTTTTTACGACGTTTTCACAATGTTTTTTACGTTTTCTTCTGTTTTGACACGTTTTCACAATGTTTTTTACGTTTTCGTCTGTTTTGACATGTTTTCCTTCGTTTTTTAAGTTTTCGTCCGTTTTCTTACGTTTTCGTCTGTTTTCACACGTTTTCGTCTGATTTTTTACGATTTCTTCTGTTTTGATACGTTTTCGTCTGTTTTTTTGAAAACGTGTCAAAACAGACGAAAACATAAAAAAAAAAACATTTTGAAAACGTGTCAAAAAACAGACGAAAACGTAAAAAATCAGACGAAAAAAGTGTCAAAACAGACGAAAATGTAAAAAATCAGACGAAAACGTGTGAAAACAGACGAAAACGTAAGAAAACGGACGAAAACTTAAAAAAACGAAGGAAAACGTGTCAAAACAGACGAAAACGTAAAAAACATTTTGAAAACGTGTCAAAACATACGAAAACGTAAAAAATTGGACGAAAAAGTGTCAAAATAGAGAAAACGTTAAAAATAAGACGAAAACGTGTGAAAACAGACGGAAACGTAAGAAAACGGACGAAAACTTAAAAAAACGAAGGAAAACGTGTCAAAACAGACGAAAACGTAAAAAACGGGAAGAAAGCATGTGAAAACAGACGAAAACGTAAAACTCTGGATGAAAACGTGTCAAAACAGACGAAAACGTAAAAAAAAAACGTAAGAAAACGGAATTGTAAGTTATTTACTAACGGCCGTTAGTATGAAGGACTAACAATGTGACGTTTATACCCACAATGACCCAATTTCATAAGTTTAGTCATACATTTACTAACGGAAAAGAGTTTAGTCATACATTTGCGAAAAAAAAAGTTGGGACCATACAATGACAAAAAGTGGGAAGTTTAATGTATTATTTTAGCATTTGCCCTATAGGAAATGTAGTCAATGGAAGTGGTTTCTCCATGGAGTCCTAGTGCTAGTATGTTTTTTATCTAGACTAGAGGAATTGGTGAATGTAATATCAGTTTGAATGTTCTGTTTCCAAGCTTCTAGTATCTGTATGGGCATGTCCATTCAGTTATAGTTTGATATTGCGTATTGTTGATTTTTCACTGGCATAAATATATTTTCACCGGTTTTTACCAAAAAAAAACTTAGGCGAATGAGTGTAAAATATTTGTATTGATGATAAAAATTATTAAACATTCAAGTGGAATTTTTAGTTTTTGATGTGGGTGGTGGATGGTATCAAATAGTTTTTGCAATGGTCAATTTGGATCTGTTGGGTCCTAGATCCAACCAAGAACCATCAGCTAATGATTCAGATCAATATCCAATTAGTTATGTCATGGATTGGGTCAAATCATTAACAGATCTAATCTGATCTGGCCCATCGACATGCCTAAAATAAATCATACCTCAGGTCCATTCGCTAATGAATGCACCAGGATATCAATGGTACCAAAGTCCTCTTTCACAGATTCAGCTACTTCCTGCAAAACATATATATTGTATTAGATATGTAATATCCAGTGTTTCAATCAGTTAGCTCAAATCAAGATTGATTAATGGGATAACGATAAAAAATGTAACTAACTTGTCAAAATTTATGGTTGTATGTACCCTACTAAAATTTCGACCATTTTGTGTACCCTACTTATTAATTTCGACCTTTCTGTGTATCATTTAATTTTTTGCGACGATTTTACCCCTCCTTTAGTGATGAACGGAGCCACGGAGGGGTAGAATTGTCACAAAATACACACAAATGTCGAAATTAATAAGTAAAGTACACACAATGGTCGAAATTTTAGTATGGTACATACAAACATAAATTTTGACTACCAGTTACATTTTTTTTTATCATTTTCCTTTGATTAATTGATACCTTAACAGTCCACTTTGAATACCCTTTGTAGCGTCGGTTAGATTTTACCTTCACAATTTAGCAAAATCAGTATTATGACTTTGAACATGCAATCTTTATGAGTAGTGAACTTACATCTTCAGGAACATCTTCAGGTGTATCATAAACAGCATCTAAGGGATACACTTTAGCAATTTTCATTAAAGATCCATCTCGTAACCTGGAACACAGATAGCATCTGCTGCTTAGTTGAAAAAATCATCATATAGCATACTGTATTTTAAACAAGACAGTGGAGCCGGACTGTATACACTTACACACGTGATTCGTCAAACTTCCCCCTTTCGAGACTAGTCTCAAAAATTTTGACTGCCTACAAAGGTGAACAGTCATCAACAACAATGTACAAATTATTTGGCATGATGATATCTAGAGGTGGCAATTTTCACCAGTTTACAGTTTACTTATGTTTGGGTCAATTTGGGTTGTCTTTTATCTCAAATGGGAACGGATTATATGTGTAGAATCTTTACCATTTTAATGCATATAACCTCCTGAATCATGTTATTCGAATACAAAGACTATAAATGTAGTGATATTGCTTTTTAATCATGATTAACATATTATATTATATGCTACTCCGTATATATAAGTATACGGCGGACAAAAAGTGTTAACCCGCTCATTTGATATGACATGTACAAGAGACATGCTAACCATGCCACCTTTGATCTATAATACTCCATAGTAAATAGCTGGGCATCAGGGCTTGGATTAGTGACGTACCGGGACCCATGTGCCAACAAGAATCTCAGCACCAGCAGCAGCAAGAGATTTGGCTATTGCCCAACCATATCCATTATCATCAGATATACCAGCAATGAATGCCCTCTTTCCTGCAAATACCTCCTTAAGCTAATAAATATCTAACACGTTTGATTCAGAAGCGTAAGTAACCAACAAGGGATTATTAACCTCTTAGATCAACAGGCAGCCCTGGAAGGACTTTTGTGTCGCTGGAATCTGACTCGGCTTTTATTGTCATCTTTCCAAACCTCGAAGGACTAATTTCAGCATTTTGAGATAATAAATGTGTAGAAGATATGCGACATGAGCTTCTAAGCTTTGCACATGATGCCCCTCTCATTTCATTATTGAAAATTGTAATACTCGAGTTTGAAACTTGACAACAAGAAAGAATAGAGCGTCTTGCAGTAAGAATGTGCATAGTTGTAGTGGTCGTCATTTCAAATACTTGATCACAAACCTGCAAGATTCACAAACCAAGGAGTACTTTATTGAGTCTGTTCATTACTGCTTCAAATTTAAGAACAATGCAAAATAAGTTGAAGTGATACTTGTGTTACGTGCTCGTAGATACATCATATGCATAAAAACATACACAATAGTAATAAATCGAATTCTTGAACATCATATAAAGTATGCATAACTTATTTTGCATTATCTTGCTCACTGAAATATGCTTCTACACTCATTGCTAAAAAGGCTCCACAACAATATAAGATAAACTTATATCAGTGTAATAGTGTCAAAATCTATGAAAATTAACAGAATCAAAACTAAGATCAAGCACCAAAATAATTTACAGGTTGGAGCTTGACTGATCATCATTGTAAAAAATAGGTAGTTGCCGAGCGTCACTTACTAGTTTAACTCCTCGGAATAACTTAGAACAATCTTTCAAGCTGCTATGTGTGCTCGTATATGTATCATTATATATAGTGCAATGAGGGAGATTATCTCTATGGCACAAAGTTTACTTCATCACATACCTTTTTCTTAAACTGAATTATTAAGCTCAATTTTATTAAACGATGACATAACAATTGGTATCTTTAAAGATCCGACAATAACTTGTGGAATAGTAACAAAAACATCTCAAATGGCCCTGCATATTTTTTTCGTATGGCACAAATTGTATTCAAGGGATTTATATGTAGAAGAGTTAGGGGCTTTTTTTTTTTTTTTTTTTTTTTTTTTTTTTTTTTTTTCATGTTGCTAGTTAGTGTCTGTGTGGATATATGTGTCCTGTTTCTAGTTAGTGTCTGTGTGGATATATGTTGTTTCTTTTTTATGCTTAATTGACCATCTTAATACGAGTTTTTTCCCGAACTAGTGTAGGTGGAAAAAATTTATAAAAATTCGAAAAAATTTATAAAAATTTTAAAAATTCAAAAAATTTATAAAAATTCAAAAAATTCGAAAATTTTATAAAAAATTATAAAAATTCGAAAAAACATATTAAAATTTTTAAAAAATTCAAAAAATTTATAAAAAATTATAATTTTTTAAAAATTCAAAAAATTTGTAAAAATTTATAATTTTTTAAAAATTCAAAAAAATTATAAAAATTCGAAAAAAAATTTAAAAAATTCAAATTTTTTATAAGTTTTTTTGAATTTTTATAAATTTTTATAAAATTTTCGAATTTTTTGAATTTTTATAAATTTTTTGAATTTTTATCAATTTTTCGAATTTTTATAAATTTTTTTGAATTTTTATAAATTTTTTGAATTTTTATAAATTTTTTGAATTTTTAAAATTTTTCGAATTTTTTTAAAATTTTTATAAATTTTTTCGAATTTTCATAAATTTTTTGAATTTTTATAAATTTTTATAAATTTTTCGAATTTTTAAAATTTTTTTGAATTTTTTTAAATTTTTTCCGAAGTTTTCTAAATTTTTCGAATTTATTTTTTCCACCTACACTAGTTCGGGAAAAAACTCGTATTAAGACGTCCTGGATAGAAACAGCATCAAATTTTGCCCCCTTTCACATTAAGGATTCTCTTTTGCAATAAGTTAAAAAAAAACACCAAAGTTTCCTGTTTCCAGCCAGTTTTGTTACCAAACAGGACATTAAGCAGAAAGTAAACAACCCCCTAGGGCTGTTTCTTTTTTACTAAATGGGGAGAGAAGGTGGGTCCCAATGTGGGTCCACGTCTGATTTATGAGCTGTTTCTTTTTTACTAAATGGGGAGAGAAGGTGGGTTCCACAAATTTAATATTGTTTTTTTCTCTTTTGAGCCCACAAATTTCCTTTAAATCCTCTATATCCACAAGGCAAAAAAAAGAACCTCCTCCCCAATAAGAGGCTAAATCAGACGTGGACCCACCTTCTCTCCCCATTTAGTAAAAAAGAAACTGTTTCTTTTTTACTAAATGGGGAGAGAAGGTGGGTCCACGTCTGATTTAGCCTCTTATTGGGGAGGATGTTCTTTTTTTTCCTTGTGGATATAGAGGATTTAAAGGAAATTTGTGGGCCCAAAAGAGAAAAAAACAATATTAAATTTGTGAAACCCACCTTCTCTCCCCATTTAGTAAAAAAGAAACAACCCATACCCTGCTAGTATATTAAGAAGCACCTATGAACTTTTTGACTGACCCGGAAGATTCACACTTTTGGATGGGTCGAAGGGAAACATGTGTGTGTGGATCTAACCGGGGTATCTCCTCTCGTGGGTTTAAGTAGCCGGGGTTTTACAGTGGCTTTGAAAGCCGCCTTGTACAAAGTGGCAAAACACGAAAAAGCTTGCATTGAAAATCAACATGTTTTTATTCCATTCGCATTTGATACTTTTGGTTTTCATGCACCTGAGGCAGTGGAGCTTCTCAACATATTTCAACATGTTATTCATAGTAATGTTAAGACACCTAGATCCACATATGTTGTTTTTAAGAGAATTAGTTTTGCAATCCAAAAAAGCTAGCGGCTCAGCTTGTTGCTCGTTTGCCTTCCAACTCTATGTAAATCCAAATTAATTTATTAATGAATAAATCACGTTTAAATAATCATAGAACATGTGGAATTTGGTCAAAAAGTGTAGATTGGCAGGGACACCTCAACCCTGTGTACCATAATGGTACCCATCAACCCTACCCAGCAAAGGTTTGATGCCTGTAAAATACCTCCACCCAATACCCAACCATGCTGCGGATCGGATTCGAACTCGCGTCCTTTGTTTGGTCAAGACATCACATGGCTGGGCCCAGGCTTCTAAGGCAGCTGGTTGATATCATTAGAGCTTATGGTCCCTAAGTGAGGACTTCCCGGTCGGTCACCCAACCCGGTACTACTCTCACTTGAGCACGCTTAATTGCTTAAGCATCTACCACTAGACCACAAAGCCCCATGATAACATGTGGAATTTGTATTTGCAAAGAGCAATTGGTTTTCTGTTAATCTTTTAACTTGTAAGTTAAAGATGGTCAAATTTGACTTTTTTTTTTTTTTTTTTTTTTTTTTTTACCTAATGTTATTCATCAAATATTTTGGTGGTGTGGTTTCCCGCCACATTTTTCCCGAGGACATGTCCTCGGGGAAAAGTTTGAATAGAACTTTGACCGTGATTAGCAATAATTACCGTGATTAGCAGTAATTAAACGGGGTGGGTGACGTGTCAAAATGTTTTACCGACTACATGTCCTCGGGGAAAATATTTTACATTCCCTCCAATAATTTACCTTATCCTGCGAATGCCGCAACCCGAAAAAATAGAGGTTTTGCCGAGGACATGTCCTCGGGGAAAATTGACCCAAATGTTGACCTTGTTTAGCCGTAATTAACCGTGATTGTATCCCGGTGTTAAACCATAAAGTCATGCTACTTGTCATTTCCAAAGTTTCCAGGTGGTTCGGAAGCTTTCGTAAATGCTATTAGGTTTTGTTACGCTTGTTAATACAAATAAACCGTAAAAACGTTTATTAATATTTATCGATCTCTTTAAGTTTTGTCGATAACAAACATAAGATTATGTAAAAGTATAAATCTAAATATTACATGTTTTACATTTACCACTTACCATTTACATACAAATATACTTACTTGTATTAAAGGAAATGCATGAAAAAGAGTTGGGTAATCCATAATCCATAACACATAACCCATGACGCATTGCATGACTTCATAATGGGTAAAACCCATGATTCATGACCCAAAGTCCATAACCCATGACCCAAGATATCTTTGACATCATTCATGACATCACATGACCCATGGACCTTGACCCATAACCTAAAACCCGGAATTACAACCCAAAGTCCAGACTGGTACTACCAGATAGCCGGATCCCTGGGTTTGGTCTTGCCGGATCCCTTTGGGAAGGGATCCGCCGGATCAGGGTGAACATTGCTCAGAATTGCCTATAAATAGTTAGTCATTTCTCTCTTGTTTCTCACCCCACTTAGATATATCTTCTCTCTATATTCTAAGTTCTTTAACCTCAGATCTAAAGATCATTCTTGTAGCTCTCTTTCTCTTGTGTTCTCTAGTTTCTGATTACAAGACGAGATCACGCTTTCTAGCATACGAGTCATTCTTCTTCTCAAGTTGCTCGGACCTCTCATCACCTCAAGACCACTGAGTTGTTTCTTGTTGTTGATGCTTCTTCTTGTATTCTCAAAGTTGTTCTGTTAGTTGTGTTGGTGTGGTCCGCCGTGCTAAGGACTCGGTATTTAGCTTTGTACTGGAAAAAGTGTAAGCGACGTTGTGAGGTTTCTCCACCGGTTGAAGGAGCTTGTTGACATAGTGTTTAAGAACTCTTGAGTTGGGTACTCGGGGAGTGGAGTAGGGCAAGGAAGGTGTCCTTGTAGCCGAACCACTATAAACCATTGTGTCACTCTTCTATCTCTTTATCTCTTTACTTTCTTCATAGTTATTTCTTTTCAAGCAACTTGCATTATCCATATCTCAACATCTAAAGGTTTCACATATGATGCGTGGTTTTGCAACCTTACAACAGGTTTTACCTCTCGAGGGATCTCAAGAGGCTTACAACCCCACCAGGCAGTGTACCTGACCGATGTAGTATAGTGTAGTGGTAAGTACGGGGGATTGATCGTTCTCCACAGGGAATAGTGTTCGTTAGGTATGAAAAATTACTCTAATAGGTCTAAGGGTGAGAGAAGATTCTTTTTATGTTTTTATATTTTTATGAAAGCAAGTAAAATCTCGGGTTTGAAAGAGTGGGCGGAATTAGTTGCTAGTCAACTAACCCAAATTACTACGAATGCAAATAAAATAAAATAACAGAAAATGAAAATGTTGGTGAAAACTTATGTGGAGGGAAATGTGTTTACTTAGATTTCCTTACTCCCTAACTATCTTTTACCGGTTGATTAGTGTGTATTAGTCGCGTGGATGACGGGTGTATTCCTTAATACCATTCGTGGGGTGGCGTACGTACTTCCCCAACTCTACAAGCTCCTACTTCACTCCTATGTCGAGCCGGCTAGGAAGCTCCTAACATGGGATCACTAGAATTCGCTTGTGCATTAAATACAACCATAAAAACCTTTAGTACGCATTGGTTCATGTTTCTTAAGACGTTCAAGCAAGTTACCGAATAGGAAGTTAGCAGTTTTCTTAAGCCTAACATAGATGAACAATCATCCAATACAACTAACAACACACTAATAACCAATAATCAATAGCTAGGTTTCATTAGATCTAAGCAAACACAAGATAAATCTAGCCTAACATGTTAAACAAAAGACAAGAATAAGATAGAATCAAACAACACATAGACATATTGAATGATTAATTGATAACTTATCTTCAATGTAACATGGAAGATCTCAAGGCAAAAAGCCTTGAAAGAGCTGCCAAATTCGTCCTAGGGTTTTCACACACAAAGTTCCCCAATAAGTTCCACACCAATGACAAAGAATTGCAAAACTATATATAGATTTTCATATCTGACGGCGTCACGTTATGGAGTGTGACGCCGTCACCTCGCCGCTTTTAGGGTTCTCGGATGACCTTCTTGACGCCGTCCCTCTTTAGCTCTCCAAAATCCGTTCTGGCTTATCAAGGCTTGACGCCCTCAGACTATGAACGTGACGCCGTCCCTCTTTAAATTATAACGTGACGACCTTGATCAAATTAAAGGGTGACGCCGTCAGAATTTCCATGCAATTTCTCTGGCTTATCATGAGTAAATTTCACATCCACCACTTTTGCCAAGCCATGACGCCGTCCAGGGTTAAATATGACGCCGTCAAAGGTAACTTTCAGCCGATTTTTGAGACTTTGCCGTTTTCTTCACTTTTATGCTCCAAAAACGTCCAAAATGCCTCATTTTCCAGATTTCTCCTCAAAAGTACCTAAAATGACAAAAGGAACGATTTAGGGCGATATTTGATCAAATAAATACGATTTAGGGCTTAAATGACCCCTTAAAAGCGGTACACTTTTCGCTTCATCAAATACCCTTACACTTGAGATTTGCTTGTCCTCAAGCAAATGCGCTTTTATTCTAATCAAAATACAAGTTAGGGGTCATTTAATGCTAACATAAAAGTAATTACAACAAATATTCGTTCCACTTTAATCATAATAAGCACGGAGATTACAAACTAGCACCTCACAAGTAGTGTTTAGATACTCACATCTCTCAAGTGTCATCAAAATAAATCTCATAAATGAAAACGGATAATATCTCTCACTACCTGTCATAGCAAATAGATTACCATAGGCTTGGGAAAGGATCAAAAACCTCCTCCACTAGGCGTAAGCACCTAAGATAAACTATCAAAGAGGGCTTTTACATGGGTTATAACGTTAGGTGTAGGGATATGATAAGCACGGATTTGTTGGATAAGGGATATTTTACTGGTGGCGAGTTAAAGATCTTGATCAATTACATGTACTATACAATGTTGCTAAGCCAAGACTCGACTCGATCTTAAGCTAAAAGCAAAATAACAAAAACATAAAATGAAACGGGATGGTAGTCCGTATGTTTTTTTCTACTTTTCTTTTTCTCATTTTTTTTTGTATTTTTCTTGATTTTTTTTTTTTTTTTTTTTTTTTTTTTTTTTTTTGCATACACTCTTGCCCTACCATCCAAAATATTACATCATAGGGGCGTTGCATTCCCCTTACACTTGAATTTTTACATAACTTTACAAATAACTATTCTAATGACTCGAATTAAGATAATCGAAAAACTTGGAGTACTTTTAAAATATTTAGCACATATGGGGGTAATAATGTTGTTCTTCCCCATTACTCCATTACACTAGTACTTTATCCATAAGTCCCAATCGTCCCAAACCAATATGTACAAGGATATGACTCGACTTAGCAACCATGTAATCAATTAGATAATTAACTTGGGTTTAAACAAATATTGTAACAATAATGCACTAAAAATGAGTGCATACAAGGTAGGCTAAGGCGATTTGGGTGTACATTTAAGTGGGGTGTAAACAAATTCTTCCTTTAAGTAAAATGCTTAAAGGTAGAAACGAAAAGATAGGCTCTGAGGGGTGTACTAGGGGTATCGTGTACTAAAAATGAGTACAACGCAAAGGGTGTGGGAGAATTACTTGACCAATGTAGCCAATGTAATTATAACAAAAACACAGGTGTAAAACAATGGGTTAATCCTAATGCCTCTTATCATGTAGTAAATCTAACTACACGAATGTAGTCTCACTTGTGGCCTCGGAATGGTCCTAACGCAAGTTCTAGAATCTAAGTGCTACCGGCACACACATCATAGCATAAATGCTTTTCCTACCAATTCTAGGGGCGAACCTCACATATTTGGGGGTGGAAAATTTTTTAGTGGTACGGTTTTTGTGCTAGTCATATAACTCCTATCCATGAGACGTTTATTAAGATCAAAGTTTCACTCCTAAATGTTGTAAAAAATTTTAAATTTGGCCCTAAAATTACCCTAACAGGTATTTATCTCAGTTTTATTACACATCTACCATTAAACAAACAAAAATCAAGCGCAATTGTATTCTCTAATCGTACTTTTACCCTCCCTTACACTTAAGATGAACATTGTCCCCAATGTTCAAATAACAAGATGTAAAAGAAAAAAGTAAAATAATGAAATCAAATACTCCCCTGATTCGTTTGGTGGATAATGAAATAACACGGTTAAATCTTCTTCCAAGAGAATTTTGAAGCTCCATGACTAATGCATCGCCATAAGCTTGATTAAAAACATTTCCTTGTCCAAAATAACCTGATAAACCTGAGAAAACAAACACGAAAACCTGCATAACATCGGCGGGATAAACTCTATATATAAGGATATAATGCTTGTGGAATGATAACTTTGCAGATTCCTGGAGATTATAAGTTATAGATTTAATAAAAACTTTTTATGAAAACAAAACTTTCAAAAATTTTCAGAAAATTAAACCTGACGCCGTCAGGTTGTAAATCCTGACGCCGTCAGAAATGATCTGACAGAATTCTCATGTTACGTTTCCGGAAAAATTTTGGAAAAACCTACACCTTACTTCCTGGAATTCCTGCAAAACATCATTATGACTCGATACAAGCATTTGACTCAAACAAATACTAATATGTATGTTCATTTATGATTATTACGATTCATGTTCATTTGTGTTCTAATAAACCGATTTGGATTTCCCTTACACTTAACTTTTGCAAAATACCTTTATATGTAGTTAAGACGAAGTTAAAAACAAAATAAAGCATTTTCACAAATTAGTTTTGAACATGAATCAATAATAATAAAAATTAAACATACATACGGAAGCAAATAAAATCAAACAAACAAATAAATAAACACACAAAGCAAATAAAGCTTGGGTTGCCTCCCAAGAAGCGCTTTTCTTTATTAACGAGTCTTGTAGCTAGACTCAAAGTCACGTACATTACGTGACTCCATCATCGGTCACGGTTCCTAGGCCATTCTCCTTTGATTCTCTATCAGAATCACTTTCATAGTAAAGGTATTTCGGGTCCACGAGATCAAAAGGATTGTTTCGGTATTTAGAACTAAGCTCCTTATCGTGCTTAAAGAATCCACTTGACAGGTCAAAAGTGTCCTTACATCCCCTTCTCACATCATCATCACATAACACGAGTTGGGAACTTAACCCATCGAGCCCTTCATAATCAATCTCCTTGAATTCTCTCATCTTGTAAGGTGTTTGGTATGAGATTTCCCTAATCCCATCGGTGAAAGTCATGATCCCATTGAGCTCGTCCACAACCAAGCTTGTGGCCTTGCAAAAAGGTGCCCCAAAAACGACTTGTGATAACCTGGGATCGATGTACTTTTCGATATTATCGATGATTGCGAAGCTCATAGTGAATGTCATGTTTCCTACAAACACCTGTACATCATCATCTATGCCAATGTCGTCCTTCCCTTTATGAATCATTCCCCATCTGCAAATGTTGTTATAATGAAACAAGGACATCACATTTTTGGGTAAACATGTGTTGATGTAAACATTATAAAAATGCTTGTGACCAATCATGCAAGGTATCTTGAGATTATTCGGATCGTATCGCTTAATTCGGCCAGGCCTCCTACCGCATAGCCCCCATGTGTTGCCACATGCTGTTGGTTGATACTCATACACTTCTTCACAGCCTTCCGAAAAATCACTTTCCTGACACCATCGGTAAATAATGCACTCCTATCATCCTCATCGAGTATCACTCCCGTTGCTTTTATGAATGGTTTGCCTAGAACAAGGCCAGTTAAGGATGGGCTGATGATAGAGTTCATGTTATTAATTACAGTTAACTCGATATGAAAGAGGAACTTTTCTATCACAATTGGTACCCTCCTTATTACCCCGATGATATTAGACCCTTCATATTTGACTTGTTCGGTGAAGGCTTCGTTATATAGAGAAAGGGATATTGCATTCATAGAAGAGTTGGGGTTTATGTAGGCATCTTTTATAAACTTTTTCCTAGTGGTGCAAGATATCTTAAAGACCCTAGGAGCGCCATCCTCTATTCTCTCTCCGAATCCCATAGGCAACCTTGCTGTGCCCCTCTCAAGTTCCTCCATCAGGGGGCGGTCTAGCAGTCCTGGGAGCCCATGAGGCATTTCGGATTTCTCTTCCGAGCCCTCCTCATCACTCACCTCTCTTGTACTCGAGTTCTTTGGTGAGTCTAGATAGTCGTCGGGCGCCTCGGGGTTCTTTTCGGGAACTTTACCCTCCATTTCATTGTCCACATTCTTGGTTGTTTGTTGGTCCAAATTGGGTTTAGGAACAGGTATTGTTGTAATGGTGTTCACGAAGTGGAGAGGTTTCGAAGGGGTATGAGTATCTCCAGTTTTTTTTTTCGTTTTGTGATATGTGTTTGAAGAGTTTACTAGGGTGCTTGATTTTTACAAGAGGGGGTGTTTGGTGAGTCACCGTGACAGATTTGATCCCACTAACTCGTGCCAACTCACAAGTTGACCTGCCAGCAAGGCGATCATTGATAACCTTTAACAGGTTATCAACCTTGTTGTTCATATCAACTTGCTGTTGTCTGAATTGATTCTCAAGTTTGGAGAGCTATGTTTCTTGAGAGAGAATGAATTTTTGCAGTGATTCCTCGCGATTTTGTTGTTTATGTGTATGTTGCTGAGGATAATGTTCAGACCAGGTGAGTGGGGTAGAGTCATTGAATGATACGCTTCGAGTTTGGTTCCAACAAAAATTTGGCTTACTCTTCCATGCCTCATACCTATCTTCGGAATTCTTGTGTCCATAATTAGTAGTGAGCCACCTATCTCCCGCCTTATCGATTCGCGAGGATGCGAATTATTTGAAAGCCTGTTTGGGGAGTTCCATGCAATCATGAGTGTCGTGGGGACCACTACATAATTTACACGAAGAAGTGATTTTGTTCACTTGGCTTGAAGGTTTAGGAGCCTCGTAGGATTTCATAAGAAACTTGACTTGGTCTTCAAGTTCTATGATCCTACGGTCGGAAGTGCTTGAATTGTTCGAAGGCAAAGATATTGCCTTGACCATTTTATTCAAATCACGGGGATCACTCCAACTTTCGTTGTCATAAAGAGCAAGATCCTCTAGGAGAGCCCATGATTGTTCCGCACTTAGATCACGTAGCTTGCCACCGGCCGATTGGTCAATGGTTTGCCTTGTGGAGAGATTGATATGGTCATAGAAGATTTGGACTTGGAGCCAAAGTTCTATGCCATGGTGAGGGACTTTTTGGAGTAAGTCCTTGAATCGAGTCCATGCCTCGTAGAGGGTTTCGCCTTGACGTTGTTGGAACATCAAGATATCATTCCTTAGCTAGGTAGTTCTTCCCGGTGGGAAAAACTGAGCAAGGAAACGAGTGGTGAGATCATCCCAAGAGGTAATGGATCCTGCGGGTTGACGCTCTAGCCATTGACTAGCTTGGTCCCGCAGAGAGAATTGGAAGAGACGCAATCGGGTCGTCTCTCGAGTGGCAACATCAAGGTCTATAGAATCAACGATTTTGAGAAAGTCCTTGAGATGTTGATTAGGATCTTCAGAACGAAGTCCATGGAATGCGCATCCGCTTTGCACCAACCGGATGGTGTCGGATCGCAAGGGTGTGATATTGGCTCCTTGAGTGAGCTCAATGGTGTTTCGATAGCCATGGTGGCTAGGACGGGAATACTCTCCTAAAGTACGGGCTCTAGGAGGTGGTGGTTGTTGTGGTGGTGGGTTGTTGGGATTAAGGATATTACCATCTTCCATGATGTCGAATGGTAATGGTTACGAACAAAGAAACGAAGAAAATAGATAGACTAAAGAAAACCTAGAAAAATAAAATAAAAATCTCACTAGAAAGGAATCTAGTGAGTAGACCTATAAAATAAAAATTCAACCTAAACAATAACGATTCCCCGGCAACGGCGCCAAAAACTTGATGCGTGGTTTTGCAACCTTACAACAGGTTTTACCTCTCGAGGGATCTCAAGAGGCTTACAACCCCACCAGGCAGTGTACCTGACCGATGTAGTATAGTGTAGTGATAAGTACGGGGGATTGATCGTTCTCCACAGGGAATAGTGTTCGTTAGGTATGAAAAATTACTCTAATAGGTCTAAGGGTGAGAGAAGATTCTTTTTATGTTTTTATATTTTTATGAAAGCAAGTAAAATCTCGGGTTTGAAAGAGTGGGCGGAATTAGTTGCTAGTCAACTAACCCAAATTACTACGAATGCAAATAAAATAAAATAACAGAAAATGAAAATGTTGGTGAAAACTTATGTGGAGGGAAATGTGTTTACTTAGATTTCCTTACTCCCTAACTATCTTTTACCGGTTGATTAGTGTGTATTAGTCGCGTGGATGACGGGTGTATTCCTTAATACCATTCGTGGGGTGGCGTACGTACTTCCCCAACTCTACAAGCTCCTACTTCACTCCTATGTCGAGCCGGCTAGGAAGCTCCTAACATGGGATCACTAGAATTCGCTTGTGCATTAAATACAACCATAAAAACCTTTAGTACGCATTGGTTCATGTTTCTTAAGACGTTCAAGCAAGTTACCGAATAGGAAGTTAGCCAGTTTTCTTAAGCCTAACATAGATGAACAATCATCCAATACAACTAACAACACACTAATAACCAATAATCAATAGCTAGGTTTCATTAGATCTAAGCAAACACAAGATAAATCTAGCCTAACATGTTAAACAAAAGACAAGAATAAGATAGAATCAAACAACACATAGACATATTGAATGATTAATTGATAACTTATCTTCAATGTAACATGGAAGATCTCAAGGCAAAAAGCCTTGAAAGAGCTGCCAAATTCGTCCTAGGGTTTTCACACACAAAGTTCCCCAATAAGTTCCACACCAATGACAAAGAATTGCAAAACTATATATAGATTTTCATATCTGACGGCGTCACGTTATGGAGTGTGACGCCGTCACCTCGCCGCTTTTAGGGTTCTCGGATGACCTTCTTGACGCCGTCCCTCTTTAGCTCTCCAAAATCCGTTCTGGCTTATCAAGGCTTGACGCCCTCAGACTATGAACGTGACGCCGTCCCTCTTTAAATTATAACGTGACGACCTTGATCAAATTAAAGGGTGACGCCGTCAGAATTTCCATGCAATTTCTCTGGCTTATCATGAGTAAATTTCACATCCACCACTTTTGCCAAGCCATGACGCCGTCCAGGGTTAAATATGACGCCGTCAAAGGTAACTTTCAGCCGATTTTTGAGACTTTGCCGTTTTCTTCACTTTTATGCTCCAAAAACGTCCAAAATGCCTCATTTTCCAGATTTCTCCTCAAAAGTACCTAAAATGACAAAAGGAACGATTTAGGGCGATATTTGATCAAATAAATACGATTTAGGGCTTAAATGACCCCTTAAAAGCGGTACACTTTTCGCTTCATCAACATACAATCGATCTAAAGTTTTATAAACTAAATTTAAATCGGTAAAAACTATTCAACCCCCCTTCTAGTTTTCTACAATTGGCATCAAGATCAGGTTTTATAAAAAGTTTTTAAGTAAATTGTTTTTTAAAACTTTTTCGATCAAATGGATTTCGAAAACTATAAAGAAGGGCAATCTATGCAAATACCACCACTCTTTGAAGCTAATGGTTTCATATATTGGAAAAATAGATTTGAAACATATGTGAAATCTATAGATATTGATCTTTCGAATATTACTGTTGATGGGGATTATGTGCCGGTATTTGAGAGTATCTCTACCGACAAAAATGAGGTCGGGTCCTCGGTTTTAAAAGATGAACAAAAGAAAATGCTTTCTAAAAATAATGAGGCAAAAATGGTTTTATATAATGCCTTACCTAAAAAGGAATATGAAAGAATTTTTATACATAAAACCGCTAAAGATATTTGGAATTGTTTGGTGATTACTCATCAAGGAAATAAACAAGTGCAAAATAATAAAATCGATTTATTTGTTAAACAATATGAGCAATACTCAATATCGGATGATGAAAGTATTGATAATGCATTTGCTAAATTTAATACTATTATTACTTCACTAATTGCACTTGGTGAAACTTTTTCCAAGCGTAATCATGGCAGGAAATTCTTAAGGGCACTTCCGGCTAAATGGAGACCGAAGGTAACGGCAATAGAAGAATCAAAGGATTTAACTATCCTCTCTCTCAACGAGCTCATTGGGAACCTCAAAGTCTATGAGGTAGTATTGGCAAAAGACTCCGAGGCTTCAAAAGAAAAGAAGGAGAAATACAAGTCTCTAGGTCTAAAAGCCAAAAAGGAGTCTAGTGATGAAGATGCTTCATCCTCGGATAGCGATGATGAAGAATATGCCATGGCCGTAAGGGATTTCAAGAAATTCTTTAGAAGAAGAGGAAGATACGTAAAATAACCTTACGATGATAAGAAAAGCTTCGAAAAATCTAAGGAAGAAAAGAAAGTTAAGGAAGAGCGAAGGTGCTTTAGATGCGGTTATCCAAATCACTTCATAAGTGATTGTCCCAAACAATCAAATGGTGATCAAAAAGCATTTGTTAGCGGCTCATCGTATCCAAGTGAAGAAGAAAAACATGAGATTTGTCTCATGGCCAAAGATTCAAATGAGGTACGTTCCGACTCTCTCTATTATAGTAGTTCATTCTTAAATGATGAATCTCTAAGCTTAGAATATAACAAACTTTGCAAAATTAGCCTCAAAGTCATTAACAAAAACAAACTTCTAAAAGATAAAAATGAACTCTTAGAAAACAAAGTTTTTGAGCTAAAAGAAAAATAAAAAAGACTTGAAAAAGGAAAATAAGCAAGTATAGAATGTAAACTTTGTGTCAGTCTTCAAACGATACTTGATCACCAAGATTCAAAAATTGCTAGACTTACTACACAATCTTTAGAACATATAATAGATACACAATAAATCAAGAACAATAAAGATGGGTTAGGTTTTACAGATTGTATGCCTTCGACTAGCGAAGAAAAACCAACCACATTTGTTCAATCTGCTATACCATTTGTTTCTGAGGTGGCGGATCTAGCAGATCCCTTGAAAAAGGATCCGGCTAGGCTTAACCAAAGGATTCGGCCATCTGGTACAACAAAGCCTAAATTTGACTCGTCCAAATCATCTAGAAGAGAGTTTGTGGTAGTAACTAAAAAGAAAACACCTAATGTTTCTGATAAAAATGTTAATGTACCACATCGTAGTAAGGGAATTCTAAGAAAACCAAATACTAGACCGACACCTACAACAACGTTTAGGAGACCAAAAACACCCTACCCAAAAAGTAATTTTGATCAAATGTGATGGAACAATGGTTTTCAAAATGGTTTCCAAATGCCAAAATTTGGACCTTGGAACTATCTTCCTTTTGTAAACCAAGTAAACGGTTTATTTAACACTAATGGACCCATGAGATATTGGGGACCAAACGCTTGAGTTTCTTTGTGCTTATAGGTCTGTCTAAAGGTTGATCTAGAACCAAATGAATGGATAAAGGACAACGGATGCACAAGGCACACGACGGGAAATAAAAGCCTATTCTCATCTTACAAGGCTTGTGATGGAGGTAATGTAGTATTCTGTAATGGTAAAAGCAAGATCATCGGCAAAGGTACGATATCACATAACTCTTTAACCATTAATGATGTATGTCACATAGATAACCTAGGTTTTAATTTACTAAGTATTAGTCAAATAGTTGATAAAAAGTGTAATGTCCTATTTAGTGAAACCGGAAGTAAAATACTTAAAAATGGAATCACCATAGGCGAAGGGATTAGGAAAAACGGTCTTTTCGTAATGAAAATTGGTAACTCTCCTAAAGATAAACTTTGCGTAACTTCAATAGATGATACTTCGACTCTTTGGCATCGAAGATTGGGTCACGCCAATATGCGACTTATACAATCGCTATCATCTAAAGAACTTGTTAGAAATTTACCAAAATTAAAATACGAGCAACATTTCTGTGATGCTTGTAACGTAGGAAAACAAGTCCATCCTAGTCATAAAGATAAAAATATTGTTTCAACTACTAAGTGTCTAGAACTATTACACATGGATTTATTTGGTCCATCGGCTGTTCAAAGTTATAGAGGAAACTTCTATACTTTGGTGATAGTTGATGACTACTCTAGGTATACATGGACTAGATTTTTGAAAAACAAAACCGAAGCTTTTGATCATTTTGAAATCTTAAGTAAGAAAATTCAAAAACAACTAGGTTCATCAATAGTGTCAATCGGTACGGATCATGGTAGGGAGTTTGATAACGAAGTACAATTCGGAGCTTTTTGTGACGCTAATGGTATTACTCACAATTTCTCAGCTCCACGTACTCCACAATCAAACGGGGTAGTTGAACGTAAAAATCGCACTCTACAAGAAATGAGTCGAACCATGCTAAATGAACAATCAATTCTTCAAAAATTTTGGTGTAACGCTGTCGATACATCAACATACATTCTAAATAGAATCCTAATTAGACCATTTTTAGGAATGACTCCTTATGAGTTATTCAAAGGTAAAAAGCCATCTTTAAATCACTTCAAAGTCTTTGGAAGCAAATGCTTCATCCTTAATACAAAAGACTATCTCCCAAAATTTGATCCTAAATCTACCGAAGGTATTTTCTTAGGATATTCACCAAATAGTAAAGCATACGTAATACTTAACAAAGAAACTATGAGAATAGAAGAGTCTTTAAATGTTAAGTTCGATGAAAGTCCTCCTCCTAAATATCAAGCTCTCGTAGATGATGATATAATAGAAAGTCAAATCATTGAAGAACAAGTTAATGAGTCTAATAATAAGGAAGATGAACTATTAAATAAAGAAATAGTTAACGTTAAAGAGTCTGAAAACCATCCTTTGGAAATAGTCATAGGCAAATTAACTGAAAGAACCTTACGTTCTCAAGCTCAAAACCAAAGTAATATTTTTTGTTTTGTGTCTTCTCTAGAACCTAAAAATGTTAACGAAGCTATTAAAGATGAAAGTTAGATAATGGCTATGCAAGAAGAGTTAAATCAATTTGTAACAATTGATGTTTGGAATCTTGTTCCACCTCCTAAAAATCAAACAATAATTGGTACAAAATGGGTTTTCAAAAATAAACAAGACGAAAATGGGATAGTATCCCGCAACAAAGCTAGACTTGTTGCACAAGGATATAACCAACAAGAAGGAATAGATTTTGACGAGACCTATGCTCCCGTAGCTAGATTAGAATCTATAAGAATCATTTTGGCTTATGCTTGTGCTAAAAATTTCAAGCTTTATCAAATGCATGTTAAAAGTTCTTTTGTAAACGGGTTTATAAATGAAGAAGTGTACGTGTCTCAACCTCCCGGTTTTGTGGAATTTGAAAAACCTGAATATGTATACAAACTCAAGAAAGCTCTCTATGGTATTAAACAAGCTCCTAAAGCTTGTTATATTAGACTTAAAACCTTTCTTATAGATAATAAATATACAATGGGTCTAGTAGATAATACTTTGTTTACAAAGAAAAACGAATCACATATTATTATTGTTCAAATTTACATGGACGATATTATATTCGGATCTACTTGTCAAGAATTGTGTGATGATTTTTCTAAAATCATGCACGACGAGTTTCAAAATGAGTATGATGGGAGAATTAAATTTCTTTCTCGGTCTACAAATCAAACAATTAGAAGATGGTAACTTCTTTAACCAATCTAAATATATTAAAGAAATGTTAAAGAAATTTGGACTAGAAGATTCAAAACCAATGAAAACACTAATGTCTTCCGACACTAAACTTACCAAAGACGAGGATGGTGAATCCGTTGACGATACCAAGTACTGTGGTATGATAGGTAGTCTACTATATCTTACGGCTAGTCGACCGGATATTATGTTTAGTGTATATATGTGTGCTTGCTTTCAAGAAGATCCTAAATCTTCACATCTCGAAGTGGTCAAAAGAATCTTCAGGTATATAAAGGGTACAACTCAATTGGGGTTATGGTATCCAAAAGGTACAGGGGTTGAAACTATTGTATATGCAGATTCTGACCATGCAAGTGATTATGTTGATCGTAAAAGCACAAGTGGCATTTATACATTCATGGGATGTTGTTTAACATCATGGTTTTCAAAGAAACAAATCACACTTGCTATCTCTACCACCGAAGTAGAATATGTGTCAGCAGGCAAAGCATGCCAACAAGCACTATGGATGAAACAAGCTCTTGTTGACTACGATATTCGTCTAAGCGACATTGCCATCCTCTGCGACAACAAAGGTGCCATCGACCTTAGGAAGAATCCAGTTTTGCATTCCCACACCAAACACATTGAAATACGCCATCACTTTCTTAGAGATAATGTCCAGAAAGGAAACATCTGATTTGAAAAAGTCTCTTCCGAAGACAACATTGTCGACATTCTCACCAAGCCATTGAAACGTGAACCTTTCAACTTACTTCGATTAGGCCTTGGCCTTATGGAACAAATGTCTTAATCTCTCTTCTAACTCCTCTTTCTACAAGGTATGTACTTCTAATCCTCTCTTCTGAGTCTAGGATCTCTATTTCTTGCACAAATCACAAACATTCAAACTAATGAGGTTTATGTTTATATATATATATATATATATATATATATATATATATATATATATATATATCTATACATTATATATAACAGGAGGCGTTACACGTAGATAATGCCACATAATGCCACCTCAATGCCATGTAATTGTGATTTAAAGCCATGTCATCACATTAATGTCCACCTAAGCAAATCTTGAATGGATTAAGATTCGGTTTTTATTAGTGTAAAAATATATTGTGTAGGAATCGAACCTTGGATCTTATGTTACATTCGTAACCGTTTTTACCACTGGAGTAGCTTAATTTTTGAGTTATATGCTGCAAAGCCAAAACTATCATGTTTACCAAAAAATTTAAAACTATAACTTATCATAACATAAGAAACCCTAATCTCACGTAAAAAACCCACTCCATTCATAATTCATAGCATACTTTTTCTCTAAACCCTAATATCATCTTTTCGTAAGCCATCTCCATCTCCTCTAATGATCGCCAGATCAAAAATGTAAAGTATGACAAGCTCTTGGATGTGTCTGTGCTTATGATTTTCACAGCGTGACCACAGTCTATTTCATATTTGGAGTTTATTGATATAATCGTTTATGTGATTACTTTGTATTCTGAGTTTGACATAATACAAATTTTTATGTGTGATTTACGCCTTTTTTAAAATTTATATTGACTTAAAAAAATGGTTCTGATTAGATACGAATTAAATCAACACAATGAATTAGTACTGCTGTTCCTAATGAATTAGTACTATTCGGCTGTTTTTAGTACTGTCAGTTGAGACTTAAAGATCATTTGTATTGCTGCGTTTATGTTTGTACTGCTAATTGATTTTTGTTTTTTTTGCATACGAAAGTTATTTTGATCTCACGTCTAAACTTAAGAATGTGGAGACCTGGGATCTTTTCACAAATCATTGAGTGTATATGGTTGCAGGTTCACACTTCCTCTTTATTGAGTCCATATATGATCTGAAGTTATTAGATGTATTTACCTAGATTATTAGGGCAATGAAATGGATTCAGTGATTGGTTCATTTATGTTTCATATGTTTTTGGTTCTTTTTTTGGGAAAATTTCCCAAAAAGGTAGCCATGATATTATTTGTTGTAGTGTTAGCATAGGGTCAGGTGTGAAAATTGTCATTTTAAGTTTTTGGATTCAGATTATAGCATCTGTATCACCAAGTTTATGAAACTATTAGTTTTTGCATAGGTTATAACTGATTTTCGAATTCTGGTGATTTCTAAAAGCATAAGTAGTTGTAGCAATCCCAAACACCCCTTTAGGGTCGAATAATCAGCTCACGAGTGATAAGTTTAATAGTTGCTCCTCGAAAATTGATTATGTGATGATTCTAAAATACATAAGTTAAAAATGAATGCAATCCATATTACTCCCTAAGCTACGCGTCTGAAATATATTGACTGGGATAGCTTCTTACTACATAGCATATTTGCTCATATGTTTATGATATTATGTGAAACTATATGTTGGTTGATTCATCCATTCTTTCATTTATGTCATGTATGCTATTTTTGTGTCATTTGCAGGAGAGATGGTTTAGTGTGCTGACTTACCAAGACCATTTGGCACATAAGACCAGTACATCGATTGTTGGCGATCTTGCTAAAACAACAGATGGGTTAAAGGCTCCATTTTCAACATGTGTTGTGTCAACCATAAACCCATGGTAAGGTTTACTGATGATAAATAAATGTTTGTAGTTGAGTTCCTTTAAACGTAACAATTAATACTCATTTTATGGATAAAAAATAGTTAAATAAATGTCTGTAGATGATGTGAAAAAATGACTTCTTTGCTAGACCATTTGTAGTCCGAAATCCATTTCTTGCGCTTCAGGTTTTTTGTCCCATTAGCAATTCAAATCGACCAAGCAATCGTAACCAATCAATTATCTTTTTACTTTGCTGCACAAAATAAATAATGATTATGCAGGTGGGCATCCATAGCCTCCCTTTGCCACATTTATCTGATATTTTTTTTATTACATTATTATACGAGCTGCAATGTAGCTATTACTACTCATATGGTTAATTATATAGCATAACTTAACATTGGTACTTAGATGACTCCCAAAGATAAGGCAAAATTTACCACCATATGGTTAATTATATAGCATAACACACAAAGTATTCTCAATAGAACTACCTTTATGAACATGCATGTAAAGCAAAGTGGTTTGAGGGCAATTGCACATCAAAGATTGACGTGTTGTTAATGTTAATCGAATGTTTTAGTTACTGACTTCATGTGGTTTATGTTATGTTAATCTAACCAAAGAGATTAGAAAGATTCTGTAATCAATGTGATTCCCTGTGGACACACTATTAATTATGTTGATGTATTTTAGTAAATTCAACACTTTTTGATATAGAGGCACAACCCTTGAAATGGTTCTTTTGGACTGTGTGGGTATGTATGTGTGTTTTGAAATGTATGCCACCTTACACTCTTTGCATTCACCCACTTTGAAAGATATCAGAGAGGCAATAATGAATTAGTACATATATCATCGTTCCTTTCGTATCTTATTTGTATAGCTCCCAAGTTTATTGCATAACATGATAATAAGTACAATCATTTTTTGGTTCTAATGGTCTTATTTTCCGTTGACAGCTCATAACCAGGTTGCTTAAGTGACACTTCTGTAACGCAGGAACACGAGTTGTGGCCTCAAATCATTTTGCAGATTGCGTACTTGTGCCGCTATCATGTAACTAAGCTTTATTCTTGATCGAAATGCTCGGAGTGAAGTGAACACCTTCAGCACCATCAGTCAATTGATTATCATGTAACTCATCCTTATTCTTAAAAGAAGTACCTGGTTCAATGTGGTAGCTTTCAGCGGATGGACTATCTTGTGAAAGCAGTGTTATTGATTCTCTAAGAGGACTATCCTGTAGGTCGACATGGATGCATTCAGCAGATGGATAATCATGTAGAACCAGTGTTTCCACATCTTTCATAGGTGATCTACTAGAAACGTCAAGCGAAGCATATAAAGGGTAATATTAACAACACTTCTTACTCGAAAACTTATGTGAGCACATTTACTATCCATGTTTAGTATATCGTGGATTTTTTCCACCTTTGTTCAAAGTTTTTTAACACATCATATGCAGCAGGACCATCGATTCTGCAACGTAAATCATGCCATGGTTGTCTTTGACCTTGCCTATTATGGAGAATTTCATGTAAATGAATTACTCATTGCCAAATTGATGAAATAACATCATAAGTGTGTTGATTTGATAAGTGAACGGGTCAAAATCAGTTATTAGACTTACAGTGAATGTCGGATTATGGAAATCATTCTCAAAATCTGTGTTAAGATCATGGAACAAGCGATGCTCTGGTGTGTCATGGCGTCAACCACAGAGGTCCAAACCACTGATAAAAGCATCGATCCTTCTGTTATTTTCAGGGGCTTGGGTATCTACCAATACATTCATAAACATCACTTTGCCCCAGTTCAGTCTCAGTATTCGCTAACTCAGGCTGTTTATTATCAAAATTTTCTATAGCATGGTTGTGTAGTACTGATGTTAATCTGCTGCAGTAATGAACCACATCCCCATCTAATAACTGCACTTGTGCATCTTCTACATGTGTCATCATTTTCAAGAAATTCATCGTGATCTCAGTCAGGTAACTTTATTTTTGTTTCGACGCTTCATCATATAATTGGCTCAATATTGACATAGATCATATATAGTTTTTTTGTTCATCTGTATAACATATCAATAAAATAAGCCTTTAAATATTCTTGGTATATCTAATATTGAGCTTCATTGATTTTTTCTAATAATATATATGAGTAATTCGTAAAGGATTAAAAATGAATTTGCGCTTGAGCATCATTGTTGGTTATTTGCTATAAACTTTTATGACCTAAGAACATGCAACAAATGTAGAGGATACTGTATCAAATGTAGAGCATTGGTTACAGGTACACAGTTTACACTTCCTGCATAAAACCTTCTGAGAAATTAAACATGGTTGATGCTCCAAAAATATCTGCCAATTGCTCAACTGCTGAAATTGATGAGCGAGTCATTGGTAAAACACAGTCGGGGAGAGTGGGTGAACATTCAGGTAGATATTCCTTTTTGTTGAATGTGGGAGCGTATAGTGCTAGCACTGCCCCAAAAAATATGAACCTGAGAGACCAGAATAAATTTTAACTGCCAAGCACAAGTAATAGAGATGGCAAAATGTGTCGGTTTACTGGGTCGGGTAATGGGTCGATCGGGTCATCCCGCAAGTATTTGAATGTAGTATTTTTGCAATGTACATATAACAATTTCATTACATTTTGTGAAGTAAACATAAAATCACATGAGAATTATTGAGAAACTTCTGTTTTCATAGTTTAATTGTGCTCGTGTATACACTTATAAAATAAATCATCTAATGAAGGACTATAATAATACAGCATTATTTTGTAAAAAAAGGATAAAGTTTAATGATGTACCTCAAAAGGAGCCGCCTAAGAAATGGATCACCTAATACTTGAGACCAGACAGGATGAAGCGTTTCTGAAGATGCCAACATTTCTCCCCAGATATTTGAAGAGGATGAAAGAACCTTATCAGCCTGGTTGAGCTTATCCTGAAAATATATTTTTATTTTAGTCAGCTATCATTTATATAACACTGCAACTAACGAAGTCACTATAGGTGGCAATTTCGACCCATATAATCATAAGTGGGTTAATTTGTGTTACTTTACCCTCTGTGATTGGGTCAAACAACTAAAAATTGAATTTAGCTTTAAAAGGATATGGGTCAAACAAGTTGAAAGTCGCCCAAAGTGTATACTTAATGCATACAACCTCCCAATTCATTTTGTTCAGAGAATATAATTATTATTGTAAACATAATTTTTTTGTGATTATTTTAAATTAAACATTTTATAGAAAGAAAAAATGGGAGAGAAAGTGTTTTAAGTCAATACAGTCATTTTGACTGCACAATAATTACCCATTTTACCCTAATGTGTTTTGACATGTTGCCAACGAAGACATTATTTCACTTTTAGAAGCTACAACAGAAAATACGATTTTATAGAGAGACACGCACCATCTGGATGTCTGAGCTTGAATAGCCAAGTAAGATGAGAAAAGCTTGCAATGGTGCTGTCAGAAAGCTCGTGAATTGACTTCCACTTGGCTGGTGAGGATCTATGGTACCATGTATAGGACTTGAAGAGCTTGGAGATAAGAGCATTGCTACTGGCTCTCCTTTGACTGCTGTGTTTAAAGCCTGTACATATATATGCCAAAATAAGTAAGGTATGGCTTTATGCACTATATTAATATCATCTCCAATGCACAGCAGCATAACTCTGTCCCAAAATAACAGCAATATGCTATGAGCAAAGCTAAATATAAAACAGATTTATAGACCTGCAATGCTGACAAGATAGTGGAATCCAAAGATCCTACAGTATGCTATCAGTATTTAGTACTCATTACTAATAAGTAGCCATGTCATGTTGAATTAAAACTTTTCAAACAGGAAAATGTTGCATTCATTTGGTGGAGCATTAAAAAGAAAATTTTGCATTCATTTTGGCAATTTCTAGAGCATACAGAAATCTGCTGGATCAGAATACAAAACACTTTGGAAGCATCCAAAAGTTCAGTGCATTTACACTCTACCTGTGTCCACATGGTGACAACTAAATCTGTTAACACAAAGGACCGTTGCCATAACTATACACTAAATTTGGGTAATATTTATAATATATTGATTTTTACAATCAACATTGAGGTCGTTAAAGTCATTTGTGACTTTATATTTTCTTTAAAAGTATAATTGTTCCAAAATTTCTTATATTACATTTTAGGTTAACAATAACACATTTTTGGCACTTGGGTCGTGTTTGGTTGGGGGAAGAAAAACTTAGGAAATAAAATTAGCCAAATTTTCTATGTTTCAAACTCTTGCAGCGGGAATGATGAAACACGGTGCTATGATGTCCGTATTGATTTCTCTGTATCCACTTTAGTCTTGCCTGCAACATACTTAGTGTAACTGATATCATCCACAGCAAATGGTCTATTGTTATGGACAGTGGAGACGGGGTCATTTTGCAACAAGATCATATAGGTAGGCCACACTATAAATTTTTTATTTCATCTATGAAACTTATAGAGATGTAGGATTAACCCATTTTTACGTATAAATGGGTCAATTAGGGTATGTTTTATCCTGGTGGTTTTATTGGGTAAAATAGAATAAGATAGCCGTTAAAGTGCGATATTTAGTAGCTTAGTATTTGTTGTGATTTGCGAAGACACTTGAACTTAGAAGAGTATGAATATTTGGTTTTTTTAGCTAAATAAGTTGTTAAAATTGTGGCACTGAGTGGATATATGGTTTTTTTAGATATTAATACATGCTTAGGAAGAACCTGGTGTTGTTATCCCTCCTGAAATTTATGCTTTATCAGGTTGTTTGCTCTTTTATGTGACAAACACGTTCTTGTGGTTGGTGAAACTTTTTATTTACAACAAAAGAGGGACCAACCTAACCTGCAAAGATTTAGAACCAGTGAGACTGCGATTAAAAGAACTTCAAGGGGAGCTTGGACTTTCAGGTCAGTTTCGAACATTTCGTTGTCTATATTTTGTTAGAGTTTTATATGTTAGACGTTAACCAATGGTTATGAAACTACTAAATAACAAGAAGTTGAAAGACGTTGGATTAGTTGGAGCCGTTGATGTGACATTCCTTTTGCAAGCAAGGCAACGTAGGTTGTAGAGGTTTGCATGTCACAATTGCACATTAAAATTGGAGATGCATTCTATTAGTGTACAATAATAAAGATATTGCTGTAGGCAAAGCTTTGAGACATTCTGTCTTTGACAGTTTCACACCATCGCATAATAGTTTTCTTGAACTAGGATTCGACTACGAAAGTTGCTTAAAATAAACGGGCAAAAAGGTTTGCCTAGACTGTAAGTTCTACGCATTTATGTAGTTAGTAACTAACAGTCAAATTGTATAGAAATCCTTAACTAAGGATCCAATGCAGTAAAGTGTAAACCTCAATCTGTATTAAATATTTATGTATTAACAAATGCTTATGTGTGTGTGTCTACTACAATATTGTAAATTATAAACGCTTTTACCTAGATAGTCAAGGCTCAAGACTAATAGGCATTTGTTTTAGTTTATTTAGAGTGCTTATTAGCTTGATTTGCAAAAACAAGCTCATCCTGGTGTTTGTATAAGCTTATAAGCTGGGGCATATGAGCTTATATAGGGCCTTTTTAAAGTTATTTGGTCATTTATCGGCATTAAAAGTGTGGCAAGCCTGCCTCTTAAGATCGGTGCTCCGGGAACGTGTTTGCATAATATTGATAAACACGTCTAAAAAGTATTTTGTTGCAGGCTTCGTTTGTTTTAAATTTGGTTTATCATCGTGTTCTTTTATTCTTTTTCACAAGTACCGAACGACATAGAGAAGTCCTTCACAGGCTGTAATTTTTTTTTTTGACTTTTTGATTGTAGATTTTTACCTTTTGTAAACAATACACTCAATGTTATTTACCTTCACTCTGTTTTTTAATTAACAAGACTTAAGGCTAGCGCCCCATCGGGGCGGGCCTAAGAAACAAGAGCTACAGCCATCAGGGAACTGAGAGAAGAAAGAGGCGTTACATCAGCAGAAATTCTTATGGAGGTTTATATCTTAAAATATCTTTCATTGCATTCTTCTTCATATCTAATAAGATGAAATAACTTGATATACTATTTTGTAGAGTCTCAAGCGATGCCAACATAAAGATGTTTCACTCAGATCACTGCTCTAAAGGACACTGAGTTTCCGGAACATTACTTTAATTTCGCAGCATTCAACGAGTTAGGAGCGCGCGCGAGTAACCAGGACTCAATTCTTACACGTACTTTATCATGTACTTCATACTAATGTTTTGTTAATATTTCTCACTATATGATCTTCACTTGACAGATTACATAGGGTGTGTTCAGAAAGTTGGACAGGTTTAGAGATATGGCGACACAACTACGAATACGGTCTTGGTGCGGAATATTGAAATCCAAAACCTCAAGTAAGTAATTTTGTTTACCCAACTAATACTAACTTTTGTATATGATATATTCTAATATGCGTATTCTCTGACAGTGGTAATATAATACTGATCACACTATGGAACCAAATAGCGAACGACTTTGAGAAGGATAGGTATACTGCGCTGCCGCCACCACCAGCCATCCTTGCTGTCAGTTCATGCTTTGTGAAGACAAACTCAGGTAAGTGTTTACCATAAATCTCTACCAGTAAATATATGCAGTTATTGTGGCAATTAAGTTTTCCTAAACACTGTACCGCAGCTGGAAGGCTGCAACTATCGGCTACTCCTGCGACATCCTACTACTTCAATCCACGCATCCCAAATACGGCGCATATGCTCTCTGTGTAAGAACAACCGCTGTCATTATAGATTTTACAATCACTAACACAAACTGTTCACACCTTACTGTCTCTACATTTGCAGCTATGAACAGTTCCTAGGGCCTGAGCAGCCTATTCAGGTTGACACGCACAGTCGTAAAACTTTAGAAAGAGATGAGGAGAAACAGGATTCCACTAAACATGCTTATAGGCGTCGATCCAGCGAGTCAAATGGTACATCTGTCGTTTGTGGAAACCCTTAACTACACCCACATGTGTATATAACAATTTGTAAATTTTTCTAGGGTGAGCGTTTTACAACCAATGCTTTGATACGAAAAATAGATGAACAAACGGCGTGGTATTTTAACAAATGCAAAAAATTGCGGCAACAAGTTGGCGGAAGGTTTCCCGCACTGGCATTGCCAAGAAATAGGCCCGGACATAGTTCCCGATCACAGGTATTGCAAAAAATTGTAACTCGGCCTCAATTACATATGATATACTTCCTAATATCACTCTTCGTGAATCTGACCCACAATTATATCTACCCAATTGCCAGTTACTGCTTCAAAGCACTAATTACGGATGACATTGCCAGCATAACCCTGACATGTTTCAGCCCAGAAAGTCACTCAATGGTGAAAAGCTGCTAAGAACTCCTCATGGAGACATCTGACCATAGCCCGCGCACTTTAGTGGCGAAATTGCGAAACTTGGAAAATACGTGACACATATTTCAGTTTCACTTAGGAAAAGGAAGCAAAAAAGGGAGGCCCATGTTTGTACTCGACAAAACTATACCAGCAACACCAATGCTATTACCACCTCCTGTTCCAGTTGAGCCTGATGTGGGACCCTCATCACCTCCAGGAACACCTCCGGAAGAAGAACAATTGACAGGTCCCACAGAAGCAACTTCGACACCGGCATCATAGGAAGTAGTTCAGCCACAAACGGGGGACGACAACGTCACCACAGTATCGGCATCTGTACGTAAGCAGCTCTTCAAGGAAGAAGACAAAGATCGCGAGACCGGCGGATCAAAGAAGCAAAAACATATGCTATGAGCAGTACTAACCATGAAGCAATATTAACTGAGCAGTACAAACTTGAATGTAACAGTACTAATATCCTTCGAACAAGCAACAGAATATATAGGCATCAAGGCAGAGAGTAATTGGCATCTATAGGATTAATCTTTATGTTTACCAGACAGTTCTTTTATCAATTCAAAACATATTTAATTTGCAAGTTTTTTTTTCCATTAAATTTTTATATTGGTTCAGGGAATGAGTGAGCCATTAAATCTTATACTGATGTTGGTTATATAATCAGTTATCTTGACTGGTTTCAAAATCCAAGTTGTCTTCATCTGGCGAGACTTCATCTGCAAAAGCTCGAGCTCCATAAAAAAATTTGTATCTAGGAGTGTAACTGGTCTGATAGCCACTGACAAACCAATAATGGGTCTGACTAAAGATTAATATTTTGGGACATTCTTGAAGAGTAGAGCAAGATAGAAAATATGAATATATTGCTCCACCACCTCAGGCAACCTTACCACAGTCTCAGCGGGTTCGCCCGTATCCACCAAATCAAGGCCAAACATGGCTATATGCCAAGGCACCCTTACCACTGTCTCAGCGGGTACATAATTTGGTCCGACTATCTGCTATTGATAACTACTTTGGTTTATGTATCAGCCATATATAAATCCGTTAAGATTTCCAACCTTTCATAATGTAAAATATTTCGGTGGTTGCAGATTTATTGTACAAGGCTAACTTGAGAAGTGTGCTAAAATATTCCCTTGCTTTCACCATGCTGCATTGGAACCATATATTTATCAGTCTCCAATTAGTAAGTAATCGTCTATTTTATTTTAGTTTTTAAAGGTTGCATATACTATGTCCTTTATCGTGTATTAAGGTGTTAAAATAAGCTTTTAGAAATAGCCCTTAACAATGCTTATTCAATTTTAATAAATGCATTATATTTGATGTAGTTATATATTCATGTAGTGTAATAGTATGTACTTTCATTGCATCAAATCTCAAAATGTTAAACTTACACACTCATGTAAATACAATTTTTTACGGTTATGTTTGTTCGGGTGTGCAGGCAAAATGGATAAGATGTTTTTTTTAACTGATCATTGATCAGTTGAACTACTTATATACATTCATAGATGTCAAAGTTCATTACAAAACAACCATTAATATCATCATCTACGTGAAACTAGCATAAACCGATACATATCAATCAAAAACCCATAACAGACAACCAAAAGAACATAATCAACCATGAGCTAATAAAACAGATCCATGATGCTAATATGATCCTCCTTCTCAGACAAACCACCACAGACTTCAATCAAGATAGCCGTTAAGGCCTCCAACCTCCTGCGCTCCCTGATTTGAGCCTTCCTCAAGCACTCATAGGTATCCCAACCAGCTTCTTCATCATCGTGGTTAAGAGACCACACCTCCGCCATTCTCTCAGTGTGTTTTTGAATCTTCCTTTCCAACTCATTGCAGCGCTCCCCAACCCACGTAATAAAAGCTTCATCTTCTGTGTGTTCTTGAATGAATAGAAACTTGAAGCATTCATGAAGCTTTTGTGACCCAGAAAATGCTTTCAATTCATCGATGAGAGGAGTATCGGCAGCCATTATTTGATTGTTAGGTCAGAGAGGATTTATTGGTTTATAGAAATTAATAGAGATTATTAAATATGAAACAAATACTAATGCAATGTATATAACTAAACTGGATTGGAACTGAACAGGTTTCATCATTACAAAACTTAACTCCATCTTAATTTACACACTTGGTTTAGTTTCTCATGCACATCATTGCAGCGCTCCCCAACCTACCTAATAAAAGCTTCATCTTCTGTGTGTTCTTGAATGAATAGAAACTTGAAGCATTCGTGAAGCTTTTGTGACCCAGAAAATGCTTTCAATTCATCGATGAGAGGAGTATCGGCAGCCATTATTTGATTGTTAGGTCAGAAAGGATTTTTTGGTTTATAGAAATTAATAGAGATTATTAAATATGAAACAAATACTAATGCAATGTATATAACTAAACTGGATTGGAACTGAACATGTTTCATCATTACAAAACTTAACTCCATCTTAATTCACACACTTGGTTTAGTTTCTCATGCACAAATATCAAATACGTTTTTGTCAAAAACTTTTGGAATAACACATAAAACACTCCCACTTATGATAAAAGATGCATAAACATAAAATTTTTGGCAATATAACATAACTAACCCTCAAAGTTTGCCAATTATGATAATCAAGAGGCATGACAAGTCATACTAAATAGTACATAAATAACAATAGCATAACCCTATTTACGTAAATTACAAGTCATGCCCGCCCATCGGGCGGGCTTTGACACTAGTATATATATATATATATATATATATATATATATATATATATATATATATATATATATATATATATATATATATATATATACATTTCTTCACATCAAACTTTCTACGAAACAAAACTCTTCAAAACCAACACCTCAGTCAACTTCCGAATTAAAATCTTCTCAACTCTAGGACATTCACGTTTCTCTCTACATAGTTAATACAACGTAAAAACCTTTTCTCATGCATCATGTCATATATCTCTTGAATGCTAAAGGGAATACATAACCAATATGTATTTTCGGGTACATTCAAACGTAGATACATTAAACTAAGGAGTCTTTGGGTTATCTCATATATATGTACATCTCTATCTTCATCTCTCCTCTAGAGTCGAGATAACCGCAACTCCACATAGTCTACATATAGGCACACACTAGTCCTAATATGATTTCTACACAAAAACTGCAGTCTGTGTGCATCCCTTTTGTGTGCACAGAGGACAGTTTTGCCAATCATTTGACAAAATCTACTTCAATTCTCTTCTCTTTTCTATTTTTTACTCAATATTTACTGAGTTTAAGTCTTAGTAGTTAAGGTCTCATGATTACTTGCATTCAATTCATATCTAATCATTAGATTTTGGATTCTTTTGTGGTTTTAGCATTCATTACAATGCATGATATCTATCTATAAATAAGGTCCTAAGATGCTTGCTTCTCCATCATCCCTTTCATCCCACAATCTCAGAAACCATGGCTTACAAAAGACCACAATCCTCTCAAAATCGTGATGATCTAGTTAAAGAAATCAACACTTTACAAAACATTACCAACACCTTTGAACATCACATACAATAAACCAAGTTCACTCTACCAACCTCCAACATCCCTCCACCATAAAAAACAAGGAAAACCACACGTATAAGTGTGAAACCATGTTGCTTTGTCAACCCTCTATCCAACAATTCATCACCTCCTAGCAATTCTTCACCCCCCACCGACTATCAAAAAGCACCACCCTCTTCACCAAGTTCTCCAAAGGAAAACAACCTTCCCTTCTTCACCTCATTAGAAGACCTCCTTAAGACACCTACACCTACTCCACCACCAACTTCCACTCCGCCACCCGCTCCAAGTCAACCATCTAAATCCACACCTCCTATCCAGCCCAACATCAACCCCAAAGAGCTAGTTTTCTCCACACCTCCTACCTCACCAAATGCTCTTTTCAATGACCTTGAGGAGTTACCTCCTATACCATCCATCACCTCTCTAGAACATTTAGCAAATCAACCTCCACCCATCCCCGACATCATGGATGTTGATCTCACTATACCAACCTTTCCACCACCTCTTCCGCAATCAAACCAACCAACTTAGATGGATGAATCCCTACCACCTCTCCCACACTATCTATTTTTTGAACATTTCCAAAGCTCTAGGCAAGTAGCCATAGAAATTAGGGATGAAATGCGTTTCATTCTAAACCACATCCTTGAATGCATCGACATTATGACCCACCAAAACTTCTAGACCATATGCTGTTGGGAACGCTTAAAGTGACGATCATTATCGAGTCAATGAGTCTTGTAATATGGTCATGTAATAGCTCATTAGAATCGTAAAAAAATAGTCTACGTATTAGTAGAAGTGTGCCGTCTAGTTTAGTCATTGTATTTACGTTAATGTCGAATGAGTAAAAGATGTAACAACGGCACATTTCTTTATGCTAACTTATGTAATGACTATTTAAGGACATAACCACTCATTTGAGAGGTGTTGGTTGAAATGAAATAGAGAAATTCTCTCTATCTTCTCTCTAGTTCTCTCTCTCTCTCTCTCTCTCTCTCTCTAAACATATCATTGTTTCTCTCTCTAATACATAACATGCGTGTGAAATGATTTAGAAGGGATCCCAACAATTGGTATCAAGAGCTAGAAGATGATTTAGAAGTTTTTGTGTTTTAAAGTTTCATTTTTTAGCTTATTTAGTGCGTATTCGTAGCTTATTTCTGCTTATTTTAAACTTATTTGGTCCAAAAAGTAAATTTATTTTGTGCTTATTTGATTAAAACTAAGCTTAATAATTTTGTGCTTCATTTGGTCCAAACAGTCCATATTCTGTTATAGTTAAAACAACCGTTTTTAGTCTATTTTTTGCTTCATTTGGTCCAAAGTAAAGTTTAACAAAAAGAATAGATTAAACTCGTGAATTAGTGGTCAAATAAAGGTCTGAAAAAGTGGCCGAAAAAGTTGGTCGGAAAAGTGATTATTAGGGTTTATCGAACTTGGTTGTAAAGGTTTATCAAACTTGGTGTAAAGGGTTTATCGAACTTGAATCTCAAGGGTTTATCAAACTTGGTCTACTCAAGGGTTCATCGAACTTCTTCAAAGGACATCATCTTCACGATTCGAGGTTTACTCGGTATTTCTCTAGCTTGTATAAGCTATCGAACTTAGGTTATCGAACTTGGAAGTGGGTCATAGAACTTGGGGTCATAGAACTTGGGTTAAAAGAAAAAGAAAAAGGTCGAGAGAAGAAGACGAGTACAAGATTCAGATATAACTACAACGAATCAAAAGAAGATAAGGGAAGTACGAGCGAAGAGAAACGAGACCAGATTCAAGACAAAACAAACAAACGTACCTCAAGCAGATTTCTTACAACACAACTCCAACCAACCCATAACCCAACTCCATAATCCATATCAGTTTCTAACAACCAAAAGAAAACGAAAACGAAACTAAATTAAATACAAAGATCTCAGTTTTTGTTACACTTGTGGTACCAAATCTTAAAAGGTTTTCATGTGTAATCATCAACCATCATAGATCTTAACCAAACATCAACCTCAAATCCTATGATTACGACTTGATAACAAGAAAAGACGTAAGATCTTAGTGTGATTCAAACCCTTAAAGATTATAAGTGTTTGAACTCAACTCATCACAGATCCTACAAGACCAATAAAAATTAACCACGAAAACAAATTACCACAGTCAAGATCCTATATCTAGACACAACCAATAACCCTCACCGTCACTCCCCAACACTCATCTAATCTAATACACAAACAAGACGCGACAAAGCATATAAAGAAATAGATCTCAGTTGTTGGTTCACTTTAGGTACTTATCTTTAAAGATTTGAAGTAGGTGACCATAACCATCATAGATCCTTTGAAGCATAGCTTCGTTTCAATGTCCGAAAAAGTGTAAAGAAAAACCCAATAACAAAACTGTTTTGAGTCTTCTTACTTTCATTTAAAAGAAAAGAACACAACATAAAAGAAACCTACCTTAGATCTTTAAGTTTGAAAGGGACGAATTAATGTTGAGATTAGAAAGAAGAGATATGTTTTTGAGTGGTTGCGTTTAACAAGAAAGGTAGAAGAGTGGAAGCGTATATGTTTATTAGTGTGGTTACGTATGTGAAAGTGATTTAGGGTTACTAAAGATTAGGAAGCTAAGTATTTTATACCCCAATATTAGGGTAGATTAAATGATCACAAGTTGGGCAGTGTATTAACTTGAACCAGATTTCTCTTGGACGACATTGGGCTTCATTTTAGTTGGGTTGGGCTACGTTTGGTGTAGAATTATTCTTGAGTTGTCATTTGCTTCATAAAGGAATTGGACTGGACTTTAACTTGAAGCAAAGATTAGGAGTATGAACTTAATTGGCATAAATATAACGGTAGGTTACTATTTTTTTTGCCATAATTTAAGTTATAAACTTTTGTGTTGTGCAAAAATTGTTGAGGGATTATCCAATATTTCATCCGAAAATTTTTGGTATTAAATCTTGGGTAATATAAGTTGTTATTTTTGGGATGAATTTGTTGGTATAATTTTAGACCGCGGTTTTGATTGAGCTTTGATAATCAGAGATTGAGTATTAATTTCGGGTTGAATTGTTGAGTTTATTGGATATAACTACCGTGCTAGTTTTGTGAAATCTTGAAAGATCGATAAAGATTCATTTGAAAACACAAAATTACTTCTTTATCGTCTACAAGATCCATTTTCATTTAACACCAAAATTAAATGGAATCAAGTTCAAAAGAGAGAGATACGCAAGATCTTTTAATGCAAGAAAAAGAGAGAGAAACGAAAGAGAAATGCATGGCATGTTTTAGATTACTTCATTCACACCTTAAGGTACTCTCAAACAAAGACTTAGCAGGAACTCGTACCGGAAAAGGATTCAAATGGGCATTTCCATCACTCTTTGGAGAAGATGTTGAGATGTTCACAAAAACGATGTTCCTCAACGTGGATCAACTGGAGAATCAACTTGAAAAAGAAGAATTTCACGAGAACGGATCCACGGTCGCCTTTAGAGTGCTCAAGGAACAATTTTAGCAGTTCATCGATTCTTGGTTATCTTTGGATTATGACAGTATAATGGCACGCAAGTACTTTTTAGAATACACTTGAATCGAGGTTCAAACTTTCAAAGAGATATTGATCCAACATATGGATTCGATAAAGAAGACAATTGCTGGAAGAGTACGTCATAGAAGAGAGTATGACAAAAGGATGAATGAAAGGAAGTTGCAAACTCAAGAGGGACAGGTTAATGAGGTTAAAGCATTGAATGCTAGTTTGGTTGTCATGAAAAGCAGTGGGACAGCATCAAAAAAACAAAAGGAAAAAAGCATATAAGGGGATGATACGGATGCTAAAAGTGCATATATCAGACCCATTTCTGACACAAAGCCTATGGCTGAGGTACCTAATTATAACACTTTTTGTGTCAAGGATGTGATTCCCTTATCTACTGAAACACAACATCCTGAGCAACCTGAATTCACTAATGAAGGAGAGGTTGACCAGAATGTTGAACAATTTCATGACAAATGTCCTTCGCTTGTTTCATTAATTGAAAACAAAACAACTGAACTTTCAAATCAAACTCTCGAGTCTGAAAATCTTTGCCTCAAAAAGAAAATCTTTCAAAAGAAGCAGCTGATGTCAAAGACGCATTATCAAAAAGAACTGCTCGGTTTGAGAAAGATTTATCAAAACTTGAAGCACAATGTACTTATTTCCAAATCAAACTGCAGGAAATGAATGAGACAAAGTATTCTGAAAACTTTGACATCGGTGATTAAAGGAAAAGAAAAAGGTTTTTGAGGAAAACTGTGATAATGCCAAAATCAAGTTTGATTTTGAAAAACTTGAAACAAAAAATATTGAGTTGGAACATACTGTGGCATCATTACAAAATGAAAATGAGCATTTGAAATAGATTTACAAAAACCTGTTTGATTCAATCAAACGTTCATGGGCTCAAACACAAATTTCAAACAAGTTTGAGTCTCAAATCACAAAAGTTTCCTTTCCAAATCCTCTGTTCGATCATAATACTTCAAATCTTGAAAAGGAAACGGGGGAGAAAATGTATCTTTTTGAAACAGAAAACCGTGTGCTTCAAACAAAAGTGGTTGAGCTTGAAACACTTTTAGCTCAACAAACAAACGATTTTGAGGATGTCAAAACTGAACTTTTCAACAAAACGGCCAAGTTCGAAAGTTCTTTTGAAAAAATTGAAAAAGAAAATATTAGGTTGAAACGAAAATTGGCTTGCAAGATTGATGATTCTAAAGCCGAAAAAGACCAACTTTTGAAACAAATTACCTCTTTAGAATCAATATTGGCATCCCAAGATCATCTTTCTCTTCAAAAAGAATACAATGATTTGAGAATTTCATATAATGCTTTAAAAGTGAAGTTTGATTCTCTTAATTGATCAAAGGGAAATGCTCAAGTTTCGAATGGTACAACTCCTAAAGTGAGTGTTTCGGAGAAGGTTTACACCGGTGAATCTTCAAAATCATTTTCAAAAAAGGTTTCTCAATTTACTACCTATTCTTGGGAAAAAGGAAGGAAGTTTTCAAAGAGACCTAGTTTTTCCGAAACATTTACTCCTCAAAAGGTTTCAATGTCAAATGCTTCAAACTTTTCTAAACCAAAAGGAAGTGTTTCGGAGAAGGTTTACACGGGTGAATCTTCAAAATCCTTTTCGAAAAAGGTTTCTCAGTTTACAACCTATTCTTTGCAAAAAGGGAGGAAGTTTTCAAAGAAGCCTAGTTTTTCTGAAACATTAACTCCTCAAAAGGTTTCAAATGCAAGTTCTTCAAAAAAAAGACTAAAGTTTTTCAAACTCCACACTCTCGTTTTACACCGGTAAAACAAGTGTGGAGACAAAAACAAAGTTATTCAAAACCCCCAAATGCTTCAAGTAAAATGATACATGTTTTTCAAACTCCACACTCTCGTTTCACACCGGTAAAGCAATTGTGGAGACCAAAGCAAAGTCATTCAAAACCTTTCAAATATTCAATATTAGAATTACTTTCGATGCAACATAAGAATGACTCTGCTTTGAACATTCCAAATACAGAAAGGTTTCCATTTATCATAGAAAAAAATCTTCAAAGTGAACCCATGAGGTTCAACTCCAAATGGAAATCTTCTTCTTCAGATTTTAAAACTCCAAGAGAGACACCGGGTTTCTCAAACAATTTTCAACAGAAAAAGATTTTTAAATCTCCATTGATTCCACGAGTGTTATGTAAAAATGAAACACCAGTTTTCAGTCCTCATTAGAATTCAACATCTTTAAATCAGATTGACACAACTTACAAATGGATTTCAAAATTTGGTAAACCCGTTAGCGCCGTGCTTAAATGGGTTCCCAAGGTTCTTGTCTAATCTAAACTTAATGACTTCTTAGTAATCAGCTAAGGACTCGGACTTCAACATGAAGACTTGTACACACATTATAGTGTACAACTCGGGTTTCAAAGAAAGGAAAGTGCCTTGCTAAACCATTCTTTAAAACCAAGTGTGCACTTATCCTAAAAACAAAAAGCAAATTCTTCTCTGGCTTGAGCTATTTTAGAAAAACTTTCAAAATCTTTAAGCTCAAGTCAACGGTTGTTGATCAAATGTTAGATAACACCGCGATTTTTCAAAGAAAGGACCCTGTTGTACGTTTTGGTGCGACAATCCTAACAGAAAAGAAGTTCTCATGCAAAGTTTATCAAAAACTTCTTAATCTTCAGAAAATTTATTCAAAAATTTTCAAACGCTTTTTCAAAACTTTTCAAAATTTTGCTCAAGATTTTCAAATCTTTACTCCCCAATTCGCTCCAAAGTTTAAAAATGTCAAAACATATGCTAGTTTTGTGGAGGAGTATTTCAGAGTATAACGTTTTAGTTACCTTAAAGCAAAATTTATTCAAAAAAATTTCAAACTGAAATTTCTAAATCTTCCAAAATTTTGCTTCAAGAAGACTCCGACCCTCAAACTTTAAAAAGTTTAAAATTCTCAAAACAAATGCGAGTTTTGAGGGGGAGTATTTCCAAAACAAAAATGTTCCGTCAAAATCATGCTTAATGTCTTATGTACATATAACAGTGCATAACCCGTTCTTTGTAAAGAAACTACCCTGAGGTACGCTTCAGTGCCTCAATCCTAATATAAGGAGCGAAAGCTTCTTACTTATGAGTAGAATTAATCATATTTCTATGTTCTCTCATAATTCTGCTCAAAAGAACAAGTATTGCCTCTCGTAATCAAAACTTCAAAAAGTTATTTCACTTATTGAGGGGGAGTATTTGAAACAATCTTTGTTCAAAATTATAATTTCTTGTTGGTTTTTTCCCACAAACCTCAAAAAGCATATTTTAATCAAAATATTCTTCAAAAACAACATAGATATGCTATTTTTGAAGGGGGGGGAACAAAAGTGATTAAAATATGGTAACAAATGTGGAATCTCGTATGAGCTCGACTCAGATTTGACCAACGAATTGACGAAACTTAACTGTCATTAATCGAAAGGACTTGCCCTGCACGGGTAATAATTTCAAGCTGGTCTAACCAGTGATGTAAACGTGTCTCAAATAGGACTTGTCTAAGTAGAGTGTACTGTCTCGAGAGATTTTCTTTGAATATGACCAGGACGGGTAATAATTTCAAGCTAGTCTAACTAGTGATGTAAGTGTATCTCGAATCGGTCACGTTCACTGAAAATCGATCAATTCAAAAGTGCAGGCTCTTCCCTCAATGTGCAAACTTATCTTAAAAACTTATAAGCACATATGAGGGGGGAGCATTTCTAAAAAATACAAAACTCTCAAAGTGTTATCAAAACATGTTTTACAATCATTAACACTTTGAGAGATTTTCACAAAAGGTTTTATGGTGTGTGATCAATAAACCTAGGTTATTCGTGGAGTCATAAGGTGATTATGGTTAGGTTTATGTCATACGATCCGCCAGAACTGGAGGAATCTACCCAGGGACAATACCCATAGTTAGTATAAGAAGTCCTTAGGTATGATTGAAAAAAGGAGTAAAGAAATGAAAGGAGAAAGAAGGGGTTGAAGAATAAAAAGGAAAAGTTAAGAAAAATGGTGAAAAGAAATAGCCCTCCAAATGTTCAACTTAGGGCAGAAACTGGGTTCAATACATATGCTACTGGTTGTTACCAAGGTGACACCGGTATTGATGACAAGACGTCATGGACCCAGTGACGCACTGCATTTAACCTCCTAGCCACTCAAGTATCTCTTAAAAGATACTTGTTTCATTTCTCACGGAGAACCTTGCATAATCTATCGACCTCTCACTCCGAGATAAGTTGGTATTGAAAAGGAGGCACTCCGCTCTATGCCTCCGACGACTAAAAAAAAAACGCACTAATCAAGCCTAGAGCCATGAGATTCATTAAAAGATCTTTTAGGATACACTTTCCAAAATATGCACTTGTTTTCGCCAAAAGGAACACAAGTTGCAAGAGTCTTTTTGAGATCTTCGGATCTTGCCACAAATATCATAATGGTGGTTCCTATGTTTCAAACGGTCTACAGTCGTGGAGTGATACTTCGGTATACTTCAGCGGCTCACCTGAATTGTTGGTATACTTTTGTATACCTTCGTAAGCCTTCTTGAGGGTATCTAATTCAGGAATAGCCTTTGTAAGGATTAGAGAAGGTTTTCACACTACGCTGTTAACTTTCTCGAAGTCCGAACTCGTAAGTTCTAGAAATCCCGCTAAGGAGATTCCTTTCATGAATCGAGTCCTGAAGACGTGGGTCTCTACTTGGATTCTATCTAGTAATAACTGTCCCTAACGGGATTCGGACGGCTGATGTGCCCGACCAAGGTGAATGGAATCAAGACATTCATCAGTAAAACAATTGTAGTGGTCTAATCTTTATGAAAAGTCCACTATGATCGATTAGTGTTTATGACTAACAGTGAATATGCAGGAACTGATGATGTTACCTTAGAGAAAAGGCAGTTACTACCATGATGATCATCAACTCACTTCAAGTTCCACATGCTCATATTCAAGTCATTACGAAAGATTATAATTAAGTAAAATTCAAGAAAAGTTCTCATCAAAGATCGAGTAATGTAAAAGTTCAACAACGATTCTACTTCAAAGTCAAGGAATCAAAAAAGTTAAGAGACAAAGATCAAAGTCAAGGAATGAGAACACAAGTATGAACCACAAAGTTTAACAAGAAGAATGAGCATGTTGGAAAAGACGTAACGACACCATTAATGAAGACGTTGATGAAAGGCAAGCGAACATCACAACTAATCACAAGAACAAGAACGAAGAACAAAGATCACAAAGCATGATTGGAACAAAGAATCTAGCAAAGCTATTACATAAAGACTCAAAGTTCAAGACAACAAGCATCAAAAAAGATCATCCATTTCCATTAGAGGACCCATAACCCACATGTCACAGAAAGATATCTCAATGATCACCCTTTAGGGGGAGATTGTTGGAAACGCAAAAGTGATGATCATAAATGTAATCAAAGAGAGATCTCAATGATCGTCCCTTAGGGGGAGATTATCGGGAACGCTTAAAGTGACGATCATTATCGAGTCAATGAGTCTTGTAATATGGTCATGTAATAGCTCGTTAGAATCGTAAAAATATAGTCTACGTATTAGTAGAAGTGTGCCGTCAAGTTTAGTCATAGTATTTACGTTAATGTCAAATTAGTAAAAGATGTAACAACGGCGCACATCCTTATGCTACCTTTTGTAATGACTATTTAAGGTCATAACCACTCGTTTGAGAGGTTTTGGTTGAAATGAAATAGAGAAATTCTCTCTATCTTCTCTCTAGTTCTCTCTCTCTCTAAACATATCATTGTTTCTCTCTCTAATACATAACATGTGTGTGAAATGATTTAGAATGGATCCCAACATATGCAAGCATCGAATGGTCAATAATATATTTTCATATTTTCTCTTTATTTTTGTTTCTTATAAGAACAGTTCCTTGTTCTTATTTTTACAAATGTATGTGGCTTATATACCACTACATTTGGGTCATTTTATTACAAGGATTAGTTCTACATACCTTGTCTCTTCTTCCTCAAACTTCTCATCTAGCGACATGCATCTATCTTTTCTACTTCTTCAACTTGTCACTAACATTCTATCTTATAGGTTTTCAAATACATTTTCTCACTTGACGTCCTCATCAAGGGGGAGCAATCGTCAAGGGGGAGTTTGTGCATTTTGGGATCAAATCCCGCCATACTTTCTCTTCGACACTCTTTTTCTTTTGACAAAAAGGGGGAGAAGAGAGTAAAACTTTAAAACTTTTCTAAACCTTTTCTAAAACTTGAAACATCTAATCTTTAAATTTTACTCCCCATAATATTATGTTTTGTCATCAACAAAAAGGGGGAGATTGTTACTACAAATATACCGTAAAAACGTTTAATAATATTTATCGATCTCTTTAAGTTTTATCGATAACAAACATAAGATTATGTAAAAGTATAAATCTAAATATTACATGTTTTACATTTACCACTTACCATTTACTTACAAATATACTTACTTGTATTAAAGGAAATGCATGAAAAAGAGTTGGGTAATACATAATCCATAACCCATAATCCATGGAGCTTGATCCATAACCCATGACCCATTGCATGACATCATGCATGACTTCCTAATGGGTAAAACCCATGAGCCATGACCCAAAGTCATTAACCCATGACCCAAGATGTCTTTGACATCATTCATGATATCACATGACCCATGGAAGCCAGAATTACAACCCAAAGTCCGGACTGGTACTACTAGATAGCCGGATCCCTGGGTTTGGTATTGCCGAATCCCTTTGGGAAGTGATCCGCCGGATCCGGGTGAACAGTGCTCAGAATTGCCTATAAATAGTGAGCCATTTCTCTCTTGTTTCTCACCCCACTTAGATATATATTCTCTCTATATTATAAGTTCTCTAACCTCAGATCTAAAGATCATTCTTATAGCTCTCTTTCTCTTGTGTTCTCTAGGTTCTTATTACAAGACGAGATCACGCTTTCGAGCATACGAGCCATTATTCTTCTCAAGTTGCTCAGACCTCTCATCACCTCAAGACCACTGAGCTATTTCTTGTTGTTGATACTTCTTCTTGTATTCTCAAAGTTGTTGTGTTAGTTGTGTTGGTTTTGTCCGCCGTGCTAAGGAATCGGTATTTAGCTTTGTACCGGAAAAAGTGTACGCGACGTTGTGAGGTTTCTCCACCGGTTGAAGGAGCTTGTTGACATAGTGTTTACGAACTCTCGAGTTGGCTACTCGGGGAGTGGAGTAGGGCAAGGAAGGTGTCCTTGTTGCCGAACCACTATAAGCCACTGTGTCACTCTTCTATCTCTTTATTTCTTTACTTTCTTCATATTTATTTCTTTTCAAGCAACTTCCATTATCCATATCTTAGCATCCAAAGGTTTTACATACAATCGATCTAAGGTTTTATAAACTAAATTTAAATTGGTAAAAACTATTCAACCCCCTTCTAGTTTTCTACAATTCTGTCAAAATCGAGCTTAATTCGTCTATTGTTGTTGCACTATGTTGTGCAGTGTTAAACCAACAAAGATGTAAAATACATACGAATTACATTACAAATCGATAAACTTTCAAACATTAAAGCGTACGAATTACATTACAAATTGATAAAAGTTCAAACATTAAAGCGTACAAAATACATTACAAATCGATAAAATTTCAAACATTAAACCGTACGAGTTACATTACAAATCGATAAAATTTCAAACATTAAAGCGTACGAATTACATTACAAATCGATAAAAATTTTAAACATTAAAGCATACGAATTACTCCAAACCAAGTTTTCCCATGTCATTATAAATCTCGTGAAGTAGTGCAGTTGAATCAAGTGTGTGGTTTTCGGGATGCATGTACATTTCTAGTGTTTCCACGAGTATCTTTGTCTTTCCAGTCAAGAACTTGCAGTTTGAACACTCTGCATTTCTAGGACAAGGTGTTGAAGGTCCTGCAGAATAACTTGGAGGTGTTAAAGGTCATGCAGAATAACTTGGAGGTATTAAAGCTCCAGGAGAACCGGCCAGTAGACGGAATCGTTCCTCCTTCTATAAAAAAAAATTACATCCATAATCGGTTAACCGAGGCTGTTAAAGGGTAAAGAAAATTATTTTTAACAACTAACCAAATTATTTATATATATTACACAAATAAAAAACATGTAATTGTTCACCTTTGATAAAGGACATGCATATTATAGTTTACTATGTTGAGAGCTCGATGCGATTCTAGCAGAACAACATTTCCTCGTCCACAAGGACACGCAAAAGCTTCATATGGCACCATCTTCATAATGACAGTGTGTATGGTGGTGGTTGTGATGATAAGAGTGTGTAATGTTTTGGTGGTTGTGAGGATAAAAGCAGATCTACTTTTATGGTAAAAAAAAAAAAAAAAAAGTTTGGCGGGATATTTTGGCGCCAAAATTGTGAGGATAAAAGTTAACTAGGTTTTGGTGTCCATAAAGTAGCGGGAACTTTTGGCGCCAAATTTGTTGTATAACGATATCATCTCGACTCATCCGTTTAACATGCCTTGTATAACGATATCGTCTTGACTCATTCGTTTAACTTCTCATGTATAACCATATCATCTCGATTCATTTGTTTAACATCTTATGTATATCCATATCATCTCGACTCATTTGTATATCATCTTATGTATATTCATAGCATCTTGACTCATTCGTTTAAGTCTTATGTATATTCATATCATCTCGACTCATTCGTTTAACATGTCTTGTGATGCGGTGGATTGCAACACCGAAGTTTTACAATCCTCCTAGGCAGAGTACCTAACCGTTGTAGTGTAGTATAGGTAATACATGGGGGATTGATCGTTCTATAGGGGAATAGTGAGGTAGGCTTGAAGTGTATAACGGATTAAGTCTAAGGGTTGAGGGATGATTATTTTTGTATTTTTTATATTTTTTAGAAAGTAGTGTAAAATCTCGGGGTTTGAAGAGTTTGGTTTTTAGAACAAATATTTAAACTAAATAAAACTAAATATGCGGAGAAGTAAATTGATAGAAACTTGTATGATAGGTAAAATGTATTTACTTAGAATCTCATTACTCCCTAGTTATCTCCTATTGATTAGTCAAATTGTCACCTCCTTGTTTAATTAGAGCGTTGTATTCCTTAATATCAATTGAGGGTGGTTATTCCCTATCTATATGAATTTTGTTCTCGTTTAGCTAAGCTCCCAATGTCAGTAAACGCAACTTACGCATTAAATACAACGAACATCAAGTTAATTAAAACTAAGTGTTTAGTCGGACATTCAAGCTAGAAATATATTTGACCTAGCCATTTTTCTTATTCCTAACGCAGTTCACAACTAATTAAACAAGAGACGATGATCAATAATAAATAACTATGTTTCATGCAATTCTAAGTAAACACTAATAAATTTAGTCTATCATGTTAGATCGAAGAGAAGAAAAACAAATAATCACACAACACATAGACATATTGTAATGATTAAGGATTGAATAACTTATCTTCAATAAAACATGGAGTTATGGGGGCTATAAGCCCTTACAAAATCTGTAAAATTAGGCACACAAAGTTCCTCCAAAGTGGTCTCTCTCATCATGAAAAACATGCGAAAATATATATAGGTATACACTTGTGACGGCGTCACTTAGTAATTTTCAAGCCTTCATCTTGCCGTCATTAAGGTTTCGAGAATTGCACCGACTTGTTTTGACGCTGTCACCTTATGTATCGTGACGCTGTCGCTTTTCAAATTCTTGGTCATGACGCCATCAGCTCAAGACCGTTATCATCGTCTGAACCGTCACTTGGAAAATTTATAACTGGATCATCTTCGTTAATCTTCAAATGACAGCGCCACCTTGTGTTTGTGATGCCGTCCCAGCTCCTTCTCCTGGCGTTTTTCTTAACTCTGTCATTTTCTTCGTTTTCTTGTCCAATCGAGCCAAAAACGCTCCATTTTCTAACATTTTCTTCTCGAGTACCTAAAACTCAAACTGAAACATAAATGATCGAATATGTATGAATTTAGAGTCTAAATGACCCCTTAAAAACGTATAAAAGTACACCTCATCAAATATCCCTACACTTGGGATTTGCTTGTCCTCAAGCAAATGTGCTTTTATCCTAATCAATTTACAAGTTAGGGGGCATTTAGCATTGGTTAAAAGATAATTTACAACATAACCCATTCTACAATAGTCATAACAAGCACGGAAATTATATACTAGCACCTCACTTAAAGTGTTTGGATTCTCTCATCTCTCGGGTATATAGGTGATATCACATTAAGGAAACGGAAAAAAAAACGCTCTCTACCTATCATAGCACATAGATTACCATAGGCTTGATAAAGTATCAAACCTCCACCGCTTTGGCGTAAGCACATAGGAATAACTATCAAAGAGGAATTTGAAAGGGTTGTTACATTAGGTGTAAGGGTAAGAAAAACACGGTTTTGGGGATATAGGGAATTTTAACTGGTGGCAAGTTAATCATCTAAGTTAGTTACATATACAAAGTGGCGTTGCTAAGCCAAGACTCGACACACTAACTCTAAATCTTTTTGTGTTTTCCTTGACTTAAACAAAAGCAGGAAAACAGTCCGTATGTTTTTTCTTTCTTTTTACATTTTTTTTCATTCTTTTTCTTTCATTTTTTCATTTTTTTCATACACTTTTGCCCTGCCATCTTTTGATCTGCTGAAAATAAATAACATAGATAACTTGGAATTTATAACTGCATCCCTACACTTGCATTTTTTCATAAATAAAAACTAACTAATGACCCGAATTGCGAGGATCAAAATACGTGGAGTACTTAAACATTGACGTATATCTGGGGGTAATAATTTGACTTTCATTCCCATTACTCTATAATAAATAGTACTAAACTCATGATTCCCAATCATCCCAAAACTATATTTACAAGATATGATTCGACTTAGCAACCATGTAAACAACTAGATAATTAACTAAGGGTTTAACATAAATGTTGTAATAATAATGCACTAAAAATGAGTGCATACAAGGTAGGCTAATGCTCTTCATTAATATTTTGGAATCCACCAAAATATCACGAGAACCACGAAAAAGATAGGCTCAGAGGGGTTCACTAGGGGTATCTTGTACTATAAATGAGTACATAGCAAGGGTGTGGGGTAATTACTTGACCAATGTAGCCAACGTAATTATAATAAACAGGTTTAAAATAAGGGTTATCCTAATGCCTCTTATCATTTAGTCAATCCTAATCAACAAGAATGCGATCTCACTAGCGATCTCGGAATGCATCACTAAAGCAAGTTCTAGAATCTATATACTACCGATACACTCATAAGCATTAAAGGTGAATGCTTTTTCCTAAATATCTAAAGGCGAACCTCACATCTTTAGGTGAAATTTTTTGAGTGGTAGTTTTTGTACTAGCTATATAACTCCTATCCATGAGACGCTTTATTAAGACTAAAGTTTCACTGGTAAATGTCATAAAAAATTTAAATTGTGCTAAAATTGCCTTTACAAGTATTTCTTTCGGTTTATTACACAATTACTAAAGAACAAGACAAATAACAAATGCATGACTAGTTTATAAGGTGTCCCTTTTTACCATCCCTACACTTAAATTGAACATTGTCCCCAATGTTCTTAAAAAGTACCAAAATTGATAAAGGGAAAAATGAATGGGATAAAAGAAACTAGTACTACCCTGAATAGCTCGGTATGAACGAAAAAATGGAAATACGGTCAAATCTTCTTCCAAGAAGATATATCCAAGAAGTACATATCATGTAGAATTCTATCTTCTTGTCCAATATAACATGTAAATCAATAAGAAAGCAAAAACGAAGTCTCGCATAAAATCGGTGGTAAACACTATATATAATAAAAGTTAAACTAGAAAGCGAATAAGATATAATGCTTGCAAAATAATTGTTCGCAGAAATCTGGAATTTAAAAATTCTGGAAATTTTTCAAAAATTTAGATTCGACAGAAAAAAATCTGAAAAATTTGTTGCTACAGTGCCTGACGCCGTCACTTTGGAATGGTGACGTCATCAGGGATGACCTAACAGATTGTTTCGTTTTGTTTACTGAAAAATTTCTGGAAAAATCTAAATTTTAAAACCTATAATTTTCTGCAAAACATTTATTATGACTCGATACAAGCATTTGACTCTAACAAGCACACAAACAAGTAGAATATATGCTAATTATGAATCGTAAATCTTTCATGTTCGAATTTCATTCTTTTAAACTAAATAAGAATTTCCCTACACTTATCTTTATGTAAAATACCTTTATATGCAATTAAGACGAAGTTAAAAACAAAATAAAGCATTTCACAAATTATTCGGAACATGAAAATTAAACAATTATAACTAAAGCATATATCACACAAATAAAATTAAAAATAAAAACATCAAACAATTAAAAGCATGGGTTGCATCCCATGAAGCGCTTGTTTTTGTTCGAGTCACGAGCCTAACTCTACCCTTATTTAACAGATAAAGGCAAGGTTTTTCCTACACTTAAGTTTAAGCGTGGTTGATAGTAGCGATAGACAAGAAGCAAATCCATTCATTTGAACAATAAGAAGCAAATCCATTCGTGTAATACAATTGTTCCTCCATTGTCAATGATTCAAATGCAACCTCATTTGCCATAGTGACAAATGAAAGGGGTTTTACGAACAAAAGTAACAAAGAAAAGATAGACTACGAGAAAGCTAAAAAGATAAAAAGAAAAATCTCACTTGATAGGAATCTAGTGACTAGACCTAAACGAGATAGAAATCGAAACCTAGACTATTCCCCGACGGCGGCGCCAAAAACTTGATGCCGTAGATTGGAACACCGAAGTTTTACAACCTCCTAGGCAGAGTACCTAACCGTTGTAGTGTAGTATAGGTAAGATACCGGGGATTGATCATTCTCAAGGGGAATAGTGAGGTAGGCTCGAAGTGTATAACAGATTAAGTCTAAGGGTTGAGGGATGATTACTTTTATGTTTCTTATATTTTTTAGAAAGCAATGTAAAATCTCGGGGTTTGAAGAGTTTGGTTTTTAGAACTAACAATTAAACTAAATATGTGGAGAAGTAAATTAATAGAAACTCGTATGATAGGTAAAGTGTATTTACTTAGAATCCTGTTACTCCCTAGTTATCTCCTATTGATTAGTCGAATTGTCACGTCGTTGTTTAATTAGAGCGTTGTATTCCTTAATATCAATTGAGGGTTTGTTATTCCCTATCTCTATGAATTTTGTTCTCTTTGAGCTAAGCTCTCAATGTCAGTAAACGCAACTCACGCATCAAATACAACGAACATTAAGTTAACTAAAACTAAGCGTTTATTCGTACATTCAAGCTAGTAATATATTTGACCTAGCCAGTTTTCCTACTCCTAACACAATTCACAACTAATTAAACAAGAGACGACAATCAATAATTAATAACTAGGTTTCATGCAATCCTAAGTAAACACTAATAAATTTACCCTAGCATGTTAGATCGAAGAGAAGAAAAAAATAATCACATAACACATAGACATATTGTAATGATTAAGGATTGAATAACTTGTCTTCAATAAAACATGGAATTATGAGGGCTAAAAACCCTTACAAAAGCTGTAAAATTTGGCACACAAAGTTCCTCCAAAGTGGTCTCTCTCATAATGAAAACATGCGAAAATATATATAGGTATACAATTGTGACAACGCACTTAGTAATTGTGACGCCATCAGCTCGCCGTCATTAAGGTTTTGAGAATTGCACCGACTAGTTGTGACAGCGTCACCTTATGGATCGTGACGCTGTCGCTCTTCAAATTCTTGGTCATGATGCCGTCAGCTCAAGACCGTCATCATCTTCTGAACCGTCAATTGGAAAATTTATAACCGGATCATATTCATTAATCTTCAAGTGACGGCGTCACCTTGTGTTTGTGACGTTGTCCCAGCTCCTTTTCCTGGCGTTTTCTTGACTTTGTCGTTTTCTTGTCCAATCGAGCCAAAAACGCTCCATTTTCCAACATTTGCTTCCCGAGTACCTAAAACTCAAATAGAAACGATTTAGGGTAATAATTGATCGAATATATTTGGATTTAGAGGCTAAATGGCCCCTTAAAAATGTATAAAATTACACCTCATCATCTTGTCTAACGATATCATCTCGACTCATTCGTTTAACATCTCATGTATATTCATATCACTCGACTCATTTGTTTAACATCTTATGTATATCCATAGCACCTCAACTCATTCGTTTAACATCTTATGTATATTCATATCATCTCGACTCATTCGTTTAACATCTCATGTATATCCATATCATTCGTTTAACATCTTATGTATATCCATAGCATCTCAGCTCATTCATTTAACATCTTATGTATATTCATATCGTCTCTATCCATTCTTATCTTTTTCATAGATCTGTAAACTTTACATAGACAAAGACCCAATTTGTACTGCCAAGTTATTCGCTTTGGCTTGTAGACCATCACCGACCCTAATCTCAGTCAACTCTTGCGTGGTCAATGGTGTGAAGTTTGTCGCACATAACCGTGATCAACATCGTACAACTTAAAACAGTGGAATTTGTTCACCAGGTGAGAAGAAAGGAGAAATGTATTTGGTTAGCTTGAAGAGATTCTGGAGTTTATGTATACCTCATTCATAGTTGTGTTGTTCCGAGTTAAGTGGTTCGAAACTTGCAACGAAGGACATAAAGTCAAATGTTTTTCCATTAGAAATAACATAACACAAATCCTTGCATGTAGTGTTGCGTTTGAAGATCAACCATACATTCTCGCAACACAAGGAAAACAAGTCTTCTACCTTGAAGATCCGGCTAGACGACCACTCTATTGGAAGGTCGCCCAAGATGTGAATCATAACACAACCTGGGATGTCATCGTGGTAGAAGACGATCATGATGTTATACATGGCAACAACTCATCTGATCTCGAACTGTCTACTAATTTGAAAGATTTTGATTTTGAGACCTTGAATATCGATGGTCAATCAACGGAAGTAGAGGCACCACCGCTAATCATTCCTGCTGATGACGACGGTGATTTTATTGATGATGAAAACGAATATCCTTTTAATTTAACAGTTTCTGATAATGAAGTTGCAACTAATGTTGCTTATGATAGTGATGAGCTCGATTGATCTTAAATTGTAACTTGTAAAACGACACTTATTTGAATAAAATTGTTATGGATTGTTTAAATGTGTATATTTATTTGAATGTGTGCATGCTTATATTTATTTGTTCATAAATTTCTATATGTTATTGAACTTGTAATTTTATAGACGCCAGCAGCAGTCGCGCGCGGTCAAGGTGGTGATGATGCTGGTGACCCACCTTCCCCTCCCGTCATATTGGTAGCGGTTGCCGAGGTAAGAATTTCTCGATTATTTTAAAAGAAACTTAAACTTGATCATTTGAATTTGGTTACTTGTTATTTTATAATGTTTTCACTCACTTCAATTCGTAGTATCGCAACCCCGAAGAGGAAGGGGCAGGGGAGGCAGGGATGGAGGCAGGTTTGGCGTGCGCCAAGCCACGAAGAACTTAGCGGTCAAGAAAGCCGTGGAAATTTACGGCCTGCAGGAGATTGACTTTGACAGGAATGATCAAGGGACGTTCATTCATGTAGACAAAAACTCTTCGTGGTTCAGTAACTACTTCGGCGAGCTGGTGAGGGAGTTCCCGGTGCGCTATCCCTCCTGGTACGATATCGAGAAATCAAAGAAAGCGCACCTCCAGGGAAGACTCGCGGTCAGTTATTTCATTTTCCTTTTATATTATTTTGTTATCATGTTCATTTATTTAAATGTGTATTGATGAGTGTGTAAATACTCATCATTTTTGTCCCATCTGAACTGCAAAAACATTTAAAAACACTCAGAAATGCTTCAAAATACAGAAAATATCCTTGAATTGTGTTTTTATCTGTTTCATGTGCAAAAGGATTAAAAACGGAGAAAAACGAGCATTTTTGGATCGACTCGGCAATAATTGTGCATTTGATCAAGTGAAGACGAAAGTCAAAGATGGAGTCAAAGTCAACCCCAAAAACACCGAAATGACACAAATGGTCCCTGGAAATAGATTTGATTTTTGGCAGCTTAAGTCCTTGGATTTTCAGAATTTACATCAATGGTCCCTTAAAATTAAATCCAAATCCAAAGTAAATCCTAATTACTAAACCCAGTTACAAACTTAAATAACCCAAGCCCAACACAAACCATACCCAGCCCAAGTCCAACAAACCCAGCCGACCCTTTTTTTTAATTAAACCCAGACCCAATACCACGTTTGACTTTTAGTCAAACTCTCCTTCTTCAATACCACCCCGCCAATAGCTTCTGAAAACCATACCACCTCAATCCCCTCTCCACTGACCCATCACCTCAACCCACCGCCTTATCCTTGACACTCCACCACCCCCTACTCATTTAATGCTTTCCCACACCCTCACTAGGTCTGTAAAACCCATTTCCCAATTTCCCGCCAAAATGCCAATAAACGACTGGGATTGATTGGAAGCAAACCAATGGCTGGGATTTGATCAGAGGGATGAGAAGAGTCTTCTGGGATGGCTATTTAAAGGAAAGAAGACACAGAGGGAAGATTGTCACTAGTTTTAGACCAACTTTCGTAGTGTAAAATGTTTAATTACCTGTTTTAAATTAAATCTCAGTTCAAGTTTGTAATTCAAGTTCTTGTATGCTCAGTTAAAATTTAATTCATCAGGATTGTTCGAATTCTAAATTTAAGCAAAATTTCCATTTTCAGTTAAATCAGTGGTTAGAATTATTGTTGTGCAAATAAACTTTTAAGCTTCCATTTTCTGCTCAATAAGCTTGTATAAGCTTATCTTAGTTTTAGAATAAGTACACTTGATGTAATTCAGTTTTAAGGTTAATTTTCCAAAAAAGTCAAAAAGTCAATACTTGGTAATATAAGCAGTTCAGGAAGATAAGCTGTTCAGAGGAGCTTATTTGGGTATTATTATGGCTTAGTTGGGTAAGCCTAGGTTGTGATCAGTTCTAGATTCATCCATAATCAGCAGTTCAGTTGTGAGTTCCATAATTTCCATTTTTTAGCTTGTTTAATGCTTATTGTGTTCAGCTTATGTACTGCTTATTTGTTTGTGTTTTTCTATTCCCTAGATCATTAATGATTGAGATAATCATAGCTTAGATGATATTATAGCTTAAATCATTAAGTTGTATTGTCAAATTGCAAAATTAGTTTATAAAGGGTTGTTTGGATTTAAGGTCAAAACAGGTCAAAACCATTCAATACTGTTCATGTGCTTCTTTCTAAGTTTTGATTAGGATTAAATATGGTTGTTTAAGCTGATTTCAGTAGAACTTTGTTAGTTTTAATGCCTTTTGAGGTTTTTAGCTTATTGGTGAAATTATGGGATCACAACTGCACTGAATAAGCTCAGTATAAGCTGAGCTTATTCAGGCTTGTGCTTTTGCCATTTTTAGTTCCCTATAGTGTGTTAAGTGTATGCTCAAAAATTGGTGCCATTTCAGTTAGTTTTTCATAGGTTAGAGGTCAAATTCATTTCTGCTGCAACATTTCAATATCTGTTTTTCTCAGCTTTTTCTAGGTAGTGCTTCTGCTTAATTAGTTGTCCATTTGTCAGGATTTTTGGTTTTATCTGTAGCTTGCAAGTTAGTATTTATCTGTTTCAGCTTAAATCTGAATTTTTTGCTTATTTCTTAGCTTAATTTTAGTCTGCAAATACCCCTTGTGCCCTGTTCCAATCCTGTATCAAATTCAGTTTGACAAGCAGCATCTGATCTAGGTTCCAATTAGGGTTCAATTGGATTGTTAGATTTGGGGCTTTTGGTGTTTTAGTGTAGCCAGTAGTTCTAGCAAGCTTTTGCCCCCATAATCTTCCACTTTTCTGCTTATTTAAGTGCTTAAAATTGCTCTGCAAGTTGGTGATATTTCTGTCATTTCTGCACAAGTTTTGAACCTGCCCTAGTGCTTATTTTCTTTTCCCTTGTACTTATTTGTGCTTATTTTGTTGTTTTAAGCTTCTATTAGTGTATTAATATGTTTCCTAGCTTTTGGTAATTTTTAGAGCTTTTTAGCTTATTTTTGTGCTTATTGCCAAACTGCTTATTAGCTCATTAGATTATTAAGGTTTAGATAACTTGTAATTTTATTTTTCCTAGACTTAGAATATTAATTAAGACTTAACTTGAATTTTTCAGATTTTTCCTAAGTCATTACTATTTTTAATCATTTTAATTAGTTTATAACTGTTTTTAATTCATAATAAAAAATATAAAAATCAGAAAAATATAAATCTTTTTTCTAAAATTTTCTTTTATTATTTAGAATTTAAGAAAAATAATTTGGTATCCGTAGGATTAGTTTTTAAAAGATTTTACTTTTAGGCTCGTGTTTAGAATTATCGTTTTGCGTTTTTAGTTTATTTAATTCGCGTTTAATTTTTTTTTGTATATTTGTTTTTCATATATCAATTAGAATTAAAAAAGCAATAAAAAATTCAAATTCCATACATCAGTCACTCTAATCCAAACCTTTAACAATTGCCCATTCACTCCTCGTTGGGAAACGACCCAGGTAATCACTTACCTGGTATCACACACAAACGTGATTTTTTGCAAGTATCCTTTTTCACAAAGGGGTGATTTGTATTTATTCACGTGTATCCGTCTGCATAATATTTATATATACGTTTTAGCACGGATCATGTATATTTATTTAAATTTGTTTATTTATTTATATATCTATATTTGTTTTAGTTATATTTGATTGTAGAAAATGTTTAAGTTGGAGCACCGCATGCGTGAACTGTGATGGGAAACCATCAGGACGTCATTGAAGCATATTTTGCTAAGCGCTACGGCGACAACAAACACAACATGAAGCAAGATTATTTTAATGCCAAAGGTGGGGCTGCTAGTGTGGATGTGATAAGACGCCAACAGATAACACCAAATAGTCCTGATATTTTAGTATCAATTTCCCCCTTTTATGCTCATCATTTACATTGTTTTACTTGAATATATACTCTTATTTGTCAATATTTCATTTTCAGGTAATAAATGAGCATAAGAACGAAAAGACGCGGAATTGGAAGGTTCTTAATGAAAATATACAAAAGTATGCTGGCCAGACAAAAGTTGCGGCATAAATCCATAATCTACTTACGCCGTAACTATGATTTACACTAAGAAGACCAAAGTCAACGCAGATCAAGACTACGGCATAACTTGACAACCTTGTTACACCGTAGAAATCCAAAGACTTAGAAGATTTTTGTGGCCAAGAAGGTTACGCCGTAACCCACTTATAAGGTTACGGCGTAAAAGTGGTAATTAATTTAACGAGAGTTCTACGATCGTAACCTATTCTATAGGTTACACCGTAAAAATATTACTATGGATAAGATCATCTGAGATATGAAGCATACGGCGTAACCAATATTTTGGGTTACGCCGTAACAAAAACGAGGCTATAAATACAAGCCCTAATTCTGCATTTTCACAACATCTTCGCAACACATCACACCAAGGGACGAGAAGGGGCTTCAAGGAGGACGATATTTAGCAGCATGCAAGTCATTTCCAAGGTAGAATTCACACCATTCACTACATAAGTTTTAGTATTTCATATCAAACATTTGTATTTAATTCGATGTCTTTCTTTATGATGTTCAACATTGAATTTTCTGCATTATTTAATATGGTCGGCTAAACACCTTTGGTGTTAGCCTAGTTATCAAATTGTTTATGCCATGATTTAGTTTTCTTGTTTTCGTATCGCTTTATATGCATTTTTTCTTTGCTTATTCGTGGACTCCTTCGTTTCGGTAGTATGGATGTTTGGTAGTATCTAGGACACTAGGAGAATTGACCATAGGACCCTAGATGAATAGGTTGCGAGTAGTGGTAAGAATTGACCAAAGGACTACCACTATCTTGTGTGCGAATTGACCATAGGATCACCTTCCAAAAGGAAATACTTAAGAAGCTAAGGGGAAACCTAAGTTCCAAGAGGCCGGATTTCCTTAGAATAATTCTAGTTTACAGCTGGTACTTAATGACTGTGATATTTGTTGGGAATTAAATGTTCTGAAGATTAGCATCGGGAATTAAACGTTTACAAGGTCAGTTCTGCTCAAAGAAAAATACTAAGTGTCATTCTACTGCTAGTGTATTTCATTCTACTGCTAGTGTTAGAGATTCTGCTGCCGTAAGGATCCTACTGCTAGTACATCAGATACTGCTGTTGAAGAGATAAGTGTCACGTATTCTACTGCTGTATGGATAAGTATACAAAGATATTTTGTGTATAAAAGTCAAAGATATACGGTAGATAATATCTTTGATAGATGTTCAGTCAACAAGTTGTGTACACAGATACAAGTTGTATCTTAAGGACTGACACACTCAAGCAAGCAAGTAGTTCGACAAGACTTATCATTTATTGTAAGGATCTCCTTTGTTGTATAAAAAGGAAAGATCTTATCTTAGTTACATGTGTGTTGAAAATAGAGTGTCTAAGTGCTGATTTTGTAACTAGTTTAATACTAAGAAAACATACATTGTGTTGTCCATAACAGAAAATAGATTTCTTTGTAATAGAGATTCAAGGTTTATAACCCTAGTGATAGTGAAGATCACTCGTATTATTCTCAAATAATATTGAATCGTTTGGTGTTAACATTCATTGTTCATTATCAAATTTAACAACCACCACTGTTCCATTTCCAATAACAAATAACCTTCTAAGTGTGGTTAAGTAGATTCCGCATACTTAATCATATTAACTCAAAGTATCCTATATACTCGTTTCAAAGGACTTACATCCTCAATAGTGTATCGTACATCCTCGCAATTGGTATCAGAGCTTGGCTGATATCTTTGATTTAGAAGAAGAAGAAGAAGAAGAAATGGACATGGAATCTATTCAGACGAATGTTGCTGCAAAGTTACCAATGCTCAAACAGAATGAGTTTGAGATGTGGAGGCTGAGGATAGAGCAATATTTCCAAGTGCAAGATTATACACTTTGGGAAATTATTGAAGATGGAAACTCTTACACGCCTACAACCACTACATGACAAGTTGAGGGTAAAGATGAAGTAACTGTGCTGATCAACCCAATGACTGGAGAAGAGAGGATAAAGAAGAAGAATGACCTCAAGGCCAGAAGTATGCTGATGATGACAATTCCAAATGATCAACTTTTAAACTTCAGCAAGTTCAAAGATGCAAAGTCTTTGTTTGAGGCCATTGTTGCAAGGTATGGTGGGAATGAAGCCACCAAGAAGACCCACAAGACTCTTCTCAAGCAGAGTTTTGAAAACTTCTCTTCAACCAACCATGAATCACTTGACCACATGTTTAACAGGCTACAGAAAATTGTGAGCCAACTTGCTATTCTTGGGGTTGAAATACCTCAAGAAGATTTAAACTCAAAATTTCTGAGAAGCCTACCTGAAGAGTGGGCTGTGCATGTTGTTGTCTGGAAAATCAAGCCAGACATTGACACCATGGATCTTATGGACTTGTACAGCAACTTTAAGATTGTAGAACAAGATTTGAAGAAAACTGGAGGTACTAGTTCAAGTACTGGGAATATGGCATTTATGTCATCTCCTAGTACCTAAAATCCAGTTAAAGATGTGAGGGTTGATTGTGATGTTAGTACTGCTAGTTCATCAAGTAGTACAATTGGTATAATGGATGAGAAGACTTGTTGTGCCTTTTTAACAAGTCAGAATAATGGGTCCATGCTCACTTATGAAGACCTCCAAGAAATCAATGATGATGATTTGGAGGAGATGGACCTGAAATGGCAAATTTCCCTTCTTAGCATGAGGGCTAAGAAGTTCTATCAAAGGACAGGGAAGAAGCTCACAATCAGCAACAATGATACTACTGGTTTTGACAAGTCAAAGATAGAATGCTACAACTGCCACATGATGGGGCACTTCTCAAGAGAATGTAGAAGACCTAGGCAGCAAGATAGCAAGAATAGAGGTTTTGGAAGCAAATCCAAAACAGGGGAGGTTTCTGAGCCAAACTCAAAAGCTATGGTAGCTATTGATGGCTTAGGTTTTGATTGGAGTTTCATGGCTGATGAAGAAGAAGCTTCTTCTCAGATGGCACTCATGGCTTTCTCTACTGAGGTACAATGTGATAAAGTTTGTTCAAATAATTGTACTGCTCTTAAAGATTTTGAAACTTTAAGAAAACGTTATGATGATCAAAGGACAGAACTAACCAAAACAATTCATAACTTAACAAACCATAAGAGAGGTTTAGCTGTCCTAGAAGAACAAATCTTACACTATAAGGCCAATGAAGCTACTTTTACTGATGCCAAAATTCTTCTTAACAGGGAAATTTTAATTCAAAATGTTGACATTAGTAATTTGAAAGCTGAGCTAGATAGGATTAAGAAAGCCAAAGAAAACATTCAATTAAGTGTAGATACATTAGAATATGCCTCTAAAGGTGTAACCAACATGATTGAATGTCAAGTAATGAACAAGGCAAAATCTGGGTTGGGATACAAGAATGTCTCACCTCCTTATAGAGGAATTCCTGCACCCCCAGGGATAGACCTAGAGCACACAGGCTTAGCTGAATTTCAACGTCCAAAGTTACAATATGGTGTTCAGCCAAAAGCAAATGTAGTTGTTGATGAACCTAAGAAAGTAAGTGAGAGTTTAAGTAAAACTTCACTTCATGAGGACAAGGTGTCCTCTGATAGGAAATCAGAAGGTCCAATCATAGAGGACTGGATATCTGATGATGATGAAGATGAGCAGGTTATGTCTAAACCTGATGTGGTTAAGAAAGCAGGAACAAGTGTTCCTAAGATAGTCAAAAATAATACTGATAGGCCTAAAATCAATGTTAAACATGTTAGGCAACCAGTAAGATATTGTGAACAATATAGAACCACAAACAAGCCTAAAGGCAACCAAAGGAATTGGAATGGCCTTAAGTCTCACCAACTAGGTGATGACTTTGACTTCTATAACAAAGCTTGTTTCATATGTGGAGAATTTGACCATCTTGCAGCTTTCTGCAACCAAAGGGTATCTGGGTATACACACAATAGGGTGAATTTAAAAAGGCATACTCCTAAAAGTCACTCTAATAATACTAGAACCACAACCAGAGCAGTTTCATTAAAGTCTGGACCAAAAGCAGTTCCTACTGCTAGACCAAAAGTTCATACTGCTAGACAAGCAGTTTCTACTGCCAGACCTTTTTACTCTGTTTACCCAAAACAAGCAGTACAAAGTGCAAAAACAACTTACAAACATGCACAAACAACTGCTAAAAGACCTATTCCAACAAGAGCAAGTATACAAAAACAATTTTGGAAGCCAAAGGGTACTGACTACATTAAATATACTGCTGCTAGGGAAAAGAGGGCTAATGCTGTTAAGGCCTCAGCATGTTGGATTTGGAGACCTCTTAAATCGAATGGTGCATCAACTGTTCTCAAAAGGTTTAACTACATTGATGCACGTGGCAAATCCAAGTCAGTAATGGCTTGGATTCCCCAAGATAACTAATTCCTTATTTGTGTGCAGGGACATTCAACAACAGATCATGAAGATCAAGGCTATTCAGATAGTGGGTGTTCAAGGCACATGATAGGCAACAAGTCTTATCTTTCAGACTTTTAATCATTAGATGGAGGCTATGTTACCTTTGGAGGAGGAATTGGAGAAAGAATTACCGGTAAGGTACTATTCAAACTGGTAAATTAGATTTTGAAGATGTGTACTATGTGCAAGAGCTTAAGTATAATCTTTTTAGTGTCTCACAAATGTGTGAAAAAAAGAACAAAGTTCTTTTTAGTGACACTGAATGTCTTGTACTTTCTTATGATTTTAAGATGCCTGATGAAAGTCAAGTACTTCTTAAAATTCCAAGAAAGGGCAACATGTACAGTGTTGATATGAAGAAGATTGTTCCTAAAGAGGCACTTACTTGTCTAGTTGCAAAGGCCACATTGGATGAATCTATGAAATGGCATAGGAGGCTTGGTCACATAAATTTCAAAACCATAAATAAAATTGTTAAGGATGGTTTGGTAAGAGGTTTACCTAAAAAACGATTTGAAAATGACCAAACATGCATTGCTTGTCTTAAAGGCAAACAACATAAAGCCACTTGTAAGCCCAAGATTTTTAACTCTATTCATCAATAATTGTTTATGCTTCATATGGACTTATTTGGACCTACAAATGTGAGTAGTATAAAGCATAAAAGATTTTGTCTAGTTGTTACTGATGACAATAGAAGATTTACATGGGTTTTCTTTTTAAGTTCTAAGGATGAGACTTCTAGCTTTCTTAAAACATTCATTACAGAGATAGAAAACCTAGTAATCAAGAAAGTAAAAGTCATTAGATGTGATAATGGGACAGAGTTAAAGAATAGAGTTATGGATAATTTCTGCAAGAAAAAAGGTATTAGGGGAGAATTTAGTGTTGCTAGAACTCCTCAACAGAATGGAGTTGCTGAGAGGAGAAATAGAACACTCATAGAAGCTGCTAGAACCATGTTAGCCGACTCTAAGTTGCCTATCACCTTTTGGGCTGAAGCAGTTAATACTGCTTGCTATGTCCAGAATAGGGTTTTGGTTGTCAAATCTCACAATAAGACATCATATGAGCTTTTTAGAGGTAGAACTCCTGCAATAGGATTTCTTAGACCTTTTGGATGTCATGTGAAAAATATGAATACCTTAGACCATCTAGGAAAGTTTGATGGTAAAGCAAATGAAGGATTCTTAGTTGGATATTCTCTTAATAGCAAAGCTTTTAGAGTATACAACTCAAGAACTAGGAGAGTAGAGGAAAACCTGCATGTGGAATTTTTAGAGAATAAATCCAATGTAGCAGGTGAAGGTCCCAAATGGCTATTTGATCTTGAGTCACTAACCAAATCAATGAATTATGTGCCTCTGTTGTTGCAGAAACTAATGAATTTTCAGGTTCAGAAACACATGATGCAACAGATGAGGCAAGGTTAGAAAAGGAGACAAATCAAGATTATGTGATGATGCCAATATGGACATGTGTGGATTCAACTTCTTATGATGAACCTTCTTCTGATGAACCTAAAGAAGGGATTGAAGCTGAAAACAAGGAAGATGAGACTGAGGAACAAGAAAATCAAGGTAGCAGTACAAATGATGTTTCTACTGCTGAGACAGAGCAACCTACTGCTAGGCCAAATGTTTCTACTGCTAGGCCAAATATTTCTACTGCTGGCCCATCAGACTCAACTGAAGCAGATTTCTCAGAAGATGAAGTGCATTTCAATAATCTCCCTCCTCATTATCAAGTTCCTACTACACCACACACAAGGATTCACAAAGTCCACTCCCTGGACAATGTGATTGGAGATGTACAATCAGGGGTGAAGACTAGACAACAACTGATGTCTTCAGACCAATAAGGGCTTCTTGATGCTCTTTATGCATCAAAGCAGCATGAGTATTCCAACTCTTGCTTATTTGTATGTTTTCTATCACAAGCAGAACCAAATAATGTTCTTAAAGCCATAGATGATTCAAGTTGGGTAGAAGCTATGCAAGAGGAGCTTCTTCAGTTTAAGATTCAGAAGGTATGGATGCTAGTTGATTTACCCAAGGGTGTAAGGGTAATTGGCACTAGATGGGTTTTCAGAAATAAAAGGGATGAAAGGGGCATAGTGATTAGAAATAAGGCTAGATTAGTAGCCCAAGGGTACACACAAGAAGAAGGGATAGACTATGAAGAGGTTTTTGCTCCAGTAGCAAGGATTGAAGCCATTAGGTTATTTTTGGCTTATGCTTCATCTATGGGCTTCACAGTTTATCAAATGGATGTCAAAAGTGCTTTTCTATATGGTACTATTCAAGAGGAGGTATATGTCTCACAACCTCCAGGGTTTACTGACCCAGACCATCCAAACAAGGTGTACAAGGTAGTTAAGGCTCTTTATGGCCTTCATCAGGCTCCAAGGGCATGGTATGAAACATTGGCTTCCTACTTAATTGAAAATGGATTTCAAAGAGGCAAGATTGATCAGACATTATTCATCAAGAAGCACAAGAAGGATCTTTTGCTAGTTCAGGTGTATGTGGATGATATCATCTTTGGATCTACAAGGAAGGAGATGTGTTTAGAGGTTGAGAAACTTATGCATGATAAGTTTCAGATGAGTTCCACGGGGGAACTTACATTCTTTTTAGGTCTGCAAGTTAAGCAATCAAGTGAAGGCATATTTATCAACCAAGATAAATATGTTGCTGAGATACTAAGGAAATTTCAATTTGCTGATTCAAAAGTGGCAAGCACACCAATGGACTCTGAGAAGCCACTTCTTAAAGATGTAGATGGAGACAATGTGGATGTACACACATACAGATCTATGATAGGTTCTTTGATGTATCTCACATCATCAAGACCTGATATCATGTTCTCTGTTTGTGCTTGTTTAAGATTTCAAGTAACTCCAAAGGTTTCTCACTTAACAGCTGTCAAGAGGATTTTTAGATATCCCAAGGGTCAACCTAGGTTGGGTCTATGGTATTCTAGGGAATCACCTTTTGACTTGGGAGCATATTCAGATAGTGATTATGCAGGTGCAAGCTTGGACAGAAAGTCAACAACTGGAGGATGTCAATTCCTTGGGTGTAGACTTATCTCATGGCAGTGTAAGAAGCAAACAATTGTGGCTACTTCAACAACTGAAGCTAAATATGTAGCTGCTGCAAGTTGCTGTGGTTAAGTCCTATGGCTTCAAAACCAACTTCTTGACTATGGGTACAATTTCTTAAACACTGTCATACATATTGATAATAGTAGTACAATTTGCATAATTAAAAACCCAGTACAACACTCTAAAACAAAACACATTGAAATTAGACATCATTTTATAAGAGACTGCAATGAGAAAAAGTTGATTCAAGTTGTTAAAATTGATTCTGATCACAACTTTGCAGATCTTCTCATAAAATCTTTTGATGTTGGAAGGTTTCAGTACTTGGTAGCAAGTATTGGAATGCTTAATCCTTAAAATTTTCAAACTGATGTGTTTTTGTATATAAATTTTTGTTTGTACTGCTAGCATTGTAAATTGGTACTGTTATTGAAAAGTTTGTACTGCTAGTACAAATTTTGATTGTTCAGTTCATACTGTTAGTCATATATTGATACTGATATAAGACAAATGTTTTGCATTTTGTTTCTTGGTTTTGGACTAACATTTTCAGGTATGAACATTTGAGCACAAAGGAAGTTTCAAGTGAAATGTATGAGCAGCAGAATGATTATACTAGTTGCTGACATAATAGGTTCATGATAGACTGAGTTTGGGGATTCATTAACAAAGGTTTACACCTAAGTTTATTAATTCTTTAAAATTTCTTTCTTGAAACCTGATTATGATGTTTCACATTGACTTGATGGCTCAGTTGGTCAGATAGTAACTGACACAACTCACTTTCTATCATTTTATACTTTAATTAGTATAATGAGCAAGTCTAAGGACATCTGATAGAAAGAACAGCGAACAAATGTGCATCTAACACTTGTGTTAGAGAACACAATTGTCACGAGCTGGAAAACCTGTCAAGAAAGCCCTTTGAATGGGTTTGTTTGTACACAGGCAGTTATTTATAACTGAAAATATTGGTTCTCACACAACTAGAGGTTAATTTAAACCGATTTCTTGATTAAGTGTCTGTTCCAGACTTAATCCCTTCAAAATGGTTGTAAGCAGTATGATTTTTCAATCATAAAATCAAGTTCATACTGCTAAGTCAAAAGTTTCTTTAAAAGGATTTTCAAAGTGGCTCAGAAAACCATCAAATGATGGATAATGAGTCAATGCCCCATGATTCACCTCTCATAGGAGTTAACACACCTGAAAATGATGAGGGCAGCTGATGCGTGGTTTTGCAACCTTACAACAGGTTTTACCTCTCGAGGGATCTCAAGAGGCTTACAACCCCACCAGGCAGTGTACCTGACCGATGTAGTATAGTGTAGTGGTAAGTACGGGGGATTGATCGTTCTCCACAGGGAATAGTGTTCGTTAGGTATGAAAAACTACTCTAATAGGTCTAAGGGTGAGAGAAGATTCTTTTTATGTTTTTATAATTTTTATGAAAGCAAGTAAAATCTCGGGTTTGAAAGAGTGGGCGGAATTAGTTGCTAGTCAACTAACCCAAGTTACTACGAATGCAAATAAAATAAAATAACTGAAAATGAAAAGGTGGTAAAACTTATGTGGAGAGAAATGTGTTTACTTAGATTTCCTTACTCCCTAACTATCTTTTACCGGTTGATTAGTGTGTATTAATTGCGTGGATGACGGGTGTATTCCTTAATACCAATCGTGGGGTGGCGTACGTACTTCCCCAACTCTACAAGCTCCTACTTCACTCCTATGTCGAGCCGGCTAGGAAGCTCCTAACATGGGATCACTAGAATTCGCTTGTGCATTAAATACAACCACAAAAACCTTAGTATGCATTGGTTCATGTTTCTTAAGACGTTCAAGCAAGTTACCGAATAGGAAGTTAGCCAGTTTTCTTAAGCCTAACATAGATGAACAATCATCCAATACAACTAATAACACACCAATAACCAATAATCAATAGCTAGGTTTCATTAGATCTAAGCAAACACAAGATAAATCTAGCCTAGCATGTTAAACAAAAGACAAGAACAAGATAGAATCAAACAACACATAGACATATTGAATGATTAATTGATAACTTATCTTCAATGTAACATGGAAGATCTCAAGGCAAAAAGCCTTGAAAAAGCTGCTAAAATCGTCTTAGGGTTTTCACACACAAAGTTCCCCAATAAGTTCCACACTAATGACAAAAAATTGCAAAACTATATATAGACTTTCAGATCTGACGGCGTCACGTTATGGAGTGTGACGCCGTCACCTCGCCGCTTTTAGGGTTCCCGGATGGCCTTCTTGACGCCGTCCCTCTTTAGCTCTCCAAAATCCGTTCTGGCTTATCAAGGCTTGACGCCGTCAGACTTGGGGGTGACGCCGTCCCTCTTTAAATTAAGCCGTGACGACCTTGATCACATTAAAGCGTGACGCCGTCAGAATTCCATGCAAATTTCTCTGGCTTATCATGAGTAATTTTCACATCCACCTTTTTCTTGCCAAGCCATGACGCCGTCTAGACTAACATCTGACGCCGTCAAAGGTAACTTTAAGCCGATTTTGAGACTTTGTCGTTTTCTTCACTTTTATGCTCCAAAAACGTCCAAAATGCTTCCTTTTCCAGATTTCTCATCAAAAGTACCTAAAATGACAAAAGGAACGATTTAGGGCAATATTTGATCAAATAAATACGATTTAGGGCTTAAATGACCCCTTAAAAGCGGTACACTTTTCGCTTCATCAAATACCCTTACACTTAAGATTTGCTTGTCCTCAAGCAAATGTGCTTTTATTCTAATCAAAATACAAATTAGGGGTCATTTAATGCTAACATAAAGGTAATTACAACAAATATTCGTTCCACCTTAATCATAATAAGCACGGAGATTACAAACTAGCACCTCACAAGTAGTGTTTAGATACTCACATCTCTCAAGTTTCATCAAAATAAATCTCATAAATGAAAACGGATAATATCTCACTACCTGTCATAGCAAATAGATTACCATAGGCTTGGGAAAGGATCGAAGACCTCCTTCACTAGGCGTAAGCACCTAAGATGAACTATCAAAGAGGGCTTTTAAATGGGTTATAACGTTAGGTGTAGGGATATGATAAACACGGTTTTGTTGGATAAGCGATATTTTACTGGTGGCGAGTTAAAGATCTTGATCAATTACATGTACTATACAATGTTGCTAAGCCAAGACTAGACTCAATCTTAAGCTAAAAACAAAATAACAAAAACATAAAATAAATATAAAATGAAACGGGATGGTAGTCCGTATGTTTTTTCTACTTTTCTTTTTCTCATTTTTTTTTTTGTATTTTTCTTGATTTTTTTTTTTTTTTTTTTTTTTTTTTTTTTTCATACTCTTTTGCCCTACCATCCAAAATAATACATCATAGGGGCGTTGCATTGCCCTTACACTTGAACTTTTACATAACTTTACAAATAACTATTCTAATGACTCGAATTAAGATAATCAAAACACTTGGAGTACTTTTAAAATATTTAGCACATATGGGGGTAATAAATGATGTTCTTCCCGATTACTCCATTACACTAGTACTTTACCCATGAGTCCCAATCGTCCCAAAACAATATGTACAAGGATATGACTCGACTTAGCAACCATGTAATCAATTAGATAATTAACTTGGGTTTAAACAAATGTTGTCACAATAATGCACTAAAAATGAGTGCATACAAGGTAGGCTAAGGCGATTTGGGTGTACATTTATGTGGGGTGTAACAAATTCTTCCTTTAAGTAAAATGCTTAAAGGTCGAAACGAAAAGATAGGCTCTGAGGGGTGTACTAGGGGTATCGTGTACTAAAAATGAGTACAACGCAAAGGGCGTGGGAGAATTACTTGACTAATGTAGCCAAAGTAATTATAACAAAAACACAGGTGTAAAACAATGGGTTAATCCTAATGCCTCTTATCATGTAGTAAATCTAACTACACGAATGTAGTCTCACTTGTGGCCTTGGAATGGTCCTAACGCAAGTTCTAGAATCTAAGTGCTACCGGTACACACATCATAGCATAAATGCTTTTCCTACCAATTCTAGGGGCGAACCTCACATATTTGGGGGTGGAAAATTTTTTAGTGGTACGGTTTTTGTGCTAGTCATATAACTCCTATCCGTGAGACGCTCATTAAGACCAAAGTTTCACTCCTAAGTGTTGTAAAAAATTTTAAATTTGGCACTAAAATTGCCCTAACAGGTATTTATCTCAGTTTTATTACACATCTACTATTAAACAAACAAAAATCAAGTGCAATAGCATTCTCTAATCGTACTTTTACCCCCCCTTACACTTAAGATGAACATTGTCCCCAATGTTCAAATAACCAATGTAAAAGTAAAAAAAAGTAAAAGAATGAAATCAAATACTCCCCTGATTCGCTCGGTGGATAATGAAGTAACACGGTTAGATCTTCTTCCAAAAGAATGTTGAAGCTCCATGACTAATGCATCGCCATAAGCTTGATCCAACAAACATTTCCTTGTCCAAAATAACCTGTTAAACCTGAGAAAACAAACACGAAAACCTGCATAACATCGGCGGGATAAATCTATATAAGGATATAATGCTTGTGGAATGATAATTTTGCAGATTCCTGGAGATTATAAGTTAGAAATTTAATAAAAACTTTTTATGAAAACAAAACTTTCAAAAATTTCAGAAAATTAACACCTGACGCCGTCAGGTTGTAGATCCTGACGCCGTCAGAAATGATCTGACAGAATTTTCATGTTAAGTTTCCGGAAAATTTTTTTTTGTTGAAAAACCTATACCTTACTTCCTGGAAATCCTGCAAAACATCATTATGACTCGATACAAGCATTTGACTCAAACAAATACTAATATGTATGTTCATTTATTACTATTACGATTCATGTTCATTTGTGTTCTAATAAACCGATTTAGATTTCCCTTACACTTAACTTTTGCAAAATACCTTTATATGTAGTTAAGACGAAGTTAAAAACAAGATAAAGCATTTTCACAAATTAGTTTTTAACATGAATCAATAATAATAAAACTTAAACACACATACGGAAACAAATAAAATCAAACAAACAAATAAATAAACACACAAAGCAAATAAAACTTGGGTTGCCTCCCAAGAAGCGCTTTTCTTTATTAACGAGTCTTGTAGCTAGACTCAAAGTCACGTACATTACGTGACTCCATCATCGGTCACGGTTTCTAGGTCATCCTCATGTCCGGTTCTAAATTCCGGTCCTAATTTCAAACAATCCTTGTAGAAACCGAATATCCTTCCCATAACATAGTCTACTCCTTTACTTCTATCTCTATCATTCCTATAGTAGACTGCTTGCTTAAGCTCCTTCTCAACATTTGACAAATGTTGGAATTGTTCTATCTTATATGGCATTTGGTAGTTTACCTCATCGGTCTCATCCTTAAATCTAACTATCCCTAAGGAAGGTTCATAAGTCATTATAGAGACCTCAACAAATGGTTTTCCAAAAACCACTTGAGTTAAGGATGCATCGACTATTGGGCGGATATCTTCTACAATTACAAAGTCGGTGACATAGGTGAAGTTTCCTACATAAACCGGTAATCCCTTAACTCTTCCCGTGAAGTTACTCATCCAACCCTTGTCAGGGAACATCCTATGCCCAAGTTGATTTTTCATTATCAAGTTGTAGTGGGCTCTAGTCATGATGTTTATGGGTGATCTAAGGTCGATGTAGGCTTTCCACACATGCAAATGTCCGATGTTGCATGGTATGTTAAGATTAGAAGGGTCGCCTATTTCTATGATTGGTCTACCTAGGAAGTATGGTGTCTCGGGGTCATCGAATAAGTTTGTATGATATGCGCGCTCTTCCTTAGTGGGTAGCCTATTGAAGTAGTCCTCATCATTATCTACTTCTTCAATCTCACTTTTCCTAACTTCCTTATCAACCTCGACTTTCTCAACCTCATCCTCAGGTTCACTATTATCCTCATTCCTATCAATCGGTTTGATAGTGACAATGTTGACGAAGTGGACATGTTTGGATGAAGAGGGGTCTTTTACTTGGGGTCCGCTATTTGTGTTCCTAGCGTCCTTATGTGGAGGTGATAGCATTTGGTTATTGAGGGCTTTCAATAAGTTGTCAATTTTATTGGTCATCTCCGTTTGTTGTTGATTGAATTCGGATTCAAACTTAGCTATACGCGCTTCTTGAGATGCCATAAATTGGGACATCAATCCTTCAAAGTTATTGGTACTACCATCGCCGGAAGGATTGTTGTTGAAAGTACGGTTCGAGTTGGAACCGCTTGATTGGAAACGATTAGGTGGGTTGGAAGAATTGGTTTGTTGTGTGTTTTGGTTTTGTTTCCACCTAAGGTTTGGGTGATTTTTCCATGAGGGGTTGTATGTATCACCGTAGGGGTTTGGCTCGGGTTTGAAAGTGTACCACTTGTCTCCCGCTCCGTCGGTACGCGAGGATGCGTAGTCCGCAAAAGCTTGTTCGGGGAGTTCCATGCAATCATGAGTGTCGTGGGGACCACTACATAATTCACATGAAGAAGTGATTTTGTTCACTTGGCTTGAAGGTTTAGGAGCCTCGTAGGATTTCATGAGAAACTTGACTTGGTCTTCAAGTTCTATGATCCTACGGTCGAAAGTGCTTGAATTGTTCGAAGGTAAAGATATTGCCTTGACCGTTTTATTCAAATCACGGGGATCACTCCAACTTTCGTTGTCATAAAGAGCAAGATCCTCTAGGAGAGCCCATGATTGTTCCGCACTTAGATCACGTAGCTTACCACCAGCCGCTTGGTCAATGGTTTGCCTCGTGGAGAGATTGACATGGTCATAGAAGATTTGGACTTGGAGCCAAAGTTCTAAGCCATGGTGAGGGACTTTTTGGAGTAAGTCCTTGAATCGAGTCCATGCCTCGTAGAGGGTTTCGCCTTGACGTTGTTGGAACATCAAGATATCATTCCTTAGCTTGGTAGTTCTTCCCGGTGGGAAAAACTGAGCAAGGAAACGAGTGGTGAGATCATCCCAAGAGGTGATGGATCCTGCGGGTTGACGCTCTAGCCATTGACTAGCTTGGTCCCGCAGAGAGAATTGAAAGAGATGCAGTCGGGTCGTCTCTCGAGTGGCAACATCAAGGTCTATAGAATCAATGATTTTGAGAAAGTCCTTGAGATGTTGATTAGGATCTTCAGAACGAAGTCCATGGAATGCGCATCCGCTTTGCACCAACCGGATGGTGTCGGATCGCAAGGGAGTGACATTGGCTCCTTGAGTGAGCTCAGTGGTGTTTCAATAGCCATGGTGGCTAGGACGGGAGTACTCTCCTAAAGTACGGGCTCTAGGAGGTGGTGGTTGTTGTGGTGGGTTGTTGGGATCAAGGATATTACCACCTTCCATGATGTCGGATGGTAATGGTTACGAACAAAGAAACGAAGAAAAAAGATAGACTAAAGAAAACCTAGAAAAATAAAATAAAAATCTCACTAGAAAGGAATCTAGTGAGTAGACCTATAAAATAAAAATTCAACCTAAACAATAACTATTCCCCGGCAGCGGCGCCAAAAACTTGATGCGTGGTTTTGCAACCTTACAACAGGTTTTACCTCTCAAGGGATCTCAAGAGGCTTACAACCCCACCAGGCAGTGTACCTGACCGATGTAGTATAGTGTAGTGGTAAGTACGGGGGATTGATCGTTCTCCACAGGGAATAGTGTTCGTTAGGTATGAAAAACTACTCTAATAGGTCTAAGGGTGAGAGAAGATTCTTTTTATGTTTTTATAATTTTTATGAAAGCAAGTAAAATCTCGGGTTTGAAAGAGTGGGCGGAATTAGTTGCTAGTCAACTAACCCAAGTTACTACGAATGCAAATAAAATAAAATAACTGAAAATGAAAAGGTGGTAAAACTTATGTGGAGAGAAATGTGTTTACTTAGATTTCCTTACTCCCTAACTATCTTTTACCGGTTGATTAGTGTGTATTAATTGCTTGGATGACGGGTGTATTCCTTAATACCAATCGTGGGGTGGCGTACGTACTTCCCCAACTCTACAAGCTCCTACTTCACTCCTATGTCGAGCCGGCTAGGAAGCTCCTAACATGGGATCACTAGAATTCGCTTGTGCATTAAATACAACCACAAAAACCTTAGTACGCATTGGTTCATGTTTCTTAAGACGTTCAAGCAAGTTACCGAATAGGAAGTTAGCCAGTTTTCTTAAGCCTAACATAGATGAACAATCATCCAATACAACTAATAACACACCAATAACCAATAATCAATAGCTAGGTTTCATTAGATCTAAGCAAACACAAGATAAATCTAGCCTAGCATGTTAAACAAAAGACAAGAACAAGATAGAATCAAACAACACATAGACATATTGAATGATTAATTGATAACTTATCTTCAATGTAACATGGAAGATCTCAAGGCAAAAAGCCTTGAAAAAGCTGCTAAAATCGTCTTAGGGTTTTCACACACAAAGTTCCCCAATAAGTTCCACACTAATGACAAAAAATTGCAAAACTATATATAGACTTTCAGATCTGACGGCGTCACGTTATGGAGTGTGACGCCGCCACCTCGCCGCTTTTAGGGTTCCCGGATGGCCTTCTTGACGCCGTCCCTCTTTAGCTCTCCAAAATCCGTTCTGGCTTATCAAGGCTTGACGCCGTCAGACTTGGGGGTGACGCCGTCCCTCTTTAAATTAAGCCGTGACGACCTTGATCACATTAAAGCGTGACGCCGTCAGAATTCCATGCAAATTTCTCTGGCTTATCATGAGTAATTTTCACATCCACCTTTTTCTTGCCAAGCCATGACGCCGTCTAGACTAACATCTGACGCCGTTAAAGGTAACTTTTAGCCGATTTTGAGACTTTGTCGTTTTCTTCACTTTTATGCTCCAAAAACGTCCAAAATGCTTCCTTTTCCAGATTTCTCATCAAAAGTACCTAAAATGACAAAAGGAACGATTTAGGGCAATATTTGATCAAATAAATACGATTTAGGGCTTAAATGACCCCTTAAAAGCGGTACACTTATCGCTTCATCAGCAGCTAATTAAACTCTTAAGGAATTGATGGCCAACATGTACACCATTGTCTGAACATATGATGGTGAGAGATCTTCCAAACAGGGGAGGAAATATTTTGATACATGGTGAGAAATCTTCTTCTAAATCTTCCAATCTCAGGGGAGGAAATAAAGCCCAGGGGAAGAAAAGTTGTGGTTGTGTATGCTCAGAATCAGGGGAGGTAGTTTATAATTAATCAAACAGGGGAGAAAGATTGGGAAGGGAGTAGTTTCATGACTTCACTTTTTATCATCTCAATATAATATATACACCCCTTCGAAAACCACCTGGCTCAGCAACAATTGTTATATCTTCTCCTACAATGGAAAAGACAAGAGCATACAAGATGATGATGTCAGCTTTTTGAGAAGCTAACATGTCTTATTATTCAGCCAATAATAAGAACAAGCATTCAGTTGATGGATGCTGGGAATAACCTTTTTCAGTTGATGGATACTGGAAATAAGCTCTTTAAATGAAGAAAGTTCAAATGAAGATTCTGGAGTATTATATATATTCAGAAGGGATGAAGCATTCAAATGAAGAAAGTTCTATCTAAGTTCTTTCAGTTTCAATTTCAGTTCACTACGTTTGTTCATCACTTGCAAAGGCATGCTGGAAGATGATTTGACTTCTTGGAATAAGCATTCAAGATACATAGCACCATTTCCTCTTATAATTCCTCAATCCAAGGAAATTGCACCATCTTTTATTCAAGGTATTGATTGTGTTCAAGACAAAGAAAGATGATGTTATTGCTGAAAGAGATTCAAAGAAGATAGCAGATGAGTTAGACACAAAGATAGTTAGTCTTACAGAACAAAGAAAAGCTCAGATCAAGAGTCTGGCTATTTAGTGTTTGAAAGATCCTCACAATCAGAATTTAATTCAGAAGAAACATGTTGATTTAGGGAAATAACGTGTTTAGGGGAGGATTCTTGGGAATTAAATGTTCTGAAGATTAGCATCGGGAATTAAACGTTCAAAAGGTCAGTTCTGCTCAAAGAAATATACTAAGTGTCATTCTACTGCTAGTGTATTTCATTCTACTGCTAGTGTTAGAGATTCTGTTGCCGCAAGGATCCTACTGCTAGTACATCAGATACTGCTGTTGAAGAGATAAGTGTCGCGTATTCTACTGCTGTATGGATAAGTATACAAAGATATTTTGTGTATAAAAGTCAAAGGTATACGGTAGATAATATCTTTGATAGATGTTCAGTCAATAAGTTGTGTACACAGATACAAGTTGTATCTTAAGGATTGACACACTCAAGCAAGAAAGTAGTTCGACAAGACTTATCATTTATTGTAAGGATCTCCTTTGTTGTATAAAAAGGAAATATCTTATCTTAGTTACATGTGTGTTGAAAATAGAGTGTCTAAGTGCTGATTTTGTAACCAGTTGAATACTAAGAAAACATACATTGTGTTGTCCATAACAGAAAATAGTTTTCTTTGTAATAGAGATTCAATGTTTGTAACCCTAGTGATAGTGAAGATCACTCGTATTATTCTCAAATAATATTGAATCGTTTGGTGTTAACATTTATTGTTCATTATCGAATTCAACAACCACCACTGTTCCATTTTCAATAACAAATAACCTTCTAAGTGTGGTTAAGTAGATTCCACATACTTAATCATATTAACTCAAAATATCATATACACTCGTTTCAAAGGACTTACATCCTCAATAGTGTATCGTACATCCTCGCAATATTGGTTATCCAAAAAACTCTGGCAATCGTATGGTTACGGAATAGGGACCTTTTGATCATAGGCTAGACGAATTGACCCGAGGATTCTAGCGACATTTACCCCCACATGGAGCGATAGAAAACATTAATAAAGAAAACTTAATTATGGCGTAACAAGATTAGTAATTAGGCTAGCACATTTCTCTCTATTGATTATCTCTTCCATTTTAATTTGCTTTCATCATATTTCATTTCATTAGTTTAATTAATCAACTTAAAAACCCCCTTTAAAATCAGTGACATTAGAACTTAGATTAGATCCACACGCATAGCTCTTGGGACGACCTCGGCTTTACCAATTACTACACTACACAGACCGGGTACACTGCCCGTTAGTGCATAGGTAGATCTTAGGTAGACGAGAAAATATAAATATTAAAACCTGGTCTGAAATCCTGCATCAAGTTTTTGGCGTCGCTGCCGGGGAGCTATTTTAGGATTTTGTTTAAGTTTTAAATTTTTGTTTAGTTTTTCATCATCTTGCATTTTCTATTTCATTAGTTTCAGGTACCATGGGTGAAGTTGACATTGATACGCTTACCCTCGAGGAATACCTCGCTTTGATGTGAGAGGAACAAGGGTCTGGTGTTGATGCGTGCGTACGAGTGCTCTAATTTATACCCACGGTATGTCGTTGTGGTTTTAGCAGTATTCAAGTTTTAAATTTATATTTAGCCAACTTATCAATAACACACACACTTTAACGAGCAGTGTACCCGGTCAGTATGTATATAATGGTAAGTAGAGTGTCGATCACTAAGAGTGAAACGTATTATCTAGTCATTCTAATCAGTATTTTAATATTCTAAGTTAGGTATACAACCTAATCTAACGCAAGGGGGTTCAGCCTGAGAGACTGGCACGTTTTGGTTGCAATTAAATAATAAACTAAACTAATGAGCACGAATCAGCGATAGGCATGCACGTACACAGATAAATACTCGAGACAATAAGAAGACCTGTCTTGATGATTAAGTAGATTGTCACTTGTTTTATTGATAGTTTTATATGAAGTGTATGTAATTAACCCTTTCTCGTTGGCCCTAATCTTATCGGCGAGTAAACCCTTAATGATTACTTATGTCTAAAAGTTATTCCTAAGTGATCAATTTAGTAACAACCGTGGGAGCCACATTCTCTTCCGTAGTCAAATGCGCAGGCCACTAATAAACACAGAGGTTATCAATGCACTAATAAGTAGTAACCAAAGACATCAACATATAAACTTTAATTGATGGGAAAACAGTTTTAAGGGAGTGCAATCTTTCTCGTCACATTACACAAGCCACCAATCCTGATGAATTAAAGTTTACTAACACAATAAAACAAAACTACTTAATGAATTAAATACATGCAGGACCTTCTTACAGCTCTTGTATCTTCGTTCGGGTGTGTCTTGTGCTGCCTAATCGTCTGAATTCGGCCTTAGGTTTCTGTGGTCTTCGTACTTTGTATATATTATGTCCCTGAAATTCGTCTGGTCTTGGGGTATTTATAGTTTCTGTCTGAGGGTAAGATGCGGCGTATCTAATAAGTAGATGCGGCGCATTGACTTAACTTCGCGTGGGGTCCAAGATTAATATATTCAGGAATATTCGTACACCGCCAGAAGATGCGGCGTAACTCCATTCTCAGATGCGGCACATGTCCTTGCTGTCTTGGATCGTATCTTGTGAAATCTTGATAGTGATGCGCCGTATGTAATAAGAAAGATGCGGCGTATCTGGAGCAGAATGTCTTGATCTTGTACATTTCAGTAGACTCTTATCTTCTTGCTTGTTTTGCTCCATAATTAGTCCAAAATCGCCAAGTTTCATCAAATGCTTGTTTTTAACTGAGAATTACAAAAGTAAACGATTAAGTATCAATTCTCACAGATAATATAATAAAACAAGTCAAATAAATAGGATAAATGACGGTAATAAAATGTACTTATTTGAGTTCATCAGGTGTGGTTAGGCCAGTGATTGGAGCTGATGTTCAGTTTGAGATCAAGAATCAGTTCATGCGGGAGTTGAAGAAAGACCCCTTTTCCGGAAGCAAGACCGAAGATGCTCATGAGCATATTGATAATATCTTAAACGTCGTGAGCCTTTTCAACATTCCTAGTGTTTCTCACGGTGCGGTTATGCTCCGAGTGTTTCCAATGACACTCACGGGAGCCGCAAAGAGGTGGATTGATAGGTTGCCAGCGGGAACCGTCAACACATGGGATCTCCTCAAAAGAACCATCATTCAACGTTATTGCCCTCCTTCAAAGACGGCAAAACAACTCGAAGAGATGCACAATTTCAAACATGATGGTGATGAGACATTGTACCAAGCTTGGGATAGGTACAACGATCTCCTTTACAGGTGCCCAACTCATGACCTCAATAAGCAACAAGTAGTAAACATTTTCTACAAAGGTATCAACATTACTACAAGGCAAATGCTTGAATCTCAGGGGCCGATCCCTGGGATGATTCCTACTCGTGCCCTAGCAGCTATCCAAGACATGACAGACCATTCGCAAAAATAGCATGGTGTGGGTAGCAGTAGGAGTATGGGTGGCAACATGGATGGTATTTCGGTAATCACCAACAAGCTTGAGAGTCATGGAAGGGACATGAAGAAGTTAAAAGAAAACGTGCATGCTATTCAAGTAGGATGTGAAACTTGTAGAGGAGCTCACCTTGCCAAGGGTTGCCCTTTAAAAGAAGAAAAGAAAGTTGAAGAGGTCAAGTATGGAGAAGGTAGATCTTTTCAAGGGAACAATAGAAATAGTAATGGGTATCGCGTGGGACCACCTGGTTACTATAATAGAGAACCTTACGTGGAAAGGAGATCCAACCTTGAGGGGATCATCAACAAGTACCTAGAAGACTCCACCATAAAGCAAAATGAACAAGATGCATGGTTGAAGAGTTTTCAAGAGACCACTATCAAGAGCCTAATTAATCATGATGAATCTCTCAAAAATATTGAAGCCATGATAGGAAAGTTAACTGACGACATCCATGAGAAGAATGTGATGGAAGAAAGCAGCTCGAAACCAGTAGTGCAAAGCAAGACGATCGTAGGATCTTGCAATGCAATCTTTGCTGACAAAGAGATAAAAAAAAATCCAATGAATACTCTCATAATACAAATCAAATTTGTGGGGTTTCCTTTTTGCAAGATGAAACTGAAGGAGCTGTGCTACGCCGATTACCTGAAAAGGAAAATAGCTCTGAAAGTTTCACTCTTCCTTGCACCATTGGTAATTGTGGTATAACGGCATTAGCCGATTTAGGATCTAGTGTAAATGTTATGCCAATGTCGCCATTTCAAAGTCTTGAACTAACAGATCTTACGGAAACAAAATTAATAGTTGAAATGGCTGACATGACTAGGACAACTCCGTTCAGTATTTTTGAAAATGTGCTTATCAAAATCAACAAGTTTGTTTTCCCCACCGATTTTGTAGTTATTAATATGGTGAATGTGCCCAATGAACACATTATCTTAGGAAGACCTTTCCTTGCCACTTCACATGCTTGAATCAAAGTTTTCGAAAGAGAAATTTCATTAGGAATAGGTGATGACAGAATAATGTTTAATACGAATGGAGTTGTGTGTCAAACCCCGGTTACTATAGCAAGAGTGTGTATGACCAATGTTCCTGTTGGTCCCTTTACACGATTAGAATTAACTAGAAAGTTAATCTATTGGTGTTAATGACTAATACAATGTTTAAGGATTATTCTAACAGTTATAAAACGTGAATGTAAAAACAACAATATTTTTCAACGTTTAAATTCTTATTAGAAATAATTCCAAGAATCTATACCCAAGTGTTTTGCGGAGCAAACACTTGGGATTGAATAGACAAGGGTATGGGGTGTCTCCTATCGAAACTCAAGTTTTGCTTGAGTGGTAACAATATACCCACTGAGCTATCTCAGTGAGTTGTATACTCTTTGTAGGAGAGAAGTTCCTTTGTAAAAGTTCAAGACTTTAATTATACAAAGCACACCTTAACTTCTCTCACAGTTGCTCTATTTATACACAAGTATTCTAAGTATAAGTGATTAAATATAATACAAGTTGTTGAGGTTGCGTGTCTGACAATTACAAATAGTAATTGTTATTTCCAAGAACCAATAGGAAAGGGCTAAATAAGTCTTTGGGAGTTGTTGGCTGACACTCCATGACTTTTAGCCGCAATAGGGAAGGTTGAGTCTGACAAGAGAAGAGTGTTGGGTTTACACTCTTATCTTCTCAGATCTTTTCCCTATTGTTCCCGCCTTTTCTTCAGGCGTTGGTTCCTCAGTCATTCAATCACTTTGTTGGTTGAGGAGACTGGGGTTCAGTGAGCTCTTATCCAATACTCACTGAATCCATCATCTTCTTCTTTGGCTTAAGTCCTACTCAGGGAGTACCGCCTTCCTGAGTAGTGAATCCTTCTTCTTGAATTCGCCTTAAGCATCCTGAAGATGACTCACTGAGAGGCTGTTCTCTCAGTGACTTGAATTGTTCTCGGTTTAAGTTAACACTTAGTTAATTTGTGTCCAAATCATGTTCGAAGCATTCTTGGGTTTTACATGACCCAACAATCTCCCCCTATTTGGATATAAATTATTCCTAAGTGTTTTGATCAGATATGAGTGAGCTAACGACTTCTGCTCATACTGAATGTACTAGAATGTAAATAAGGACACTGAAATAATAAAAACATCATCTTATTAATATCATTTACAAGTCCTAACAAAACTAAGTACAAAAAAGGATAGTGTTGGGTATTCAGGCAGGTCATCAGTTCAACTTGATTCCAAGGGCTTCAAGCTTGGGCTTCTTCGACTGCAGCTCATGTTGGTCAGGATGTTCATTGATTTTTCTTTTCAGGTCATGACAAAACCTCACATTCTTAGGACTCTTGAGTGGAGAGGCCATCATTAGAAAGCCTAGCATAGCTTTGATCCCTGATAGATCTATATCACTCCACCTCTGGAAGGCTTTGTCACCAAACTCATCAATGAAGAACAACCCTCTTTCAGGCTGTTCAATGACCATATTGTTTCTGAAAGGAACACCTTCAGGGAGAGCCCTATTGCAGTCAAGACCAGGAATCTTGATCTCAGGCTCAGCTTCTATCTTCTTTCTTTTCCTTGAAGAAGACTGAGAGGAAGCAGGTTGTGCAGATTCAGGGAGAAGAGATTGAATGCCAAGTTCCTGAGGTGCTGCTGCCAATCTTTCATACCTCAGACTCAATGACTTCATCAGATTAGGGACCACAACATTTGATTTCTTTGCTATTAACGGACCCAACTCGTCCAATTTAGTAATCCCAAAGTCAGCGAATCTGAAAGGTGAATGAACGTCAAAGTTTCTCTTGTCAGCACCTCTGTAGACAGTGACAACGGCAGGATTGGTGTTTCTTTGAATATGAACATCAGTGATTGGTTCTGGCTTCATCCTTTCAGTCATATACCACTGATATTTCTTAATCCTATTCTGCCTGATCTCTTCAGCCCTTTTGGCTCTTTCCTCCCTTTTCTGCCTGAGAGTGGTCATTTCCTCAGACTGAGCTTTCACAAAGGTCATACCACCTTCTCTTCCTGAGAGATCCTTAGCCTCAAGACCAATTTTCTCAGCCTCTTCATGAACAACCTTGATTAAGGCAGACTTGCTTGCCTTCTCCTCTTCCTTCAACTTCTTCTTTGCCTCCTCTTCCTGAAGATAAGTACTGAGTTCATCAGCTGAGAAGTGGTAAAGAACTTCATCAATTTCATATGGGATCCTGAGTGGTGATTCAGGATCCTTTGCAACCGTGATAGGTGCTGGTTGAGGCTCAGGCTCAGTGAGAATGCCTTTGCCTTTATCTTGATGGGAGGAAGAGGCTTCAGGAATGTCTTCCTCAGTGTGAGAAGGAGGTTGTTGGCTTTGGCTGGAGACTCCAGTGTCTTTCTCCCCCTCAACTGTTGCTTGAGCCATGGTGATAGCAAGAGTTGGAGTCACTGGAGCAGTAGGACCTTTGAAGGCCTGATAGATCTCAGTCATCATTGATTTGATGTCCGAGGTGTCTTTTTGAAGACTTGAGATCTGATCTGCCAGAGAAGCCTGAGAAGCCTCGATGCCTGACATCCTTGACCCAAGAGACCATGCCAAGGATGTTGAAGATTGTGCCCAAGTACTAAGATGTTTTTCCTGATGACCCATGGAAGTCCTGAGTGAGTCCAAGGAGGTAGTAAGACCCTGAAGTTTAGAATCCTTCAGTAAGCTGAAGAGATCATGGATTTCAGCTGACTGCTTCTGATAAGTCTCAGCAGCTTGAAGGATCTTTTCAGTGAGTATGGGGTCATCTTTAACAGCTGACTGAATAGTACCAAGGCTTTTGGTGATGCCTTCAAGAGAAAGATTGAACTTCTGGAAATGAAGATCAATAGCTGTCAGGGAATGTTTGGTGTCTGATTGGATTTCGATCACATCTTCATGAAAACTTTCAACATCTGCCTTCAGGTTGGCATAGTGAACAGCTGCTTCAGTGTGTTGATCAAACATCTCATCAGTGAGACCAGTGAAAAGAGCATTGTTGGTCTTCAGTAGGAATTTGACCAACTTTCTTTCAGTGAGGGGAAGAGAGTTATCATACTTCTGGAGAATGTCAGTAGATGAATCGGAAGATTGAGAGCCTGACTCTTCACTTTGGCTTGGAGAGGGCTGATGTGATGGTTCAGGTTGTTCAGGTTGTACATCAGTTTCCATATCCTCTCCTGCCTCAAAAATTTCTTCTTCACTCTCTTCCCTGAGCTCTTCATCAGACTCCATAAAGGCCTGATAGTCCCCCATGGACTCAATACCCAAAAAATCAACCGGCTCCTCTTTATAAAAAGATTTGCCTTCGGTTTGGTCAGGTCCTGACCCCTTTGTCATAATAACTGAGTGGGTTGTCTCAGCCTGACTAGCCATAATAACTGAGGTAACACCAGCCTGGCTTTTGGGGGCAGTTCCTGAAAGACTGGATCCGCCTGAGGGGTTGATGGGTTCCATATCAGCGGGTTGTTTCTTTCCCTCTGAGTCTTTGTCCCCCTTAGCACCTTCAACTACTGATGGGTGCTTTTCAGTAGTATCACTAGGTACTGATTGTGAGAGTTTGTGGACCCCCTTCCCATCAGGATTGTTCTGTCCTTCAGGGGATTTAGGATCCTTTTCTCCCTGAGATCCTGAGGGTGATTGCTCAGGAACGTTAGCGGGATGTGAGTGTTTGTGGGTCCCCTTCTCAGTAAGGTAGTGCTGCCTTACCGAGGATTTAGAACCCTTTCCTCCCTTGGGAACTGATTGTTTTTTGACAGCTCCTTTATCGGGATGTGAGGGGGTGTGGGTCCTCTTCCCAGTAGGGTGGTGCTGCCCTACCGAGGGTTCAGGACCCTTTCCTCCCTTGGGCACTGATTGTGATTTATCAGTACCTTCATCGGGATGTGAGGGGGGAATGCTTCCTGATCCCTCTGACTTGTTTATGTCAGTTGGACCATGTGGAATGGGAGTGCCCGAGGTCACTGAGGATGATTGCTCAGTGACTTCCGTTGGCCTTTGTTTTGAGGTCAAGAGGGTCTCAGAAATGGGTGTCTCAGAGGTCTCGGCCTTTTTCAACCTCTTTTTGAGGTTGAGTTGGTTTTGAGGATCAGTCTCAGTGGCGAGTGGCTTGGGTCTAACCACCTGGCTGGACTGACCCTTCTTAGTCTTCTTCACCTTTTTGGTCGGTGAAGGAACTGGAGAGATAGCGTCATTACCCTGAATGACTGATTGCATGTATTCAGTCAGGGCAATATGTGTAACCTCACTGATGCTACTAGTGAAGTTTGACTTGTGCAGTACCTCAGGCTTCGTACCTTCTGCATCAGTCCTCACATAGTCAGAACCGAGTAGGTCCTGAAGCACACAGGAAACAAATCTAGGATAGGACATGTGCCTTTGCCTATGTTTTCCTGAGAGCTTAGCAACGAGGTCTCGGAAGATTATTCCTCCGATGTCTATTTTTGTACCCTCAAGGAGACTGAACAAAATCAATTGTTGTGATGAGTTCAACTGTTCCGTAGAGGATTTGTTTCCACCCAGGACCTGAATGACAAATGTCATCAGTATCCTCCAAATAGGGTGGAACCATGTTTTGACTACTGGAGCCTTTTCCAGTAAGCCTCCCACAGACATTCCTGGACGTCTGGGGTCATGGGGTGCAAGAAAGATCAGTTCATTCTTTATGTCCTGATCAGTAGGGTTGGGAGAAAAGGCTTCAGCAAAGTCAAGGCCTGTGGCTTTGATGAATGCTGAGTAGTCAAAGGAGAGGGTTCTACTCCCATTCATCACCGTGAAGGTGATGATTGACTCTTTGGTGTCTTTGGGGCTGGTTGCCACAGCCGTACACCAGAATTCCCTCAAATAGTCATGATAGATGACTGAGGGGGTATGGGTGAAAGCCTTTGCAAGAAAACAATTACGAAGATATTTCATAACGTCCTTGTAGGCTGGGTAGATTTGTGGATATGAGAAATTTCCCAATACATTATTTTTGGTTAGGTCTACACCCTCCATTGTGAAATCCACGTTGGGGGCATATTTCACAGCTTTAGAAGAAGCCATTTATGGGTAAGTCTGGGTTTGACTAAGGTTAAAGGGGTTCTAAAGCTTAAGAATGCACACACAATTTGTTTTTGAGAATAAAAAATGGCAGAGTTTTGCTTAAAATTCTATAAAAACGTGTGTATGTATTCGTCTGGTTGGGGTATTTATAGGAAAGAGGAGATGGGGGTGTTTTGGTCATTTGAGCAAATCGTTATTTATTCAAAAAAATTATTTGGAAATTGATTTGAATAATAAGTTTTGGGATCCGCATTTAATGCCAACACTCCACTTTCCTGGTTTAGCGCAACAGTCGAGGTGAACAGTTGAGCAGTTCTGCAAAAGTGCAACTTGCAGAGATGAGTCATTACATATTTGAAATGTGATTGGAGAGGCATTTAATGCCAAGTGGGAATGTGGTGGCCCATAGGTGGAAGCCAGAAAGGCTAAAAAGAACAAATATTCTTGAATTAAATATGTGTTCAGTTACCAACCTCGGACATTTACTAACTAGATACTTAGAGCATTTAAGTTAGTATTTAATGTCCTTTTCAGGGTCCTGAATGACTTTTCATTCAGTGATTGGTTTTCAGGGACTTGGGTTTAGTCACTGATGATTCAGGAATGAGGATTGATTCCTGAGACAAGGATTCAGGAACTTGGGTTTAGTTCCTGAGGATGATGATTCAGTGAGATGTTTTCACTGATATACATATTGAGTCAGGGACCTGAGATGTTAAGAATTTACACTTTTGTTGGAAGAGAAAAAAATTAGTCAGTGGACTGATTCTCTATATCCAACATTCCTAATTCAGCTTTCAGTCTTGTGAAGGTTGGTTCATCCAAAGGTTTGGTGAAGATATCAGCTAACTGATATTCAGTAGGAATGAAGTGTAATTCAATGTCACCATTTATGACATGGTCCCTGATGAAGTGATATCTGATATCAATATGTTTTGTTCTCTGATGAAGAACAGGGTTGTTAGAGATTGCAATTGCACTTGTGTTGTCACAAAAGATGGGTACCATCTTGTACTGAATTCCATAGTCACTGAGTTGACTTTTCATCCAGAGTACATTTGCACAGCAACTAGCTGCAGCAACATATTCAGCCTCAGCTGAGGATAGGGCAACTGATTGTTGCTTCTTAGCACTCCAACAGACTAATTTCCCACCTAGAATTTGGCAGGAGCCTGATGTGCTTTTTCTATCCATGTTGCATCCAGCATAGTCAGAGTCTGAGTATCCTTTGAGATCAAGTCCTGAGCACTTTGGATAGTATAATCCAAGGTTAGGAGTGCCCTTCAGGTACCTGAATATCCTTTTCACAGCAGTGACATGAGATTCTCTTGGGTTAGATTGATATCTGGCACATAGACATACTGAGAATTGGATATCAGGCCTTGATGCAAGTAGATACATCAGTGATCCTATCATTCCTCTAAAGAGAGTTTGATTGACTGGTTTACCAGTTAGGTCAGGACCAAGGTTGTTTGGGGGAGCCATGGGAGTTTTGACTGAGGCACAGTCACTGAGATCATACTTCTTCAGTAGATTCTTTACATACTTCTCTTGACTGATAGTGGTTCCTCTATCAGTCTGCTTGATCTGAAGACCAAGAAAGTATGTCAGTTCCCCCATCATGCTCATTTCAAACTTCTTTGCCATTAGTTTTTCAAATTGTTTGCAAAGTTTGAAACTTGTTGAGCCAAAGATGATGTCATCAACATACACTTGTACTAGTATGACATCATTATTTGTCTTATAGATAAACAATGTGTTGTCTATCTTGCCTCTGACAAATTTGTTTTGGATTAAGAAGGCTGAGAGAGTCTCATACCATGCCCTGGGAGCTTGCTTCAGTCCATAAAGGGCTTTGTTAAGCTTATAGACATGATCAGGAGACTCATGGCTTTCAAATCCAGGAGGTTGCTCAACATAAACTTCTTCTTTCAGTGATCCATTTAAGAATGCACTTTTGACATCCATTTGGTACACCTTGAAGTTCATGTATGTAGCAAAAGCAAGGAAGATCCTGATGGCTTCCATCCTTGCTACTGGTGCAAATGTTTCTTCATAGTCAATGCCTTCTTGTTGATTATAGCCTTTGGCTACAAGTCTGGCTTTGTTTTTAATGACTATGCCATTTTCATCAGTTTTGTTTTTGAATACCCATTTCATGCCAATGACTGAGACATTCTCAGGACATTTGACCAAGGTCATTACCTTGTTTCTGTCAAATTGTTCTAGTTCATCATGCATGGCCTGAACCCAACTTGGATGTTTAAGTGCTTCTTTAACACTTTTGGGTTCAATTGTGGAAATGAAGTCCACAAATAGGCATTCGTTGGATGAGGCTGCTCTCAGTTCAGCAGCCATGCTTCTTGTAAGCATGCCTTCAGAAGGCTCACCAATGATATTGACAAGTTCTATATCCTGAGATCTGGTCCAACTATCCTGAGGTCTTGGGAGTGGGTTAGAACTTGTAGAAGCCTGATGGGTATGATCAGGATTAGACACAAGATTTCCATTTTCTTGTGTGTCTAAGTGGGTTGTGTCATCACTGAGATTGTTTGGGTCCTGAGTATTTTGTTCAGACTGAAGGATATCATCAGTTCTTGTATGTGCTTCAACAAACTCAGTGATGGTTGGGTTTGGTAGGTTGTGAGGGATAATGTAGTAGGAGAGGTTAGCATCATCTTGATACTGGGTAGAAGAATTGTTTTCAGACAGATATTCATCAGGAGGATATCTAGAAGAATTATCAATTCCTATTTCTTCTACTGAGGCAGTTGAGAACCTGATTGTATCAGTGCTCTCATCAAAGGTAACATGAAATGTTTCCTCAGTCTGCTGTCTCCTTGTGTTGAACACTTTGAAGGCTTTTGAGACAAGTGAGTATCCTAGGAAGTATCCATCATCAGCTTTTGCATCAAATTTTCCTAGGTGATCCTTGTGATTATGAATAAACACAGGACACCCAAAGACATGAAAGTAGCTGATGTCAGGGATTCTTCCTTTGAATAACTCATATGGGGTTTTCCCATGTCTCTTGACAATTATGGATCTGTTTTGTGTATAACAGGCAGTTTTGACTGCTTCAGTCCAAAAATGGTTGGAAAGGACTGATCCACATAGCATTGTCCTGGCAGCTTCAATGAGTGTTCTGTTTTTCCTTTCAGCAACACCATTTTGTTCAGGTGTGTATGGAGAGGAAAAGTTTTGGGAAATACCTTTCTCATCACAGAAACATTCAAGTTCATTATTTTTGAACTCAGTCCCATTGTCAGTTCTAATTTGTTTGACCTTAATGTCATTTTGATTTTCAATGTTCCTGACAAAGGACATGATTGTTTCAGCTGCCTGACTCTTTTTGATCAGGAAGAATACCCAGGTGTATCTTGAGTATTCATCCACTATGACCAGAGTATACTTCTCATGGTTAATAGACCTTGGACTGACAGGTCCAAATAGATCCATATGAAGAAGATGTAGGCAGTTCCTGATGGAAAAGTTGGTTTTGGTTTTAAAGGATGCTCTGTGATGTTTACCTTTTTCACAAGCTGAGCATGGTTTATCCTTAGAAAACACAAGTGATGGTAAGCCAAGGACTTTGTTTTGTTTTACAAGATTGTTAATGTTCTTAAAGTTCAGGTGGGTTAGTCTCTTATGCCAAAGCCAGTTGAGTGCATCAGTGGCCTTAGCAAAGAGACATGTTCCATCCTGAGTTAGACTTGACATGTCTAATACATAAACATCTTGTCTCCTTGGTGCAATGAGGACAATTTCCTTATTTGCATTGAAGATGGTTCCTTGCTTATCATCAAACTGAACTATGTACTTAGCATCACATAGTTGACTGACACTGATCAGATTATACTTAAGACCATTTACATATGCTATCCTAGTAAAGACAATACCATAGCAGTTAACTGAACCATAACCTTCAGTGAGACATGATGAATTGTCAGCAAATATCACTTTGGGTCCTGGTTCTTCCACATATTTGTGCAGACACTCCTTAACACCAGTCATGCTCCTTGAACATCCACTATCTAGATGCCAAACAGGATTCCTAGCATGTTTCTGCACAAATAGTAAACTAGGTCAGTTCTTTCTAGGACTCCATTTCATGGAGGGTTTGGTATTGTAGGTCCTTATGAAAGTATTAATTGATTCATGGTCAGTGGTTGAGTGGACTGAGCTACCACATGTTTTGCATTTGGTAGTAGGGTTAGCCTCAGTAGTCTGAGAGGATTGCTTCATTCTTCTTTTTGACTGAATGACCTTGTCTTTTCCTGAGGATTTCTGAGTGGAGCTTCCACTAGATTCACCATGTTTGTCATATTGACAATCGTCAGGATGGTGGTCATTAAATCCACACAAAGGGCAGGGAGGAAAAGGCTTGGCCTTTTGCTTCTGTTTCTGCTTAGAATCAGAAGGATAGTTCAGGCACTGAGCCTTGAGTCCTGAAAAGTTTGACATGACTGAGCATTGTTTATGATCAGAGGTCCTGTGATCTTCCTTTTTGCAAATCATGCAATAAAGGACTCTATAGCAATCATCAGTGAGATGATTTGTATAGTTGCATAGCTCACATCTTTTCAGTGGTTTGGTGGGCTTGGGTTTGGTCTTTGAGGAAGTTGGTTTTTGTTCCTTCTTGGATTGAGAAGATTTCTCAGAAGAGTCAATCTTTTCTCCTAGCTTCCTGACCATTTCAGCCAACTGATCAATTTTTGAGTCAGGGCTTTGGGTAGTTTCTTCAGAAGGGACTGAAGTTGATGAGTCATCAGTATTTACTGAGACATCAAGGTTTGCTCTTTTCAGGATGGTTGTTCCCCTTCCTGATCTCTCCTTAGGAAAGTGTGGTGAGAAGACCATAGGTGGGAGGCCTAGGTTAGGTTTAGCACCCTGAAGGGTATTCAGTGGAGGAAGTGAAGGGTATGATTCTGATTCAGACTCATCCAAGGACTCAGTGAGTGGTTCAGTGAGTTCAAGCTTACTGAGTTTTTCAGTGAGTCCTAGCATATTTTTCAAGGCCTGACTTTCAGGAAGCAAGATCTTTCCAGTCTCAAAGTTTGGTAACTTACTGACTGGGTTGTCCCTGACAATCCAGTCATTTGACTTGGGAAGCATTTCTTGCTCAAAAGATATGCCAGCTGGAACAAAGTTTAATTCATTTTGACACACAATTGGATCAACCATAAGAGGGTCAATGCCAATGGTTTTCTGAGAGATTAATCCCATAGTGTCAAAAACCTTAGGGTTCTTCTTGGTCCAGCTTTGAATGATAGCCTTTTCTTTGTTAAGTTCAGTTTGAAGGACTTGGTTTTGTTTCAAAATCTCAGTGTTCTGAATTTGTAGAGTTATTGTTTCTAGTTTGGCTTGCTTAAGTACAAGCAGTTCATCTCTACATTTATTCAATTCTGACACAATAATGTTATATTTTGAAAGCAAGTTAAGCCTTTGTTCTTCAACAAACTTTAAATCAACACAAATGTAATTCATGTAAGACTTCCAATCAGAATCATCATCCATAGAAAGTAAAGTATTAACCTTTTTCATGGTGATGTTGACCCACTCTCCATTTCTAGCATGGCCTTTTCCTACAGCCACCTGATCCTCTTCAGAAAGTGCCATCAGTGCACTAACTCTTATTTCCTCATCCGAGGAAACCTCTTCATCATCCCAATCATATGCTTCAGCTAATAAAACCTTGTTCTTTGTCTGAATAGGTTTAGATGTTTGAGCAGCCTGAGACAATATGGGGTTAGTTTCAAGAAGTGCAAGTTTAGCTTTGACATTCCTATATTTTGTTTCAAAATCCTTTTGACCCTTGTTTTGGTATTGTTGGGTGGACTGAAATATTTTAGGTTGAAACTTGCTAGTTCCTGAAAATTTGTAAGAGGGTTCTGAAAAAGTTTTAGAATAACAGTCCTTAGCAAAATGACCCTTTTTACCACATTTAAAGCATTCAGTGGTTTCATTTGCTTTTGATTTTGTAAAGTTGGACTGATTTCTTTTGATGAAACGTTTTGAACTAGCAAGGAGTGCCCTCTCTTGGAATTCCAAGTTCAGGTCATTCAGGTATTCCTCATCAGTCCTTTCATCAATTTCTTCTTCAGAAACCTCTTGAGTATCCTGCACAACACCATTAGAATAGAAAGCAGTTGATATGGGTGTTGAGGTTAAGGCCTTTTTGGACTCATGTGTTTTTGAGTCAGGGTATCTCCTTGAGATCAAGTTGTCTTCATAGACAAACTTCCCATAAATTTCAGGGAGCTCGAGGGTCTGAATGTGGTTAGCATTCCTCAGGCCTTGTGAGAAGTTGAGCCACTTCTCAGGGAGACTGTTGACAAAGCCAACATTTGTCTCATGTTTGGTCAGTACAACACCATCATTTGATAATTCATTTATCAAAGTTTTGTATCTGGTGTAGGTCTGTGAGAGACTTTCAGAGTCCTTTGCCCTGAAAGTATTATACTCAAGTTTAAGGTCCATGACCCTATTTTCCTTGGTATCTGAGGGACCCTCAAAGCTGTTTACCAAGTCATCCCAAGTTTGCTTGGCTGTTAGACAGTTGATGACTGATTCCATTATATCGTCAGGAAGACATGATATAAGGATGCTTTTCAGGCGTTGGTCTTGATTGACCACCCTCCTCTCATCTATGGTCCATTGGGCTTCAGGCTTGTTTAGCCCTGTGCCAGTCTTAGGGACAAATGGGCCATCCCTGATACAGGTGATGTAGTAGGGTTCCATACCAGTAAGATAGCAAATCATACGCTTCTTCCATTTGCTAAATTTCCCAGTTTCAAGTCTGGGTGCAACAGCTGAGTAGCTGCCACCCTTTTTGTCGACTAGCTGGGGTACATTGATATCAGCCATAGTAGGATCTTGGTTTTAAAAACCTAGAGCACTCTTGGTTAGTTTAAAAGATTTTATAAACCAGAGGCTCTGATACCACTTGTTGGTCCCTTTACACGATTAGAATTAACTAGAAAGTTAATCTATTGGTGTTAATGACTAATACAATGTTTAAGGATTATTCTAACAGTTATAAAACGTGAATGTAAAAACAACAATATTTTTCAACGTTTAAATTCTTATTAGAAATAATTCCAAGAATCTATACCCAAGTGTTTTGCGGAACAAACACTTGGGATTGAATAGACAAGGGTATGGGGTGTCTCCTATCGAAACTCAAGTTTTGATTGAGTGGTAACAATATACCCACTGAGCTATCTCAGTGAGTTGTATACTCTTTGTAGGAGAGAAGTTCCTTTGTAAAAGTTCAAGACTTTAATTATACAAAGCACACCTTAACTTCTCTCACAGTTGCTCTATTTATACACAAGTATTCTAAGTATAAGTGATTAAATATAATACAAGTTGTTGAGGTTGCGTGTCTGACAATTACAAATAGTAATTGTTATTTCCAAGAACCAATAGGAAAGGGCTAAATAAGTCTTTGGGAGTTGTTGGCTGACACTCCATGACTTTTAGCCGCAATAGGGAAGGTTGAGTCTGACAAGAGAAGAGTGTTGGGTTTACACTCTTATCTTCTCAGATCTTTTCCCTATTGTTCCCGCCTTTTCTTCAGGCGTTGGTTCCTCAGTCATTCAATCACTTTGTTGGTTGAGGAGACTGGGGTTCAGTGAGCTCTTATCCAATACTCACTGAATCCATCATCTTCTTCTTTGGCTTAAGTCCTACTCAGGGAGTACCGCCTTCCTGAGTAGTGAATCCTTCTTCTTGAATTCGCCTTAAGCATCCTGAAGATGACTCACTGAGAGGCTATTCTCTCAGTGACTTGAATTGTTCTCGGTTTAAGTTAACACTTAGTTAATTTGTGTCCAAATCATGTTCGAAGCATTCTTGGGTTTTACATGACCCAACGTTCCGGATGTAGAGGAAACATTGGATAATTTTAAAATGTCGGATGACCTTTTTTCCTATAAAACCCCTTTGTGCTTAAAATTTGAACAGGAATGCAATGAAAGCGACTGATGAACTCAAATAAGTACATTTTATTACCATCATTTATCCTATTTATTTGACTTGTTTTATTATATTATCTGTGAGAATTGATACGTTTATGTTTACTTTTGTAATTCTCAGGTAAAAACAAGTATTATGTGAAACTTGGCGATTTTGGACTAATTATGGAGCAAAACAAGCAAGAAGTTAAGAGTCTACTGAAATGTACAAGATCAAGACCATTCTGCTCCAGATACGCCACATCATAATTATTATATACGGCGCATCACTATCAAGATTTCACAAGATATTATCCAAGACAGCAAGGACATGCGCCGCATCTAAGAATGGAGTTACGCCGCATCTTCTGGCGGTGTACGAATATTCCTGAATATATTAATTTTGGACCCCACGCGAAGTTAAGTCAATGCGCCGCATCTACTTATCCTATGCGCCGCATCTAGCCCTTAGACAGAAACTATAAATACCCCAAAGTCAGACGAATTTCGGAGTTGGACAATTTAGAAGTACGAGACAGAAGAAACCCTAAGGCCGAATTCAGTCGAAGTAGCAACACAAGACACACCTTGAACGAAGATACAAGAGCTGTAAGAAGGTCCTGCATGTATTTAATTCATTAAGTAGTTTTGTTTTATTGTATTAGTACACTTTAATTGATCAGGATTGATGGGCTTGTGTTATGTTATCATTCACTTCAACTCCCCTTAAAATTGCTTTCCCATTAATTAAAGTTTATATGTTGATGTCTTTGGTGACTTTTATTAGTGCATTGATAACCTCTGTGTCTAGCTGAGCATTGCTTGGGTCGCCATGCCCCTTCCTCGCCTATTTATTAGATCGCCTATGCATTCTATCGTCTGTAGAAAAGTAGGAAGAAAGATAAATAGGATAGTCATAAGTAATCATTAAGGGTTTACTCGCCAATAAGATTAGAACCAACGAGAAAGGACTTAATCTCGGTGCGTTGCATCGAACTTTACACTTCATATAAAACTAGCAATAAAACAAGTGACAAGCTACTTAACTATCAGGACAGGTCTTCTTATTGTCTCAAGTATTTATCTGTGTACGTGTGTGCTACTCGCTGATTCGTGCTTATTAGTTTAGTTTATAATTAATCATAACCAAACCGTGCCAGTCTCTCAGGCTGAACCCCCTTGCATTAGATTAGGTTGTATAGCTAACTTAAGATATTAAAATACTGATTAGAATAACTAGATAATACGTTCCACTCTTAGTGATCGACACTCTACTTACCATTATATTCATACTGACCGGGTACACTGCTCGTTAAAGTGTGTGTGTTATTGATAAGTCGGCTAAATATAAATTTAAAACTTGAATACTGCTAAAACCACAACGACATACCGTGGGTATAAATTAGAGCACTACGCACGCACGCATCAAGTTTTTGGCGCCGCTGCTGGGGAGTGAATTGTTATTATCTGTTAATTTGATTAGTATTTTAATTAGGTTTTTATTTTTAATTCTAACCGCTAACTCTGTTGTATATTAGGTTAAATTGCATTCATTGTATTATTTGCATATTTTCTGTTTTGTGTGTTATTTGTTTTCTTTTATTTTTGTTTCTTTTCGTTTGTTTTTATTTTTTGTTTTTCTTTTTATTTTTCTGTATTCTGCTATCGTTGTACTGAGCTAATTCAAACGATACGGCGCATCTATTTTCATAGATACGGCGTATTGCGTTTAATTTTTATAAAATACAACATGTTTAATAAATTCGATACGACGCATCTTTCCCCAAGATACGGCGTATCCTGTTTTTAATAAGAAATTTTTCTAAGCGATAACGCCATACGACGCATCTGTATTAACAGATACGGCGTATTTATTATTTTAATTAAAAAACAGTTTTTCGAATTATTAAACGGATACGACGCATCGATCTTTATCGATACGGCGTATCTACTAAATCAAAAATCGATTATATTTATTAAAATTTGAATTCGTTACGATTTTTGATAATTTAAACTTGATACGGCGCATTCTAATTCATAAGCGGTGTATCTGTTTTCTGAATAAAAGTCTGATTACATTTTAACGTAATAAGATACGGCGTATCCAACTTTCTGGATACGGCGCATCGTCCGCAGATGTCAGCCATTTTTATTCTTTATATTCGTTTCTAAATTCATTAATTTATCTTCTAGCGAACAGATGCTACTGACGATTTTACCTATGATAACAGGTTTTGCTATGGAAGATATGTCAATGAACGGATATCTTACTAAAGGAACAAAACAACATGATTAATGGATTGGCAATTGAGTGCACCAATTGTCAACGATGCTTAACAAAGATCTTTTGGTAAAACACGATTTGAAAGGGATTACAACTAGAGGCGGAAAGTCAACCTTTCAAATGTGATCGGTATTAAGGAGCTGAACGTGAGTCTAACTTAAAGACTCTGGAATAAAGACAAGTGCTGACCGGGAGACAACCCGGATTTATCTTTTAATTTTCTGTTCTGTGTCGAGTCTGTCAGACCTGCAGAAGATGCGGCGCATCTCTATCAATAAGATGCGACGCATCACCTGCACTGGTCATATCTTATTTTATTTTCTGCATTTTTATTTTTAACTTTAAAACTTTTTATCAGTTTATTTTAATGCGGCGCATCCCTGGTTAAGGATGCGACACATCTTCTATTCTGATTCGTATTTATTCCAGGCTTGATACGGCGTATCTTCTTCCATAAGATACGGCGCATCGACTGACCTGATGATTTTCAGTTTTAATTTTTACATTTTATTTTCGCTAACTACTAATGTATTATGCAAGTTTGAACTTTCTTAACTCAGGTGTGTTTAAAGTCTTGGTGGTATTATAGATTCCTGTATTTCCTGTGGATACATCAAATATGAAGCTTAAACGTTCTAATCCACAAGAAAGTTGATTTTTGCTCTTATACAAATAATGGAGGATCATACCGAGCAAATCTCAGGGGAGTTTTTCTGTTCTAATTCTTTTATTTTCCAGTTTTTTTAATCATTGATACAAACAACGAGGACGTTGTTTAACTTAAGTGGGGGATTGGAGAATTAGAACACTTGTCCTAAACTTTTCAAAATATGCTTAAAATGTGCTCAATATATCAAAATTAAAAATTTTTAGCATGTTTTTGTTTAAGATCTAAGTTGCATAGCCGCACACATGACGTTATTTTCAAAAATTGTGATTTTTCAAAATTCACAAATCTATGAGTGTGCCGGTGACTTGTAAACTTTAGAACTTGGCTTGTATACTATTCGTGACCACCATAATAAGTATTATTTTTATAATTGGAATGACTTGTCTAAATTGGTAAATTTCTAGGATTACACCCAAATAGCCTTTATATGTTATGTGATATTAACTAACTACACTGATTAGTTAACCCCCGTATAAACCCTTTTGTTACTCTCACTTTTAGAGTAAGATACCCCTAGAAAAACACTCAAAGCCATTCCTTTCGTTTCTTACACCTTTGTTACAATGTTTCGTTACACCCTTACACCTTAGCCTACCCTGTAGATTAAAATCCGTGGTTAATTGCTTTAGGCAAAGTGTGTTTCCTTACATTACCTGGGTTCGCGTGCGTAATTCATTATCTATGGTTAGGTCGGGAAATTGCACAATGCAATTGGAGTGAAAGTAAATATTGTATATCTTTGAGTTTATTTTTCGTGTGTTTACTACTTTCACTATTACCGTTATTTCTAAAAGTATGAAAAGTATGGAAAAATTATCCGGAAAGAAAGTGATAGAAAAGTTGTGAAATTTTACACACTATGTTTATGTTTCAAGTTGAAAAAAAAAAATCAAAAAAATAGAAAAGAAAAAGAAAAAGGAGAAGTTGGATGTTTGTTTTAACCAACTTATGTAAAGTTTTGTATTAAGTGGTCGATATCACCACTAGTTGTTGTATATTATATTTATGGATTGAATGGGAGTTGAACGTTATGAGAACGCCAATTAAGGTTTATTCTTTGATTGAGATCTTGTTGAGTATAATTCGTGTCTACCTAAAGCGTGTGTTTCAAGTGTTAAAGCGTGAGTTATTCTATGATATGAGTCTTATTCATGGGATGGTTGGGATAGTGATTAACCACACTTAGGATTTTAATTTATCTGTTTTGTTTATTTTTCATTTTACACCAATTTGTATCCTAAATATTATCCATACCCTATATAATTCTTTATCCAAACCTTTGATTTATTGAGATTAGGGATTTGAGCAATCTTAAGTATCGTAGTCGTGGATTCGGCTATGTATTTATGATTTTGTCGCCCTTTTTGATATAATATTATTGGTGAAGATTACTTGGTCCTATCTTTAGCCTATTCGAGTTAAGGATATGAGCAATTGCAAGTATCGTGTTCGTGGATTCGATCATGTATTTGTGATTTTGTCGCCTTTTCTGGAATTTGAGATCGATGGAGATTAAGGAGAATGATTAACCCTTAAACCTCAAAACCCTTTTTACCGCTTTAGACTTGTTATTCCTTGGCTTTAGTGGAGGAGATGCGTATACTTGCCAAGCTTATGATAGAATATTCGTCACGACTGGACAGTTAAACGATTAGATTTGCTTTTATCAAATTATTTTATTTTACTTCTAATTCGTTAAGTGTTTGGTTGTGTGATTATGATAAAACGAATACATGCTTAAATATAAAATAAATCATAAACATCTTTTAGGATACATTTTCATAAAGATTAATTCTAAGGTTTACTTGGGGACAAGTAAAGTTCAAGTGGGGGGATATTTGATGAACTCAAATAAGTACATTTTATTACCATCATTTATCCTATTTATTTGACTTGTTTTATTATATTATCTGTGAGAATTGATACGTTTATGTTTACTTTTGTAATTCTCAGGTAAAAACAAGTATTATGTGAAACTTGGCGATTTTGGACTAATTATGGAGCAAAACAAGCAAGAAGTTAAGAGTCTACTGAAATGTACAAGATAAAGACCATTCTACTCTAGATACGCCGCATCATAATTATTATATACGGCGCATCACTATCAAGATTTCACAAGATATTATCCAAGACAGCAAGGACATGCGCCGCATCTAAGAATGGAGTTACGCCGCATCTTCTGGCGGTGTAAGAATATTCCTGAGTATATTAATCTTGGACCCCACGTGAAGTTAAGTCAATGCGCCGCATCTACTTATCCTATGCGCCGCATCTAGCCCTTAGACAGAAACTATAAATACCCCAAAGTCAGACGAATTTCGGAGTTGGACAATTTAGAAGTACGAGACAGAAGAAACCCTAAGGCCGAATTCAGTCGAAGTAGCAACACAAGACACACCTTGAACGAAGATACAAGAGCTGTAAGAAGGTCCTGCATGTATTTAATTCATTAAGTAGTTTTGTTTTATTGTATTAGTACACTTTAATTGATCAGGATTGATGGGCTTGTGTTATGTTATCATTCACTTCAACTCCCCTTAAAATTGCTTTCCCATTAATTAAAGTTTATATGTTGATGTCTTTGGTGACTTTTATTAGTGCATTGATAACCTCTGTGTCTAGCTGAGCATTGCTTGGGTCGCCATGCCCCTTCCTCGCCTATTTATTAGATCGCCTATTAATGAACTCAAATAAGTACATTTTATTACTATCATTTATCCTATTAATTTGACTTGTTTTATTATATTATGTATGAGGATTGATACTTAATCGTTTACTTTTGTAATTCTCAGGTAAAAACAAGCATTTGGTGAAATTTGGCGATTTTGGACTAATTATGGAGCAAAACATGCAAGAAGTTAAGAGTCTACTGAAATGTACAAGATCAAGACAATCTGCTCCAGATGCGCCGCATCTTGCTTATTACATACGGCGCATCACTATCAATATTTCACCAGATACGATCCAAGATACAAGAGGACATGCGCCGCATCTATCTATGGAGTTACGCCGCATCTTCTGGCGGTGTACGAATATTCCTGAATATTATAATCTTGGACCCCACGCGAAGTTAAGTCAATGCGCCGCATCTACTTACTAGATGCGCCGCATCTTACCCTCAGACAGAAACTATAAATACCCCAAGACCAGACGAATTCGAGAGACATATAATATATACGAGACCGAAGTACAGAAACCCTAGGACGAATTCAGTCAAGGCAGCAGCACAAGACACACCCAAACGAAGATACAAGAGCTGTAAGAAGGTGCTGCATGTGTTTAATTCATTAAGTAGTTTTGTTTTATTGTGTTAGTAAACTTTAATTCATCAAGATTGGTGGCTTGTGTAATGTGACAACGGAAAGATTGCACTCCCTTAAAACTGCTTTCTCATTAATTAAAGTTTATATGTTGATGTATTTGGTGACTTTTATTAGTGCATTGATAACCTCTGTGTCTAGCTGAGCGTTGATCGGGTCGCCATGCCTCTGCCCTCGCCTATTTATTAGATCGCCTATGCATTCTATGGTCTGTAGAAAAGTAGGAAGAAAGATAAATAGGATAGTCATAAGTAATCATTAAGGGTTTACTCGCCGATAAGATTAGAACCAACGAGAAAGGACTTAATCTCGGTGCGTTGCATCGAACTATACACTTCATATAAAACTAGCAATAAAACAAGTGACAAACTACTTATCTATCAGGACAGCCTTCTTATTGTCTCAAGTATTTATCTGTGTACATGTGTGCTACTTGCTGATTCGTGCCTATTGGTTTAGTTTATTATTTAATTGCAACCAAATCGTGCCTGTCTCTCAGGCTGAACTCCTTGCGTTAGAATAGGTTGTATAGCTAACTTAATTTATTAAAATACTGATTAGAATAACTAGATAATACGTTCCACTCTTAGTGATCGACACTCTACTTACCATTATATTCATACTGACCGGGTACACTGCTCGTTAAGTGTGTGTGTTATTGATAAGTCGGCTAAATATAAATTTAAAACTTGAGTAGGCATTAATACTGCTAAACCGCAACGACACATCGCACGCATCAAGTTTTTGGCGCCGTTGCCGGGGAGTGAATTGTTATTATCTGTTAATTTGATTAGTATTTTAATTAGGTTTTTAATTTTTTTTATCTAACTGCTAATTCTGTTGTGTATTAGATTAATTTGCATTCATTGTAATATTTTGCATATTTTCTGTTTTTGTGTGCTTTTATTTGTGTTTATTTTCGTGTGTTTTATTTGTTTTTATTTATTTTTCGTATTTTCTGCATACTGCTATCGTTGTACTGAGCTAAATCAAACGATACGGCGCATCTGATCTCTCAGATACGGCGTATTGCGTTTAATTTTTATAAAATACAACGCGTTTAATTAATTCGATACGACGCATCTTTTCCCCAAGATACGGCGTATCTGTTTTTAATAAGAAATTTTTTCTAAGCGATAAAGTAATACGACGCATCTTTTCCCCAAGATACGGCGTATCTGTTTTTGATAATTTTTTTTTCTAAACGTTAACGCCATACGACGCATCTGCTTTGGCAGATACGGCGTATCTATTATTTTAATTAAAAACAGTTTTCGAATTATTAACCAGATACGGCGTATCGATTTTTATCGATACGGCGCATCTTCTGAATCAAAAATCTTATATTTTGAAACGTAACGAAAATACGGCGCATTAACCTTTGTTAATACGACGAATATAATTTAATAAATATAGTTGATTTTTGATATTTACTTTGATTGGTCCGCTACTCTCGTTTGCAAGTTGTTTATTTTCAGGATAAATGATGACTCAAGCATCACCATGAAAGATTACGTTCTGAACAAAACCGAGAGACGCTAGCTGGAAGGGGTCAAACTTATGACTACGAGAGTGGAGGAAAACTCGGTACTGGTAACATTGAACGTCTTAAATTCTTGAAATAGAACTCCAGGTAACCTCAACGATAATTCAACCAGCCCAAAGGAAAGTTCTCTACAATATAATCTCAATTTTATTATCCATATAATACATCTGATTAAAATTGTAATCTTAATTTTGTATGCTTAAAAACGATATTTGTTCCTAACCTCGGAATAAATCCTTATCCTCTAAACTATAAGATTACAATTGTTAATAAAACGTTTATACCTATTGCTCTTATTTTGAATTCATTTATATCGTATGGTGTGACCGTTTTACCCCAATTTGATGTATAAAGAATCGTGTTGCGGAGGCCAAGGTACGTTCCTCATCTAAATTTCGTTCACTAATATAGCGATACGGCGGATCTTAATATCCCAAGCGCCATATCTCTGACCAACTAGGACTCATTGACTAGTCAATGAAATTAAATAGATACGGCGCATCCCAATTTTTCAATACGGCGCATCGTTTTGCCCTATAAATACGACGGGAATGCGCCGAATCTAAAATCTTTACCACAAAAACTCACACAGTTAAGGACTTACACACAGTAAAAGTTATACTCTAATTCCGATCATTTTTCTTAAATCCGCCTCTAATCCGATCTCAAATCCCTCACCTAATCATAAAATTAAGGTAATTCTTCCATTTCGATTTAATCTTGGTTGATACGAAAATTAGGGTTTATGTGATTAATTTGATCTGTGCTTAAATGATATAGAGATATGATTAGGACTTGTATTAGATGATCTTCCCCGTATTTAACTTGTGTAAATCATCGAGTTTCTGACCTAGTTTGATTTGACCGAAAATTTTGGGTTTTGAATTCGATTTTGAATATTTAGCGGGAAGATGGATTAGTAGAATGTAATGAGCCTTTAGAAATGTTATAATGAGTATATGATACTATGATATTATGTGGGAGTTTACGTCACGGATATAGATTCTTGAAAAGCATGCCTGATCCCCTTTATTTATACTGATATGCTTTTAGATGCGGCGCATCTAGGTTAATTGATGCGGCGTAACGACCTATTTCCAAATTAATAAAAATTCTAGATACGCCGTATTACTTAATCTAGATACGACGCATCTCCATACGCCGTATCTCATTTCTTGCTCCGCATCTCTTATACTTTGTGCAGATACGCCGCACTGATTAAATCAGATGCGCCGTATCTACCTGATTTGCAGACTGTCTACTAAATTTGAAAATTTATTTCAGATGGCATTACCAGAGTTTGAGCAAAGACATCAGTGGTTACGTTTCGAGAATATGGGACTAACCCCTAGCACCTTGGAGGATTACTTACGGAGACTTGAGTCGATTTACTTTAAGAGGATATTCAGGGTACAGGTTTTGGATTTTGCTGATGTGGGATTGATTGGGGCAGGACATGCTGCTGAGAGTTTACAGCGTAGGATGGAGATGGTAGTTACTGGTGATGATGAGGAGGTGGTATTCAGATCTAGTGCTTGGGAGAGATTGTTCAGGATTGACGAGCCCTTGGTACGGGAGCTCATGATTGAGTTTTTCAGTACAGTATACTACAGAGAGACGGATACCGGGTTAGATATTGCTGACACCCTTGTGTTTAGACTGGGTGGTGTACCGAGGTAGATGTCTATGAGACAGTTCATTTTAGCCGTGGGTTTGCATACGGTTGAGGAGCTTGATTCTAACGGGTTTGCCAGATATTGGGATGATAGTTTGAGAGCGGTCCTTGACAGAGGATTTTTCAGTGATTACTGGGACAGGATTTCTTCGGGGGGTGATATCACTACTTCCACCCCCTCTTACACTTTGATCAGGGAGCCGATGAGGAGGCCGTGCCACCGTCTGATAGCACTTACCATTGCTGGGAGGGGTCAGTCACCTGAGAAGGTGACCACTCTGGACCTCTTCCTCTTGAGGAGCATGGATGAGGGATTGTCGGTGAACATCCCCCACTTTTTGGCACATTACCTCCACCGGTCGGCCGCAGGGAGAGATAGGAGGAGCCATATGACTGGCGGGCATTTTGTTTCTAGGCTGGCCCGCCATTTTGGAGTGATTGGAGCGGAGATTCCAGCAGGGCTGGAGGTTGTGGTGACCCATCTCCCGGTTATTGACAGGAATTATTTGGTTAGACTCGGGATCTGTCAGTTGGCTATGGGAGATTATGTTTGGGTAGCATTGGGGCCTGCTAGAGCTGCAGGACCAGCGGCGGAGCAGGGAGGTCCCCAGGGAGCTCCGGCTGCTGCTCCAGCCCATCAGGAGGAGCCGCAGGCACCCGTACCCCCACCAGTCCCTGTACGCACTGTGAGTCAGAGAGTTGAGGCAGTCGAGGGAGAGCTGAGAGCCTTGAGAGGCGTTGTTGATGGTATGAGGAGGGACTCAGAGTGGCTGGTTACGAGTGTGAGCCGACTTTTGGAGCAGCAGGGTATTACTCACACTCGCCCAGATGGTACTCATGTTGCTGGAGTGACACTTGGATACACTCGCAGAGTCCGACCTAGGACAGACGATGCCAGCACTTCGGGGACCCACCCGCACGACCACACTGACCCTTGATCTCTTGATTCCACGTGTTTATTGACATTGTTCCATGCACATTATTATTATTCTTTTTGGAATGTACTAATCGATATTATCATTTATGCATTTGATGTTTCAGTCTATATTTCTTAATGTGCTTGATAAAGACTGGCATTAAGTTCAGCATGAGAGTACGAGAGGACGTGAGAGAAACCCATGGAACGTGCCATTTTACAACAGACTGTTAACAGTCTGTCTGGTGAACACATGCGCCGCATCTGGTACAACAGATGCGCCGCATCCTATCCTTTATTTTGTTTTTCTTTCGTATTTATTCCAGGCTCGATACGGCGTATCTTCTTCCATAAGATACGGCGCATCGACTGACCTGATGATTTTCATTTTTAATTTTTATATTTTATTTTTCCTAACTACTAATGTGTTATGCAAGTTTGAACCTTTCTTACCTTAGGTGTGTTTTAAAGCCTTGGTGGTATTATAGATTCCTGCATTTCCTGTGGATACATCTATTATGAAGCTTAAACGTTCTAATCCACGAGAAAGATGATTTTTGCTCTTTTACTAATGGAGGATCATACCGAGCAAATCTCAGGGGAGTTTTTCTGTTCTAATTCTTTTATTTTCCAGTTTTTAACCTTTTATACAAACAACGAGGACGTTGTTTAACTTAAGTGGGGGGATTGGAGAATTAGAACACTTAACACTTACTTGTCCTAAACTTTTCAAAATATGCTTAAAATGTGCTTAATATATAAAATTTTAAAATTTTTTAGCATGTTTTTGTTTAAAGTCTAAGTTGCATAGCTGCACACATGACGTTATTTTCAAAAATTGTGATTTTTCAAAATTCACAAATCTATGAGTGTGCCGGTGACTTGTAAACTTTAGAACTTGGCTTGTATACTATTCGAGACCACCATAATGAGTATTATTTATATAATTGGAATGACTTGTCTAAATTGGTAAATTTCTAGGATTACACCCAAATAGCCATTATATGTTATGTGTTATTAGCTAACTACACTGGTTAGTTAACCCCCGTATAAACCCTTTTGTTACTCTCATTTTTAGAGTAAGATACCCCTAGAAAAACACTCAGAGCCATTCCTTTCGTTTCTTACACCTTTGTTAAAATGTTTCGTTACACCCTTACACCTTAGCCTACCCTGTAGATTAAAATCCGTGGTTGGTTAATTGCTATAGGCAAAGTGTGTTTCCTTACATTACCTGTGTTCGCGTGCGTAATTCATTATCTATGGTTAGGTCGGGAAATTGCACAATGCAATTGGAGTGAAAGTAAATATTGTATATCTTTGAGTTTATTTTTCGTGTGTTTACTACTTTCCCTATTACCGTTATTTCTGAAGTCATGAAAAGTATGGAAAAATTATCCAGAATTATCATTGTAGTGATGTGGTGAAATTTTACACATCTATGTTTATGTTTATAGTTCAAAAAAAAAAAAAAAAAAAAAAAAAAAAAAAAAAAAAAATCGAAAAAAATGAGAAAAGAAAAGGAAAAATAAAAGTTGGATGTTTGACTTAACCAACTTATGTAAAGTTTTGTATTAAGTGGTCGATATCACCACTAATTGTTGTATATTATATCTATGGATTGAATGGGAGTTGGCAGTTATGGGAGCGCCGACTAAGGTTTATTCTTTGATTAAGACCTTGTTGAGTATAATTCTTGTTTACCTAAAGCGTGTGTTTCAAGTGTTAAAGCGTGAGTTATTCAATGATATGAGTCTTATTCATGGGATGGTTGGGATAGTGATTAACCACACTATGGATTTTAATTTATTTGTTTTGTTTATTTTTCATTTTACACCAATTTATATCCCAAATATTATTCATACCCTATTATTCTTTATCCAACCAAACATTTGATTTATTGAGATTAGGGATTTGAGCAATCTTAAGTATCGTAGTCGTGGATTCGGCTATGTATTTATGATTTTGTCGCCCTTTTTGATATATTATTATTGGTGAAGTTTGGACCTATCTTTAGCCTGTTCGAGTTAAGGATTTGAGCAATTGCAAGTATCGTGTTCGTGGATTCGATCATGTATTTGTGATTTTGTCGCCTTTTCTGGAATTTGAGATCGATAGGGATTAAGAATGATTAACCCTTAAGCCTAAAAACCCTTTTTACCGCTTTAGACTTGTTATTCCTTGGCTTTAGTGGGGGAGATGTGTATACTTGCCAAGCTTATGATAGAATATTCGTCACGACTGGACAGTTAAACGATTAGATTTGCTTTTATCAGAATATTTTATTTTACTTCTAATTCGTTAAGTGTTTGGTTGTGTGATTATGGGAAAAACAAATACATGCTTAAATATAAAAATAAATCCTAATATCTTTTAGGATACATTTTCATAAGATTAATTCTAAGGTTTACTTGGGGACAAGTAAAGTTCAAGTGGGGGGATATTTGATGAACTAAAATAAGTACATTTTATTACTATCATTTATCCTATTAATTTGACTTGTTTTATTATATTATGTATGAGGATTAATACTTAATCGTTTACTTTTGTAATTCTCAGGTAAAAACAAGCATTTGGTGAAACTTGGCGATTTTGGACTAATTATGGAGCAAAAAATGCAAGAAGTTAAGAGTCTACTGAAATGTACAAGATCAAGACAATATTCTTCAGATGCGCCGCATCTTGCTTATTACATATGGCGCATCACTATCAATATTTCACCAGATACGATCCAAGATACAAGAGGACATGCGCCGCATCTATCTATGGAGTTACGCCGCATCTTCTGGCGGTGTACGAATATTCCTGAATATTATAATCTTGGACCCCACGCGAAGTTAAGTCAATGCGCCGCATCTACTTACTAGATGCGCCGCATCTTACCCTCAGACAGAAACTATAAATACCCCAAGACCAGACGAATTCGAGAGACATATAATATATACGAGACCGAAGTACAGAAACCCTAGGACGAATTCAGTCAAGGCAGCAGCACAAGACACACCCAAACGAAGATACAAGAGCTGTAAGAAGGTGCTGCATGTGTTTAATTCATTAAGTAGTTTTGTTTTATTGTGTTAGTAAACTTTAATTCATCAAGATTGGTGGCTTGTGTAATGTGACAACGGAAAGATTGCACTCCCTTAAAACTGCTTTCTTATTAATTAAAGTTTATATGTTGATGTCTTTGGTGACTTTTATTAGTGCATTGATAACCTCTGTGTCTAGCTGAGCGTTGATCGGGTCGCCATGCCTCTGCCCTCGTCTATTTATTAGATCGCCTATGCATTCTATGGTCTGTAGAAAAGTAGGAAGAAAGATAAATAGGATAGTCATAAGTAATCATTAAGGGTTTACTCGCCGATAAGATTAGAACCAACGAGAAAGGACTTAATCTCGGTGCGTTGCATCGAACTATACATGATGCGTGGTTTTGCGACCTTACAACAGGTTTTACCTCTCAAGGGATCTTGAGAAGTTTGCAATCCCCACCAGGCAGTGTACCTGACCGATGTAGTATAGTGAAGTGGCAAGTACCGGGGGATTGATCGTTCTCCACAGGGAATAGTGTTCGTTAGGTATGAAAAACTACTCTAATAGGTCTAAGGGTTGAGGAAGATTCTTTTTTTATGTTTTTATATTTTTATGAAAGCAAGTAAAATCTCGGGTTTGAAAGAGTGGGCGGAATTAGTTGCTAATCAACTAACCCAAATAACTACAAATGCAAATAAAATAAATAACTGAAAATAAAATGTGGTGAGAAACTTATGTGTAGAGAAATGTGTTTACTTAGATTTCCTTACTCCCTAACTATCTTTTACCGGTTAATTAGTGTGTATTAGTCGCGTGGATGACGGGTGTATTCCTTAATACCATTCGTGGGGTGGCGTACTTACTTCCCCAACTCTACAAGCTCCTACTTCACTCCTATGTCGAGCCGGCTAGGAAGCTCCTAACATGGGATCACTAGAATTCGCTTGTGCATTAAATACAACCATAAAAACCTTTAGTACGCATTTGGTTCATGTTTCTTAAGACGTTCAAGCAAGTTACCGAATAGGAAGTTAGCCAGTTTTCTTAAGCCTAACATAGATAAAAAATCATCCAATACAACTAATAACACACTAATAACCAATAATCAATAGCTAGGTTTCATTAGATCTAAGCAAACACAAGATAAATTTAGCCTAACATGTTAATCAAAAGACAAGAATAAGATAAAATCAAACAACACATAGACATATTGAATGATTAATTGATAACTTATCTTCAATGTAACATGGAAGATCTCAAGGCAAAAAGCCTTGAAAAAGGAGCTAAATTCGTCTTAGGGTTTTCTCCCAAAATTCCACACACTAAGCTCTCCCTTATGACAAAAAATTAGAAAACTATATATAGATTTTTGGATCTGACGGCGTCACGTTATGGAGTGTGACGCCGTCACCTCGCCGCTTCTAGGGTTCCCGGATGACCTTCTTGACGCCGTCCCTCTTTAGCTCTTCAAAATCCATTCTGGCTTATCAAGGCTTGACGCCGTCAAACCTTAAACGTGACGCCGTCCCCTTTTGATTTAAGCCGTGACGCCCTTGATCAGGTTAAAGCGTGACGCCGTCAGAATTCACATGCTATTTTCACTGGCTTATCATGAGTAAATTTCACGTCCACTTTTTCTTGCCAAGGCATGACGCCGTCTGGGGTTAAATGTGACGCCGTCAAAGGTAACTTTCAGCCGATTTTTGAGACTTTGCCGTTTTCTTCACTTTTATGCTCCAAAAACGTCCAAAATGCCTCCTTTTCCAGATTTCTCCTCAAAAGTACCTAAAATGACAAAAGGAACGATTTAGGGCGATATTTGATCAAATAAATACGATTTAGGGCTTAAATGACCCCTTAAAAGCGGTACACTTTTCGCTTCATCAAATACCCTTACACTTGAGATTTTCTTGTCCTCAAGCAAATGCGCTTTTATTCTAATCAAAATACAAGTTAGGGGTCATTTAATGCAAACATAAAAGTAATTACAACAAATATTCATTCCACTTCAATCATAATAAGCACGGAGATTACATACTAGCATCTCACAAGTAGTGTTTAGATACTCACATCTCTCAAGTGTCATCAAAATAAATCTCATAAATGAAAACGGATAATATCTCTCACTACCTGTCATAGCAAATAGATTACCATAGGCTTGGGAAAGGATCGAAAACCTCCTCCACTAGGCGTAAGCACCAAAGATAAACTATCAAAGAGGGCTTTTAAATGGGTTATAACGTTAGGTGTAGGGAAAAGGAAAACACGGTTTGGTTGGATAAAGGATATTTTACTGGTGGCGAGTTAAAGATCTTGATCAATTACATGTACTATACAATGTTGCTAAGCCAAGACTCGACTCAATCTTAAGCTAATGAAAGAAAATAACAAAAACATAAAATAAACATAAAATAAAACGGGATGGTGGTCCGTATGTTTTTTTCTACTTTTCTTTTTCTCATTTTTTTGTATTTTTCTTGATTTTTTCTTTTTTTTTTTTTTTTTTTTTTTTTTTTTTTTTTTTTTTTTGCATACACTTTTGCCCTACCATCCAAAATAATACATCACAGGGGCGTTGCATTCCCCTTACACTTGAACTTTTACATAACTTTACAATTAACTATTCTAATGACTCGAATTAAGATAATTGAAAAACTTGGAGTACTTTTAAATATTTAGCACATATGGGGGTAATAAATGATGTTCTTCCCCATTACTCCATTACACTAGTACTTTACCCATGAGTCCCAATCGTCCCAAAACAATATGTACAAGGATATGACTCGACTTAGCAACCATGTAATCAACTAGATAATTAACTTGGGTTTAAACAAATGTTGTAACAATAATGCACAAAAAATGAGTGCATACAAGGTAGGCTAAGGCGATTTGGGTGTACATTTAAGTGGGGTGTAACAAATTCTTCCTTTAAGTAAAATGCTTAAAGGTTGAAACGAAAAGATAGGCTCTGAGGGGTGTACTAGGGGTATCGTGTACTAAAAATGAGTACAACGCAAAGGGTGTGGGAGAATTACTTGACCAATGTAGCCAAAGTAATTATAACAAAAACACAGGTGTAAAACAATGGGTTAATCCTAATGCCTCTTATCATGTAGTAAATCTAACTACACGAATGTAGTCTCACTTGTGGCCTCGGAATGGTCCTAACGCAAGTTCTAGAATCTAAGTGCTACCGGTACACACATCATAGCATAATGCTTTTCCTACCAATTCTAGGGGCGAACCTCAAATATTTGGGGTGAAAATTTTTTTTAGTGGTACGGTTTTTTGTGCTAGTCATATAACTCCTATCCGTGAGACGCTTATTAAGATCAAAGTTTCACTCCTATATGTTGTAAAAAATTTTAAATTTGGCACTAAAATTACCCTAACAAGTATTTCTCTCAGTTTTATTACACATCTACCATTAAACAAACAAAAGTCAAGCGTAATTGTATTCTCTAAAATCGTACTTTTACCTTCCCCTTACACTTAAGATGAACATTGTCCCCAATGTTCAAATAACAAGATGTAAAAGAAAAAGTAAAAGAATGAAATCAAATACTCCCCTGATTCGCTCGGTGGATAATGAAGTTACACGGTTAAATCTTCTTCCAAAGAGAATGTAAAAGCTTCATGACTAATGCATCGCCAAAAGCTTGATTCCATAAACATCTCATTGTCCAAAATAACCTGTTAAACCTGAGAAAACAAACACGAAAACCTGCATAACATCGGCGGGATAAATCTATATATAATGATATAATGCTTGTGGAATGATAATTTTGCAGATTCCTGGAGATTATAAGTTGGAGATTTTAATAAAAACTTTTTAAAAACAAAACTTTCAAAAATTTCTGAAAATTAAATCTGACGCCGTCAGGTTATAACCCCTGACGCCGTCAGAAATGACCTGACAAAAATTTTCATTTTAAGTTTCCGGAAAATTTCTGGAAAAACCTTTACCTTACTTCCTGGAAATCCTGCAAAACATCATTATGACTCGATACAAGCATTTGACTCAAACAAACACTAATATGTATGTTAATTTAATATTATTACGATTCATGTTCATTTGTGTTCTAATAAACCAATTTAGATTTCCCTTACACTAAACTTTTGCAAAATACCTTTATATGTAGTTAAGACGAAGTTAAAAACAAGATAAAGCATTTTCACAATTTAGTTTTGAACATGAATCAATAATAATAAAATTCAAACACACATACGGAAACAAATAAAATCAAACAAACAAATAAATAAACACACAAAACAAATAAAGCTTGGGTTGCCTCCCAAGAAGCGCTTGTTTTTGTTCGAGTCACGAGCCTGACTCTACCCTTATTTAACGGAAATAGGGGAGGTTTTCCCTACACTTAGGGTTAAGTGCGGGTGATAGTAGCGATACACACCATCTTGGTGGAAGTATGCCACGTGAGGAAAGATTGGTGGATGAGTTATATGCTCAAAGGGGTGTGCTCCTTTCATCATAACCTTACCTAGTTCACTTTGGTCAATGGGTGAGTTAAAGTGTTCTCCTAAAAAGGGATCATCTTCTATCAACTTCGAGAGACTCCTAATTGGGAATCCATCTTGACCCAATAGACCCGGTTTAAACCCATAATGTTTCTTGTGATCAATCATGAATGGGTGATGTAGACATGTAAGGTCATTTTTCACTCCTATATTGTCTTCCTCACTACAAGGCTTAATGTCCACTACCTTAAACTTAAGACTACCCGGACTATATGTTTTGATGGGTGGATCGGGACCTAATTCAATTCCTAAATTTTCATCCAAGGATGGAAGATTAGGTAACGGTTTTGGTTGAGGCTCCGGCTCATCAAAACTAGGAACTTCCATAGGACTAAAAGAAAGGTTGTGATCACTAAAAGCATTCAAACCTATTTCTTCTAGTTGTGTTTGGTCCAAGGGCTCTACCTCTATTGGGGTTCCTATAGTCTCCTCAACTTCTTCCGGGTAAGTCACGGGCGGTGTGTGTGCCTCAAATGATGGTAGGACTTGTGGGGTACTTGGTGGGCTTATGTTACTTACCTCATCATTCCTTGTGTCAAGATCACCTATATCCTCATCATGTGTTTTAGTAGAATCTAACCCTAACATTTTCCCTAGTATCTCAAGTGCTTCTCTAGGCATCTCAACTTCTATATCCGAATCATAAGGATCATCCTCAATATTCTGACTGCTATATTCAAATTGCCCAAAAGACTCATCATGTGTTTCTTGAGATTCATCGTCATCGATCATAAAACCTAGGTCTTTTTGATCAATGTGATCATGCTCGGCTAGATCCTCCATCACATCAAGATCACCTAAGTGTTCACCCTGTATTATGGTAGTGCCTAACCATGACATGCAGCTAGGTGGCTCAACTCTACCCTCATCCCCAAACAAACTTGTTTCATGATCCTTGAAATTTGTGGTCAATTGACTTGTATTAATGTTTGTTGGGTTGTCTACCATATAATAATATTGGGCACAATTCTCAATAGCTTCCCATGCTTTCTCAGCACTTAATTCCCTAATATCCCTGCCGGCAATATGGTAAATGTACCTTTGGGCATGTCGGTCGACATGATTGTAAAAGATTTGAGTTAGGGACCAAAAATCGAAGTTATGATGAGGGACTTTTTGGAGTAAATATTTAAAACGAGTCCATGCATCATAGAGAGGTTCATCTTTATGTTGTTTAAACATCAAGATGTCATATGGAGTGGGTGAATTACGTGGTTGGTGGTATGGTGGATTCGCGTTCTCCATAATGGTGAACGGAAGAGTCAATGGAAATCTTATACGAACAAAAGCACGAAGAAAATAGATAGACTAAAGAAAAACCTAGAAAAATAAAATAAAAATCTCACTAGAAAGGAATCTAGTGAGTAGACCTAATAAAATAAAAATTCAACCTAAACAATAACTATTCCCCGGCAGCGGCGCCAAAAACTTGATGCGTGGTTTTGCGACCTTACAACAGGTTTTACCTCTCAAGGGATCTTGAGAAGTTTGCAATCCCCACCAGGCAGTGTACCTGACCGATGTAGTATAGTGAAGTGGCAAGTACCGGGGGATTGATCGTTCTCCACAGGGAATAGTGTTCGTTAGGTATGAAAAACTACTCTAATAGGTCTAAGGGTTGAGGAAGATTCTTTTTTTATGTTTTTATATTTTTATGAAAGCAAGTAAAATCTCGGGTTTGAAAGAGTGGGCGGAATTAGTTGCTAATCAACTAACCCAAATAACTACAAATGCAAATAAAATAAATAACTGAAAATAAAATGTGGTGAGAAACTTATGTGTAGAGAAATGTGTTTACTTAGATTTCCTTACTCCCTAACTATCTTTTACCGGTTAATTAGTGTGTATTAGTCGCGTGGATGACGGGTGTATTCCTTAATACCATTCGTGGGGTGGCGTACTTACTTCCCCAACTCTACAAGCTCCTACTTCACTCCTATGTCGAGCCGGCTAGGAAGCTCCTAACATGGGATCACTAGAATTCGCTTGTGCATTAAATACAACCATAAAAACCTTTAGTACGCATTTGGTTCATGTTTCTTAAGACGTTCAAGCAAGTTACCGAATAGGAAGTTAGCCAGTTTTCTTAAGCCTAACATAGATAAACAATCATCCAATACAACTAATAACACACTAATAACCAATAATCAATAGCTAGGTTTCATTAGATCTAAGCAAACACAAGATAAATTTAGCCTAACATGTTAATCAAAAGACAAGAATAAGATAAAATCAAACAACACATAGACATATTGAATGATTAATTGATAACTTATCTTCAATGTAACATGGAAGATCTCAAGGCAAAAAGCCTTGAAAAAGGAGCTAAATTCGTCTTAGGGTTTTCTCCCAAAATTCCACACACTAAGCTCTCCCTTATGACAAAAAATTAGAAAACTATATATAGATTTTTGGATCTGACGGAGTCACGTTATGGAGTGTGACGCCGTCACCTCGCCGCTTCTAGGGTTCCCGGATGACCTTCTTGACGCCGTCCCTCTTTAGCTCTTCAAAATCCATTCTGGCTTATCAAGGCTTGACGCCGTCGAACCTTAAACGTGACGCCGTCCCCTTTTGATTTAAGCCGTGACGCCCTTGATCAGGTTAAAGCGTGACGCCGTCAGAATTCACATGCTATTTTCACTGGCTTATCATGAGTAAATTTCACGTCCACTTTTTCTTGCCAAGGCATGACGCCGTCTGGGGTTAAATGTGACGCCGTCAAAGGTAACTTTCAGCCGATTTTTGAGACTTTGCCGTTTTCTTCACTTTTATGCTCCAAAAACGTCCAAAATGCCTCCTTTTCCAGATTTCTCCTCAAAAGTACCTAAAATGACAAAAGGAACGATTTAGGGCGATATTTGATCAAATAAATACGATTTAGGGCTTAAATGACCCCTTAAAAGCGGTACACTTTTCGCTTCATCAATACACTTCATATAAAACTAGCAATAAAACAAGTGACAAACTACTTATCTATCAGGACAGCCTTCTTATTGTCTCAAGTATTTATCTGTGTACGTGTGTGCTACTTGCTGATTCGTGCCTATTGGTTTAGTTTATTATTTAATTGCAACCAAATCGTGCCAGTCTCTCAGGCTGAACCCCTTGCGTTAGAATAGGTTGTATAGCTAACTTAATTTATTAAAATACTGATTAGAATAACTAGATAATACGTTCCACTCTTAGTGATCGACACTCTACTTACCATTATATTCATACTGACCGGGTACACTGCTCGTTAAGTGTGTGTGTTATTGATAAGTCGGCTAAATATAAATTTAAAACTTGAGTAGGCATTAATACTGCTAAACCGCAACGACACATCGCACGCATCAAGTTTTTGGCGCCGTTGCCGGGGAGTGAATTGTTATTATCTGTTAATTTGATTAGTATTTTAATTAGGTTTTTAATTTTTTTTATCTAACCGCTAATTCTGTTGTGTATTAGATTAATTTGCATTCATTGTAATATTTTGCATATTTTCTGTTTTTGTGTGCTTTTATTTGTGTTTATTTTCGTGTGTTTTATTTGTTTTTATTTATTTTTCGTATTTTCTGCATACTGCTATCGTTGTACTGAGCTAAATCAAACGATACGGCGCATCTGATCTCTCAGATACGGCGTATTGCGTTTAATTTTTATAAAATACAATGCGTTTAATTAATTCGATACGACGCATCTTTTCCCCAAGATACGGCGTATCTGTTTTTAATAAGAAATTTTTTCTAAGAGATAAAGTAATACGACGCATCTTTTCCCCAAGATACGGCGTATCTGTTTTTGATAAATTTTTTTTTTTCTAAACGTTAACGCCATACGACGCATCTGCTTTGGCAGATACGGCGTATCTATTATTTTAATTAAAAACAGTTTTCGAATTATTAAACAGATACGGCGTATCGATTTTTATCGATACGGCGCATCTTCTGAATCAAAAATCTTATATTTTGAAACGTAACGAAAATACGGCGCATTAACCTTTGTTAATACGACGAATATAATTTAATAAATATAGTTGATTTTTGATATTTACTTTGATTGGTCCGCTACTCTCGTTTGCAAGTTGTTTATTTTCAGGATAAATGATGACTCAAGCATCACCATGAAAGATTACGTTCTGAACAAAACCGAGAGACGCTAGCTGGAAGGGGTCAAACTTATGACTACGAGAGTGGAGGAAAACTCGGTACTGGTAACATTGAACGTCTTAAATTCTTGAAATAGAACTCCAGGTAACCTCAACGATAATTCAACCAGCCCAAAGGAAAGTTCTCTACAATATAATCTCAATTTTATTATCCATATAATACATCTGATTAAAATTGTAATCTTAATTTTGTATGCTTAAAAACGATATTTGTTCCTAACCTCGGAATAAATCCTTATCCTCTAAACTATAAGATTACAATTGTTAATAAAACGTTTATACCTATTGCTCTTATTTTGAATTCATTTATATCGTATGGTGTGACCGTTTTACCCCAATTTGATGTATAAAGAATCGTGTTGCGGAGGCCAAGGTACGTTCCTCATCTAAATTTCGTTCACTAATATAGCGATACGGCGGATCTTAATATCCCAAGCGCCGTATCTCTGACCAACTAGGACTCATTGACTAGTCAACGAAATTAAATAGATACGGCGCATCCCAATTTTTCAATACGGCGCATTGTTTTGCCCTATAAATACGACGGGAATGCGCCGGATCTAAAATCTTTACCACAAAAACTCACACAGTTAAGGACTTACACACAGTAAAAGTTATACTCTAATTCCGATCATTTTTCTTAAATCCGCCTCTAATCCGATCTCAAATCCCTCACCTAATCATAAAATTAAGGTAATTCTTCCATTTCGATTTAATCTTGGTTGATACGAAAATTAGGGTTTATGTGATTAATTTGATCTGTGCTTAAATGATATAGAGATATGATTAGGACTTGTATTAGATGATCTTCCCCGTATTTAACTTGTGTAAATCATCGAGTTTCTGACCTAGTTTGATTTGACCGAAAATTTTGGGTTTTGAATTCGATTTTGAATATTTAGCGGGAAGATGGATTAGTAGAATGTAATGAGCCTTTAGAACTGTTATAATGAGTATATGATACTATGATATTATGTGGGAGTTTACGTCACGGATATAGATTCTTGAAAAGCATGCCTGATCCCCTTTATTTATACTGATATGCTTTTAGATGCGGCGCATCTAGGTTAATTGATGCGGCGTAACGACCTATTTCCAAATTAATAAAAATTCTAGATACGCCGTATTACTTAATCTAGATACGACGCATCTCCATACGCCGTATCTCATTTCTTGCTCCGCATCTCTTATACTTTGTGCAGATACGCCGCACTGATTAAATCAGATGCGCCGTATCTACCTGATTTGCAGACTGTCTACTAAATTTGAAAATTTATTTCAGATGGCATTACCAGAGTTTGAGCAAAGACATCAGTGGTTACGTTTCGAGAATATGGGACTAACCCCTGGCACCTTGGAGGATTACTTACGGAGACTTGAGTCGATTTACTTTAAGAGGATATTCAGGGTACAGGTTTTGGATTTTGCTGATGTGGGATTGATTGGGGCAGGACATGCTGCTGAGAGTTTACAGCGTAGGATGGAGATGGTAGTTACTGGTGATGATGAGGAGGTGGTATTCAGATCTAGTGCTTGGGAGAGATTGTTCAGGATTGACGAGCCCTTGGTACGGGAGCTCATGATTGAGTTTTTCAGTACAGTATACTACAGAGAGACGGATACCGGGTTAGATATTGCTGACACCCTTGTGTTTAGACTGGGTGGTGTACCGAGGCAGATGTCTATGAGACAGTTCATTTTAGCCATAGGTTTGCATACGGTTGAGGAGCTTGATTCTGACGGGTTTGCCAGATATTGGGATGATAGTTTGAGAGCGGTCCCTGACAGAGGATTGTTCAGTGATTACTGGGACAGGATTTCTTCGGGGGGTGATATCACTACTTCCACCCCCTCTTACACTTTGATCAGGGAGCCGATGAGGAGGCTGTGCCACCATCTGATAGCACTTACCATTGCTGGGAGGGGTCAGTCACCTGAGAAGGTGACCACTCTGGACCTCTTCCTCTTGAGGAGCATGGATGAGGGATTGTCGGTGAACATCCCCCACTTTTTGGCACATTACCTCCACCGGTCGGCCGCAGGGAGAGATAGGAGGAGCCATATGACTGGCGGGCATTTTGTTTCTAGGCTGGCCCGCCATTTTGGAGTGATTGGAGCGGAGATTCCAGCAGGGCTGGAGGTTGTGGTGACCCATCTCCCGGTTATTGACAGGGATTATTTGGTTAGACTCGGGATCTGTCAGTTGGCTATGGGAGATTATGTTTGGGTAGCATTGGGGCCTGCTAGAGCTGCAGGACCAGCGGCGGAGCAGGGAGGTCCCCAGGGAGCTCGGCTGCTGCTCCAGCCCATCAGGAGGAGCCGCAGGCACCCGTACCCCCACCAGTCCCTGTACGCACTGTGAGTCAGAGAGTTGAGGCAGTCGAGGGAGAGCTGAGAGCCTTGAGAGGCGTTGTTGATGGTATGAGGAGGGACTCAGAGTGGCTGGTTACGAGTGTGAGCCGACTTTTGGAGCAACAGGGTATTACTCACACTCGCCTAGATGGTACTCATGTTGCTGGAGTGACACTTGGATACACTCGCAGAGTCCGACCTAGGACTGACGATGCCAGCACTTCGGGGACCCACCGCACGACCACACTGACCCTTGATCTCTTGATTCCACGTGTTTATTGACATTGTTCCATGCACATTATTATTATTCTTTTTGGAATGTACTAATCGATATTATCATTTATGCATTTGATGTTTCAGTCTATATTTCTTAATGTGCTTGATAAAGACTGGCATTAAGTTCAGCATGAGAGTACGAGAGGACGTGAGAGAAACCCATGGAACGTGTCATTTTACAACAGACTGTTAACAGTCTGTCTGGTGAACACATGCGTCGCATCTGGTACAACAGATGCGCCGCATCCTATCCTTTATTTTGTTTTTCTTTCGTATTTATTCCAGGCTCGATACGGCGTATCTTCTTCCATAAGATACGGCGCATCGACTGACCTGATGATTTTCATTTTTAATTTTTATATTTTATTTTTCCTAACTACTAATGTGTTATGCAAGTTTGAACCTTTCTTACCTTAGGTGTGTTTTAAAGCCTTGGTGGTATTATAGATTCCTGCATTTCCTGTGGATACATCTATTATGAAGCTTAAACGTTCTAATCCACGAGAAAGATGATTTTTGCTCTTTTACTAATGGAGGATCATACCGAGCAAATCTCAGGGGAGTTTTTCTGTTCTAATTCTTTTATTTTCCAGTTTTTAACCTTTTATACAAACAACGAGGACGTTGTTTAACTTAAGTGGGGGGATTGGAGAATTAGAACACTTAACACTTACTTGTCATAAACTTTTCAAAATATGCTTAAAATGTGCTTAATATATAAAATTTTAAAATTTTTTAGCATGTTTTTGTTTAAAGTCTAAGTTGCATAGCTGCACACATGACGTTATTTTCAAAAATTGTGATTTTTCAAAATTCACAAATCTATGAGTGTGCCGGTGACTTGTAAACTTTAGAACTTGGCTTGTATACTATTCGAGACTACCATAATGAGTATTATTTATATAATTGGAATGACTTGTCTAAATTGGTAAATTTCTAGGATTACACCCAAATAGCCATTATATGTTATGTGTTATTAGCTAACTACACTGGTTAGTTAACCCCCGTATAAACCCTTTTGTTACTCTCATTTTTAGAGTAAGATACCCCTAGAAAAACACTCAGAGCCATTCCTTTCGTTTCTTACACCTTTGTTAAAATGTTTCGTTACACCCTTACACCTTAGCCTACCCTGTAGATTAAAATCCGTGGTTGGTTAATTGCTATAGGCAAAGTGTGTTTCCTTACATTACCTGTGTTCGCGTGCGTAATTCATTATCTATGGTTAGGTCGGGAAATTGCACAATGCAATTGGAGTGAAAGTAAATATTGTATATCTTTGAGTTTATTTTTCGTGTGTTTACTACTTTCACTATTACCGTTATTTCTGAAGTCATGAAAAGTATGGAAAAATTATCCAGAATTATCATTGTAGTGATGTGGTGAAATTTTACACATCTATGTTTATGTTTATAGTTCAAAAAAAAAAAAAAAAAAAATCGAAAAAATGAGAAAAGAAAAAGAAAAATAAAAGTTGGATGTTTGACTTAACCAACTTATGTAAAGTTTTGTATTAAGTGGTCGATATCACCACTAATTGTTGTATATTATATCTATGGATTGAATGGGAGTTGGCAGTTATGGGAGCGCCGACTAAGGTTTATTCTTTGATTAAGATCTTGTTGAGTATAATTCTTGTTTACCTAAAGCGTGTGTTTCAAGTGTTAAAGCGTGAGTTATTCAATGATATGAGTCTTATTCATGGGATGGTTGGGATAGTGATTAACCACACTATGGATTTTAATTTATTTGTTTTGTTTATTTTTCATTTTACACCAATTTATATCCCAAATATTATCCATACCCTATTATTCTTTATCCAACCAAACCTTTGATTTATTGAGATTAGGGATTTGAGCAATCTTAAGTATCGTAGTCGTGGATTTGGCTATGTATTTATGATTTTGTCGCCCTTTTTGATATATTATTATTGGTGAAGTTTGGACCTATCTTTAGCCTGTTCGAGTTAAGGATTTGAGCAATTGCAAGTATCGTGTTCGTGGATTCGATCATGTATTTGTGATTTTGTCGCCTTTTCTGGAATTTGAGATCGATAGGGATTAAGAATGATTAACCCTTAAGCCTAAAAACCCTTTTTACCGCTTTAGACTTGTTATTCCTTGGCTTTAGTGGGGGAGATGTGTATACTTGCCAAGCTTATGATAGAATATTCGTCACGACTGGACAGTTAAACGATTAGATTTGCTTTTATCAGAATATTTTATTTTACTTCTAATTCGTTAAGTGTTTGGTTGTGTGATTATGGCAAAAACGAATACATGCTTAAATATAAAAATAAATCCTAATATCTTTTAGGATACATTTTCATAAGATTAATTCTAAGGTTTACTTGGGGACAAGTAAAGTTCAAGTGGGGGGATATTTGATGAACTCAAATAAGTACATTTTATTACTATCATTTATCCTATTAATTTGACTTGTTTTATTATATTATGTATGAGGATTGATACTTAATCGTTTACTTTTGTAATTCTCAGGTAAAAACAAGCATTTGGTGAAACTTGGCAATTTTGGACTAATTATGGAGCAAAAAATGCAAGAAATTAAGAGTCTACTGAAATGTACAAGATCAAGAAAATCTGCTCCAGATGCGCCGCATCTTGCTTATTACATACGGCGCATCACTATCAATATTTCACCAGATACGATCCAAGATACAAGAGGACATGCGCCGCATCTATCTATGGAGTTACGCCGCATCTTCTGGCGGTGTACGAATATTCCTGAATATTATAATCTTGGACCCCACGCGAAGTTAAGTCAATGCGCCGCATCTACTTACTAGATGCGCTGCATCTTACCCTCAGACAGAAACTATAAATACCCCAAGACCAGACGAATTCGAGAGACATATAATATATACGAGACCGAAGTACAGAAACCCTAGGACGAATTCAGTCAAGGCAGCAGCACAAGACACACCCAAACGAAGATACAAGAGCTGTAAGAAGGTGCTGCATGTGTTTAATTCATTAAGTAGTTTTTTTTTATTGTGTTAGTAAACTTTAATTCATCAAGATTGGTGGCTTGTGTAATGTGACAACGGAAAGATTGCACTCCCTTAAAACTGCTTTCTCATTAATTAAAGTTTATATGTTGATGTCTTTGGTGACTTTTATTAGTGCATTGATAACCTCTGTGTCTAGCTGAGCGTTGATCGGGTTGCCATGCCTCTGCCCTCGCCTATTTATTAGATCGCCTATGCATTCTATGGTCTATAGAAAAGTAGGAAGAAAGATAAATAGGATAGTCATAAGTAATCATTAAGGGTTTACTCGCCGATAAGATTAGAACCAACGAGAAAGGACTTAATCTCGGTGCGTTGCATCGAACTATACACTTCATATAAAACTAGCAATAAAACAAGTGACAAACTACTTATCTATCAGGACAGCCTTCTTATTGTCTCAAGTATTTATCTGTGTACGTGTGTGCTACTTGCTGATTCGTGCCTATTGGTTTAGTTTATTATTTAATTGCAACCAAATCGTGCCAGTCTCTCAGGCTGAACCCCTTGCGTTAGAATAGGTTGTATAGCTAACTTAATTTATTAAAATACTGATTAGAATAACTAGATAATACGTTCCACTCTTAGTGATCGACACTCTACTTACCATTATATTCATACTGACCGGGTACACTGCTCGTTAAGTGTGTGTGTTATTGATAAGTCGGCTAAATATAAATTTAAAACTTGAGTAGGCATTAATACTGCTAAACCGCAACGACACATCGCACGCATCACCTATGCATTCTATCGTCTGTAGAAAAGTAGGAAGAAAGATAAATAGGATAGTCATAAGTAATCATTAAGGGTTTACTCGCTGATAAGATTAGAACCAACGAGAAAGGACTTAATCTCGGTGCGTTGCATCGAACTATACACTTCATATAAAACTAGCAATAAAACAAGTGACAAGCTACTTAACTATCAGGACAGGTCTTCTTATTGTCTCAAGTATTTATCTGTGTACGTGTGTGCTACTCGCTGATTCGTGCTTATTAGTTTAGTTTATAATTAATCATAACCAAACCGTGCTAGTCTCTCAGGCTGAACCCCCTTGCGTTAGATTAGGTTGTATAGCTAACTTAAGATATTAAAATACTGATTAGAATAACTAGATAATACGTTCCACTCTTAGTGATCGACACTCTACTTACCATTATATTCATACTGACCGGGTACACTGCTCGTTAAAGTGTGTGTGTTATTGATAAGTCGGCTAAATATAAATTTAAAACTTGAATACTGCTAAAACCACAACGACATACCGTGGGTATAAATTAGAGCACTACGCACGCACGCATCAGCGACGAAGACGGATCTTTTTGGTTTGATGATGAACAGGAATCCGAAACAGAAGAAGGGGATGAGGAAGTAAATTCGTAGCCACTATTGGTAAACTACACTTTTGTGCTCCTACAACTATTATACATAACGGAGAAAAATTAACCCTACCAACATGTGACCCTTTGGTTAATGAATGCAACGGTGGGGGAGGAATACAAATAAGACAGCTAAAAAAGGAGGCAAGGGTGCAGTGGTTATTTGAGGAAGATGAGGTGATTAAGGGAACTTGGTTCCGCACAAACTTCATGAGTGCTAACTTAAGTGAAAGAGTCCAATGGACAACTCATTTTTTCAAACTGGTAGTAGCCAAGGAGAAAGGAGTGACTGAAGCATGGCCTACCTGCAATCCCTTCCTAAAGGGATGTAATGGAGGAAAATCCCCGGAAGAAAACATGCTCAAAAGATTCACAAATGAATGGGCATGTTTTAATGATAATAAGAGGAGTTGCATTGGGTATAATGGAATATCTTTTGAAGATTGGGTCAAGGTTAAATTTGGGAACACTCAGTTAAATAAACAAGTAGAGATTTAGTTCCGAGACGAATGGGTCAAGGCGAATTTACAACAACAGACCCAACACGGTTTTCCTTTGTATCCAATGGGAGGAGGGATTCCTATGACTTTGGGATTAACTTCAAGTATGATGGAATGGAAGATGATGGAATTGGGCACGATTATACATTCTCGTAAGGAACCTTAAGACACCGTGGCCTTGAGTCTAACTTAAAGACTCGTTAATAAACAAAAGTGCTTTTTCGGGAGACAACCCGAATTATCCATTTGATTCCTTTTAATAGTATAGTTTGGTTTGGTTTGTTTTGTTATAACTTTTTGCAGGTATTGGAGGAAGTAGGATGGCTTGGAAACGCACCACGGAGCTTTTCACTCCTGGAATTCATCTCAGAGAGTTTCTACGGCGTAACTCTGTGTTATGGTTACGCCGTAACCATCCTCAGACATCAGCAATTTTGTGAGGTTTAATTACTTACGGCGTAACTCAGTCCATGAGTTTACGCCGTAATCTTCCCCTGTACCAGAAAAAATTTAATTTAAAATAACTTGCATTCCATAACCTTGTATTACTTTTCTCCTTTTATAATTACATAGTTGCGTACAAAAGGGACTTTGTACATTTCAAGTGGGGGGACGGGAGTAGAATTATAACTTGAACTTTAATTGCCCATTTTTCTAGTTTATTTTGAAAAATTATGCCATTTTAAAAATTTTTGACATGTTTTTCTTAACCGAACTAGAATAGACCTTAGCCGAGCACACTATACCCCTTGATTCCATTGGTGAGGTTTAGCCTTTCATTTTCCCCTTATTACTCAAATCCACCAAATATTGAGTGTGCCGGTAGTATTGTAAACTTTGGAACTTGGCCTTTACATCATTTCGAGACCATAGACGAGTAGTGTGTTGAGGTCGATTAATACATTTGGGAGGGACATTTTGAGAAGGCAATGTTTAGGATTTACACCAAATAGCCCATATTTGTATAATTGTGTGCGTTTATCGATTAATCACCTCGACTTTTCGACCCCCGTGTTAAACCCTTTTGTTGCACTCACCTTTAGTGCAAGATACCCCTAGTTACACCCTTGCAAGCCATTCTTTTCGTTTCTTCACCCATATTTTGTATTGTTTCGTTACACCTATTCGCCTTAGCCTACCGTGTAGTCTTAGTTTATGATTGGGAAGTTTCTGTTTGCCTAAGTTTGAGGTTCAGGTTTAGTGATTCAGGAATCACGCCTACATTGAAGACATATTTTTGAAGATCATTGAAGACCCCCCATATTCCTCATATATGATTCATCTCAAGTGGGGGGATGTCTTATTTATTGTTTATAGTTATGAAAAAAAATAGCAATAGTTTATTTATTTGTAAAGGATAGTGCAAATGTTATAAGCACTATTCCTTAGCCATTATGAGCTTATTGGACTAGTATCGAAGAGTTTGCCTCGGTCACATTCGTTTGAAGACATGAGTTTGTTGAAGACCAAGTTAGTGTGTCCCTCATTTGACATCTACTTATGGACAATAACTTTTTATATTATGATCCGGTTTTCGCGTCTTGAAGCTTGGATTTTGGATGGACGGTGGGCGGTAACGACTTGGTTGTAGGCTAAGGCTTTTTGCTTGTTATTTTTGTTTTTAACCATTTTTGTGCATCCCATGTCTTATCCTATGTCTTGGCCATGGATTTGGTCATGTATCGATGGTCTTTGTCGCCTTCGCCATAGCTTGTTAGTAATGACAATTCACCCTAGCCTTATAAGTTTGTTCACCCAACGTTTCCTTTAAAGATTGTCTTGACCTGAGCTCTAGTGGTGGAGATTTGTGTAACCGCCAAGCCTATGATAGAATACATACTATGACTATGAAATGAGTGACCACCTCGAAATTGACACTTAGAATAGAGAGAGTGTGAGTGTTTTGTTCCCATTTTTGTGAGGTGTTCGGCTTTGATAAATTCTAGCATAGGAAATTATTAAACTCATATTTTCCATGTCTCTTGGGAGATATCTTTTTAAGAATAATTCTAATAAGGTCTACTTGAGGGCAAGTGGAGTTCAAGTTGGGGGATATTTGATAGTATCAAATAGTCATGATATTTTAATGTCAATTTCCCCATATTATGCTCATCATTTATATTGTTTTACTTGAATATATACTCTTATTTGTCAATATTTCATTTTCAGGTAATAAATGAGCATAGGAACGAAAAGACGCGGAATTGGAAGGTTCTTAATGAAAATATACAAAAGTATGCTGGCCAGACAAAAGTTACGGCGTAAATCCATACTCTACTTACGCCGTAACTATGATTTACACTAAGAAGACCAAAGTCAACACAACTCAAGACTACGGCGTAACTTCACAACTTTGTTACGCCGTAGAAATCCAAAGACTTAGAAGAATTCTGTGGCCAAGAAGGTTACGCCATAACCCACTTATAAGGTTACGGCGTAAAAGTGGTAATTAATTTAACGAGAGTTCTACGATCGTAACCTATTCTATAGGTTACGCCATAAAAATATTACTGTGGATAAGATCGTCTATGTAACCACTCGTAAAATTTCACCTTATAATAAACTATTTCATATTCTAATAAAGAATACTTATCCTTTTTCTAAGTATAACTTTTTTTATCTGATCGTAACTACTATCTAATGTGACGTAACTCACATCCTCGATAAACGTGCTCACACGCGGACCAACATTAACTTACTTAATGTTTATTTTATATAAACATTTCCATATAAAACATTACGATATACCATTTTCCACTTTACGTTAATTCGTTAACAAACGTACAAACTAAACATTTCTTACCTATTAGAATTTCTACGAAACCCTAAACCGTTATAACAATGAATATGAATAACTAAACCCTAAAACACTAAATTACAACTCATTCAAGCTAATGTACAAGCTCTTAAAGCACAGAAACCCTAAATTCACTATAACTCTCGATACAAACCCTAAACTCACAAAACCATGATTTTATGTAATAAAATCACAAACCCTAATTAATATATATAAGATTTTTACAAATTATAAGTGTACAAGTCTTTCAAGCCAAGGTACAAGTCGTTTATGCATAACAACATAATATATATATATATATATATATATATATATAAAAGTCATATTATAAACCTCAATGTACCTACTTTAAAGCACAATATCCATGTCCTTTATGCACCAACTTTAAAAATAAATTTTTTAAACTCACTAATTATAAGTACAAGTCCCTAAACCTAATGTACAAGTGTCTAATGCATAAAAACCTAAAATCTCATTTATATACTTTTAAACCTAATAAAACTAACATATAATTAAATTAACATAAGCAAACCCTAAAGATATATTTTCTATATTACTTAAACTATAGTACCACCCTATCAAGCTCATGGTACAACCCCTTAAAGCACAACATGATTTCTTTCTCTTTTACATACAATTCGACATGTATAATAAATAAGAAAACCCTAATTATTTATCTATCCAACAAGTGTCCAAACCAAACCCTAAATAGATCTTGTTACTTCCCTTAAACCCTAGGTACAACATTCCATAGCCAAAGTACCAACATTTGATGCCATTCGATCCCTAATGAACTAATTTAGTTCGATACTAGCTAGGAATAAACCAAACTTCTACCTCACTTAAACTTAAGCAAGATTTAAACCACAAACATCCTTCTATGACCTAAATTCCTCCACATCATATTGTACCCAAGATACTTACCATAAGTCAAAGAAGGTAGGTGATTTAGATGGCTAGGGATTAAGCCACACGACCCATATCTTCCCCCTCCTTACACTTGGCTTCAAGTGGCAAGGTTTACCTCACTATGTCTCTCTTTTTCATAACAAGATGACTAGAAGCCCTAGAATTCTTCTTCTATATATATAGATCGACACTCTTATTTTTTTTTTACTCACTATCATTTGAACAACACAAAATAACCACACACTCATTATTCTACTGATCAAAGAACCTAAATAGAAGTTAAGAAAGAGTTTGAAGAAGCTTGGGAAGGAGGAGAAACATTTGTGTTTTGATTCCAAGTCATTTCACCAAAATCTCTTTTAAATCGAATACATAACAAGTAAGAACTTCTAACCCTTTTTTCAATCCTTTTATAAACTTTAAATACCCCTAAAAACATTACTAAATAATTCCTAATAACAAACTATGTCAAAAATCATGTTTACTTTATTTTTCTTTTTCTTTCTTTTCTTGTCGAACAAAACCAAACGCATCCTATTTTATTTTTTTAAGTATTATTAATCAAGAACACTTAAAACACTTAGGAGATAGATTAAATATGCTTAAGATCATAATAACATGCTTTAAAAATTAGTTGGAACACTTAAACTCAAAAACCGATTCATTTTTCTTTTTCTTTTTCTATCGCAACAACCCCCCAAACGCCCCCTTTGCATAATTATTTCGACCTTAAAACGACAACCAAAAATTCTGAAACTTGGCCATATTAAAGACCACCCAGCTAGCTAATTGTAGGAATAAGAGCGTCGTAAAAAGATTTCTTTGCCTCGCTTTTATTTTGGTATTTTTCTGCCTTGTCGCAAACTGCAACCATGCGCACCTTTTTAGTTAAATCGAGCTCATAAGCTAAAAAGCTGTAAATAAGAAGTTTATAAACATATTATAACATTCATAAAAGAGTCGTAGCAATTCGCGCCTTTTTCCTAAGCTTAAATTGCGTAAAAACGAACCAAGGATGTTGAATGAAAACAATAAAATGCTTTGAGGGTATAAATTGTAAAAACTTCAACTGTTTTTGTTGGGATTCTTGATTTGATGAGACAAAATAAATAGAAGAATGAAACATGAGGGGCTATTTGTGACAAAGAGGAAAACTACAAAGATTGAAGATACAGAAGATATTTATTATATGTTAGGAAGATTTACTAAATATTCTGTATTAATTAATAGTTATCTCTTTGTGTAACCCTAATATCTCTCTATATAAAGAGATCAAGGGAATTAGTTTTATTAAGTCTTTCACAATGTAGAATACAGAAAACGTGTGTGTGGTCTAGGGCGTAGGTCTTTGTAAACGCCTAGACTAGAGTTAGTTTGTCGCCTCAAGAATCACTTGATTCCTGTTACAAATTAGTGTAACCGTATTATTCTGATCAAATAATAATTGAGGCGTGGAGTGTTAAAGAGAAACTTTGTGTCAATAACTTTGATTTGTTCTTATTCCGCTGTGCATGATTATTCATTGTTATTGTTGAATCCTAGATGCTCAAAACGATCCATGAGTTGTTCTAAACTCAACAAGTGGTATCAGAGCTTGGGGAGCTCGTTACCTAGGGATTCACAAGGTTTTTATTGTTGAAGATAAGCAGTTTTGATGAAGGTATGGTCTGTTTTTAATGTTTCTGTCGTCATTGCTATTTTTTTTTTTTTGGTATCGGATCATACAAAGGTGCAGTTGTCGTCTAGTGGGTGGTATATTAATTCTAATTGGCGTCTTTTGGAAGTGAAGAAGAATTATCATACCTCGTACTGATTAGTATTAAATTAATCCGATTGTGGGGCTGCTACTGTACTTCAATTTTCCTTAATATCGTTGATGATATCGAAGTGGGTCATAGGGAATAATCATTCTTTAATCAATCGGTTTGTAGCATGCTGGTTTTTATCTAATTGATCTATCAATTCATCAAGTGGGTCGGTGAGATTTAATTCAATTTACAGTCGATCTATTACATATATGTCATCTTATTCTGTCGCCTAGTGCATGTGGTCAATCAATTCACAATGAATAATCCCGTCTGAAATTGATTACTGATTGGTGACTTTATTGAAAATTGGTATTGTGGGTTGGTTGTCATTAAACGAGCATGGGTCAAGCATATGGGTCGGTGCAAAAGTTAAAGCTGCTGCTTGGTTTATTGTGTTATTAGGAAGTGCTGCTCTTGTAATTAATTCTACTGCTATGCTGGTCAATACTACTGCTTGCTATAATTTATTCTGCTGCTAGCTTTATTTTACTGCTGCTCGGGTTAAATTGTTTGTGCTGTTACGATAGTACTGCTACGCTTAGTAGTTTCTGCTGCTTGTACTATTTTTTTCTACTGCTGCATTTAAAAGAGTTTTATGATTTGATATATATGCTTGAGTTACGAATAGTGAGGGGAAGTACATATGGTTGATTGGAGATTTGGTACACACAGGGGAAGAAACACACACAAGGAATTTGGTTTTTGTTCTTAAAGGTTTTTAAAGGCTCGAATTAATTGTCTTATTGGCGAAGAGAAGTATTTGTTGCTTCTTTGATGATGCAGTGGAATTTTTCAAGGTTGTGTCTTATTATATCTTAAGGTGGGTGTTACACTTTAAAGGTAACTTGTTTGTTCGTTCAGGTGACTACGAATTGACAAAACACTTGAAGGAGTTACGTTATTGTGCTCAGTGATTATTGTCAAGAGATTGCGGTCTCCCTATACATGGAGTATACGTTCGAAGTCGTATTTAGTACAAGGCATAAGACACAAGGTTGGTTTCTTCTACTTCAACATCAAATTGGTAATGATTAGTTTTCTTCAACAATATATAAAGCCTACAGATTTGAAGAATCATTTTATGTACATGCATCACTCGAGGGGAAGTTTCTACTATTTATTCATTCTCTATTTGTTGATAACAAAAAGGGGAAGAAATATTGTGGTGGCATGGCATGGTTTAAGGGGAAGACAAGTTTGTTTCATTCTGGGAGATGATTACATCTCAACTTCTCTACTTCGTCAAGGGAAGTTCGTACACGACTTTGTTTGTTTTGTCATCATCAAATAGGGGAAGATTGTTGGGATTCTTGATTTGATGAGACAAAATAAATAGAAGAATGAAACATGAGGGGCTATTTGTGACAAAGAGGAAAACTACAAAGATTGAAGATACAGAAGATATTTATTATATGTTAGGAAGATTTACTAAATATTCTTTATTAATTAATAGTTATCTTTTTGTGTAACCCTAATATCTCTCTATTTAAAGAGATCAAGGGAATTAGTTTTATTAAGTCTTCCACAATGTAGAATACAGAAAACGTGTGTGTGGTCTAGGGCGTAGGTCTTTGTAAACGCCTAGACTAGAGTTAGTTTGTTGCCTCAAGAATCACTTGATTCCTGTTACAAATTAGTGTAACCGTATTATTCTGATCAAATAATAATTGAGGCGTGGAGTGTTAAAGAGAAACTTTGTGTCAATAACTTTGATTTGTTCTTATTCCGCTGTGCATGATTATTCATTTTTATTGTTGAACCCTAGATGCTCAAAACGATCCATGAGTTGTTCTAAACTCAACAGTTTTTATAACAAGGACCTAAAATGAAATCGACATAGAGTTTAAGGGTAAATCTCGCCAAATTTGAAAGATGGAGTTTTATTGGGCCAAAAGTGTAAATATTTTAAAGTTATTAATACAAGGACTATTTTTGCCAATGACTTATAGTTGTGGGTATAAATTGTCATTTTTGAAACTACAGGGGTAAAAACTGTCATTTCACCAAAGTTCAGGGGTAAAAATTGTCATTTTACGAAAGTTCAAGGGTAAAAATTATCATTTTGTGAAAGTTCAGGGGTATAAACTGTCAATATATGAAACTATAAGGGTAAAAAGCGTAACATTTTCTAATTATTATTAGAAATATATTTTGAATATATTTATAATAAAAACTACTCCCTCCGTCTCAATTTAATTGTCCATATTTTCTTTTATGGATGTCTCAAATTAATTGTCCACTTTCCTTATTTAGTAAAAACTAGAGAATCTAGTGGAGGAATATTCCATTTTAGTGGTTGAAAATTAAAGTGGCCCCACTTTTATTAAACTTTGTGTTTTCTCTCTCCTGACAAATAAATTGAGACGGAGGGAGTAATAAACTAAATACATTTATCTCAATAACAAACAAACAGAAACATAAAAATGAGAAATAAGATAAAATCTTATCCAACTTTTGAAGAGACTTCGTGTTGTCTCAATTAAGCATTTATTCGATAACCAAAAACGTTACGAAACGAATATTAAAACTTATATATATATATATATATTGGAATACGATTACTGAAACTTGACATACCAACCCAGGTCGCGTGCCGGAGACGTTTATCAACTCTATTTAATTTGTTTTCCATCCAGACTGCTAAGGTGAGTTCATAGTCCCACTTTTTATACGTTTTCCAAACTTGTGGGGAGATACATGCTATAAAACCGAACACAAGTATTTTTCTGTATGCTATCCTGATTGATATTGTCTAAGTTTAACTTTTGCCTCTAAAAGACCCTCTATCATGAACCATTAATCACTTGCGGGTGAATGCGAATATAGTGAATAGATCTATTGGCAGTTGACGACCCATTTGTGTTGCTGGATAAGTAGCCAAATGCACTTTATTTGAGGAAAATAAAGAGACCGGCAATCTCCTACTCGGGGGCAAAATTACTTCATTTAATTATGTAGTAATATACATCATTAACTTATAACTATGATGATAAACCGGTTAACGTTTTGCGTGTCATGAGACTTAGGGCAATATATTGAACTGCAATATTACTGAATTACTTTCTACTTAGCTTGTGTTCAAACTGATTATAACTTTAAACGCTATGGATTCACTCAACCTTTGTGTTGACTTTTTAGCGTGTTTTATCTCAGGTAATTAGAAGCTTGATTGGCACGGAGTGGCTGTGGACTTTCTTCTTATAAAAAGAGTGTCCATTTTGTTATCATTCAACAAATAACGTATCTTTTATAATGTATTTTAGAACTTCCCGCTGGGACCTCTATAATGTAACTCTGATTTAAATAAATGAATGATAATTTTTTTTATTTAAAACGTCTCTTTTCGAATCGTTTTCTATTTTCATGACTATGATACTTGAAGTAATACCCCAACTTATATTCCGTTGCGTATATCAAAAATGGGGGTGTTACAGTCTGAGATATGAAGGTTACGGCGTAACCAATCTTTTGGGTTACGCCGTAACTAAAACGAGGCTATAAATACAAGCCCTAATTCTGCATTTTCACAACATCTTCCTAACACATCACACCAAGGGATGAAAAAGGGCTTCAAGGAGGCGATATTCAGCAGCATACAAGTCATTTTCAAGGGTGAATTCATGCCATTCACTACGTAAGTTTTAGTATTTCATATCAAACATTTGTATTTAATTCGATGTCTTTCTTTATGATGTTCAACATTGAATTTTCTGCATTATTTAATATGATCGGCTAAACACCTTTGGTGTTAGCCTAGTTATGAAATTGTTTATGCCATGATTTAGTTTTCTTGTTTTCGTATCGCTTTATGTGCATGTTTTCTTTGCTTATTCATGGACACCTTCGTTTCGGTAGTATGGATGTTTGGTAGTATCTAGGACGCTAGGAGAATTGACCATAGGACCCTAGACGAATAGGTTGCGAGTAGTGGTAAGAATTGACCATAGGACTACCACTATCTTGTGTGCGAATTGACCATAGGATCACCTATCAAAAGGAAATACTTAAGAAGCTAAGGGAAAACCTAAGTTCCGAGAGGCCTGGTTTCCTTAGAATAAGTCTAGTTTACAGCTGGTACTTAATGACTGTGATATTGGTTATCCGAAAAACTCTGCCAATCGTATGGTTACGGAATAGGGACCTTTTGATCATAGGCTAGACGAATTGACCCGAGGATTCTAGCGACATTTACCCCCACGTGGAGCGATAGAAAACATTAATAAAGAAAACTTAATTATGGCGTAACAAGACTAATAATTAGGCTACCACATTATTATATATACTAAAAACCATTAGGATGAATAGTGCAAAACACTGTTTTGCACTGTTCATGTTACAGTAACTTTTTTTTTTCTTTTTTTTTTAATTTCGAAAAAATAAATAAATAAAAAAAAAAGTTTTTGAAAAAATATTTTCAAAAAAAAAAAAAAAAAATTCAAATGGTTAATTAGTAGCGTAGATGGTTTCCTTATTGGTTGGTGATGTGCAATTAAGTTGTTGTGGGCTACGAGACAACATACTATTGGTCCATTTTTGTGTTAACAACATAATTGCCCAGAATCCACACAGTTCCCATGAAAAAATATTTTCAAAAAAAAAAAAAAAATCAAAAAACTTTGCAATGTTCATGCTACAGTAAACTTTTTTTTTTTTTTTTTTTTTTATTTTTATTTTTTTTTTTTTTTTTTTTTTATTTTAATAATTAATGGTTAATTAGTAGCTAGGGCTGTAAACGAACCGGACGATCACGAACGGAGCCTTGTTCATGTTCGTTCATTTAATTTTAACCGGACAAATAAAAGGACACAAACGCTTAAACGGACGAATTTTCTTGTTCATGTTCGTTTATTAAGAAAATGAGCTGTTCATGTTTGTTTATGTTCGTTCATTAAGACACTAAACGAACATAAATGATCAAACATAAATGAAAATAGACAAACAAACATAAACTTTATTAAATTATGCACAATATTTTGTTTTATAAGTGTTGTTTTGTTTAAACAAACCAATTTCAAAATTATACAATTAAAAGATATGATATACGAGCATAAATAAATAAATGAACATAAATGAACGTTAACGAACGCATAATCGGACGTTCACGAACATAAATGAACGGACGCGACTTTTGTTCATGTTCGTTCATTTAACTAAACGAACGTAAAATATTGTTCATGTTCGTTCTTTTAATAAATTAACGAACATAAATGAACTTTTTACCGAACGGTTCATGAAATGTTCACTGAACGTTCAGTTTTTTTACAGCCCTATTAGTAGCGTAGATGGTTTCCTCATTGGTTGGTGATGTGCAATTAAGTTGTTGTGGTCCATTTTTGTGTTAACAGCATAATTGCCCAGAATCCACACAGTTACCATGAAAAAATATTTTCAAAAAAAAAAAAAAAAAAAAAAAAAAAAAAAAAAAAATTCAAAAACCTTTAAAATTAATTTTTGTAAAAAAATTAATTTAAAAAAAAATACAAAATAATTGTGAACCTACCAAACCAACAAAAAAACAAAAAAAAATTTTGAAAAAATATTTTCAAAAAAAAAAAAAAAAAAAAAAAAAAAAAAAAAAATTCATTACAACTATTATACATTTAGCGTAGGACTGATGAACAGTGCTACAGTGGAGCTACAGTAACGGGCCGAATGAACAATACCATCTTCGCTACAGTACTGGGCCATGAACAGTACTGTACCTACAGTATATATATATATATATATATATATATATATATATATATATATATATATATATATATATATATATATATATATATTATAGAAACTTGAATCAAAAAAATCCCGCCGCAACGCGCGGGCACCCAGCTCGTTTCTCTCTATTGATTATCTCTTCCATTTTAATTTGCTTTCATCTTATTTCATTTCATTAGTTTAATTAATTAACTTAAAAACCCCCTTTAAAATGAGTGACATTAGAACTTAGATTAGATCCACACGCATAGCTCTTGGGACGACCTCGGCTTTACCAATTACTGCACTACACACAACCGGGTACACTGCTCGTTAGTGCATAGGTAGACCTTAGGTAGACGAGAAAATATAAATATTAAAACCCGGTCTGAAATCCATGATCACCAACCTTCCCCGAACGTGGAGCCGTCTGACTGGGAGGAGCAGATCAAGTTCTAGTTCGACCCGAAGCACACGAACCGAGCCGCTGTCAATGCTCAGAACAGGGCTCAGAACACGATCTCAGCCGACACGGATCCCGCTCATTGGCTGTCACTCGACATCAATACGTAAGACATATTATAATTATTTTACATATAGTTCATTATATACATGGTGTTTGATTTGTTGTTTTTAATTTGTTTCATCTTATATACATGTGTATATACAGTTCGAGAGGCATGAGAACAATTCCCTCCTACAAAGCTTCTACGACATGCATTGCATGAAAGAGGTATGGTTGTAGGAGGAAGCCCAGCTTCAATACGTAAGTGTTGTTTTTTTTTTTCAAACACGCACTTTAATAATTTATTGAAACATAATGTAGTAACCAAACAAATATATTAATTTTCTCGTTTATTTGTAACTACATAGGAAAAGATGATCAAACTACGGGATCTCGGAGCCAATACGCCAGTGGGCTACCTTACACCAAGGAAGAGATACTTGCCAAGGTGATAAAGGGCAAGCAACGGGGTCACATATCCGGGAGGGGTAGGCAGTTAGCCGGCAAGGGCAAGACTAATGGTTTGACTCGCAGCCTACAGGTACGTACTCCCAGGCTCATATTGATCGTATGATGGCCGAGAGAGACGAGCGGGTTGCTTCAGCTGCACGAGAGGCTAAGGCCGCTCGGCGCGAACTCAATGAGGTGTTGTCCGTATTAAGGGCTAACCCCCAATGGGCCGAGTTATGCAGCCAGATTGGTTCCCGGAGCGAGATGGGCCGAGTTATTGTGATTACCGACAAGGTATTGCCGAGGACCGTAGCCCGATGACATGTCATTGGCAATAAGTTTTGCCGAGGACATGTCCACGGCGAAAGCCCGAGATTGGTCTCGGCAAAGGCCTCGTTTGTACTAGTGTAGCTCAAACAAAATTATAAAGACCAACTTCAAAGGTGTTTCGAACAACCTTCAAAAACTACAGTAGTACATTAGTTTTAGTTGTTACTCAATCATAGTTACTACACTACTACTAACTAGAATTCCAAATATAGCGAACCTAGCAAGTAAAAAGTTACAGTTAATATTTAACTTTATAGGTGTATACGAGTTATGCATAAGCTAAAATTTTTTGACCAACGAAAAGCTTGTTTTGACGAGAGTCAAAATACTAACATATTTTTCCCAAAACAAGTCATAATCAATTTAAATGCATTAATGTGAGGTGATTTTCTTTTGACTACTATTAAAACAAGGACTATGAACAAGTGAACTTGCTTAAATTGTTTTTTCTGCTAACTTTATTATTCCATTTTATGTAACACTCTTAAATCTCAACTTTATGTTGTTGCACTTAATCTCGCATGGCCTTCTCATTTGTCACCTCATGATGACTTCTTTCCGTTGCACAGTACTGAAACCACCTGCGGACCACGTCAACTACAAATTACACTCATATTTATTCTTGCATTTCCCTTCAGTTCAAAGCTATAATGTTAAGGAAAAGTTCATTTGTATTTAGTATTTCATTACTATTATTTGTTTAACTGTTGTATCTACTTATAGATTAATGAGATGTTATTTGGTTAGGTTTCCTTGTATTTATCTCACCTATACATTGTAAATAGCCATCCCCTATACAGTTTTACACAAAAGCAAAAAAGAATACGCTATCTAATTGAGAATGACTTTAAATGGTTATTAGAGCAAAGGGTACCATAACACCAAATAACACCATTTTTTTCCCCGCCACGTCAAGGCCACATCATTTAAACACCAAATAACATAACATCAAAAAATCACCCGTTATCATAACACCACCTTTTGGGACCCACTTAAAAAAAAATGCAAAACCAACGCAAACCACATAACTTGGCCATAACACCAAATAACACGGGTGGGGGAGTGATAACACGACCATAACTCAGGTTATAACTTGAGTTACTACAACAACGTAAGTTATAACGCAAGGCCAACGCCAAACCACTCGGTATCATAACTTGGACGAAATGCGAGCCAGCTAGGACGATTTTGCGTTGGGGCGTTATTACTCCCTTCGCTCTTATTGGTTGGGTTTTGCTAAAGTTTTTCTGACAATTTATTAAGAATGTAATTGTACTATATAATACAAGAAGTCATATATTTTTCCTTACAATATGTTTCTACTAAACCTCTAATAATTGCCTGTTTTTTTTTGCCAATTTTCCTTAGAAGATGAACCATGGATTGTTCACTATATCTAAGACTCACCTCCAAGACCACACTTATTGAATGTTACAATTTGACAAGTACAATAAGGTGTAGAATTGTTTCTGAATATAACCAAGTGATGCTACACATCAAAAGGAAGTAAAAAACAAATACAAAAACATGTATCAAATCTTATTTTTGTCACTCAATATGCTGATATATGGGGAGGTTAAAAGTAAATGTGCAATTAATTTTTGCATGCGTATGACAAGAAATCAAATATACAAACGCTTGTGACAGTTATTAATTTGTGAATTCAAACTGAATAAACGATCACTCGATTGCCAGGTATTCTTGACCAGTTAATATTTCAAATATGTTTCAATGACTGAAATGGTAATCTGCATAAACATAAAGACAGTAAAAAGGATAACCAAACTTTCATGTCCGTTGACAGAATATGTATATGCTTATCATGGAAATGATATACACTTCCTAATTCACTACAACAATCAGGAGGACAGGCGAGGACGCTTTTGCCGGGGACACCCTTGTCACCGCCGAAAGTCGCTAAACGACAAAAAACATGCTGACCTGACACACAAATTGGCTGACAGTTTAGTAAATTTTCAACGCACACTTTTGTCCCCATGAAAAGTCTATATGATTTTCACAGAACAAAGTTATAGCTTACTAATTATCCCCACGTTTTTTTTCCTTCAAACACTTTTGGCGGGGACATGTCCCCACCAAATAATTTTGAACAGCCGAAAGTGGGATATTTTAAAAAAATATTTCATTTATAAATGATTTAATTAGGTTAAAAATCATTTAAAATTATTAAAATTAATATAAATAAATTTTAATAATTTATTTTATTTATAAATGATTTAATTAAGTTAAAAATCATTTAAAATTATTAAAATTATTTTTAATAAATTAAAACGATTTAAACTAATTAAAAATGATTTTAAAATGAGTTAAATTAAAAATAAATGATTTAAATTACTTTTTGTCCCCGTCAAAAGTGCGATATTTAAAAAAAATTATTTTATTTATAAATGATTTAAATAGACCCATCCGTTTAAAATGTTATATATATCCATATCATCTCGACTCACCCGATTAACATCTTATATATATCCATAGCATCTGGACTCATCCGATTAACATCTTATGTATATCCATAGCATCTCGACTCATTCGTTTAATATCTCATGTATAACTATATCATCTCGACTCATTCGTTTAACATGTTATGTATAACGATATCATCTCGACTCATTCGTTTAACATCTCATGTATAACCATATCATCTCGACTCATTCATTTAACATCTCATTTATAACCATATCATCTGGACTTTGTTTAACATGTTATGTATATCCATAGCATCTCGACTCACCCGATTAACATCTTATGTATATCCACAGCATCTCGACTCACTCGTTTAACATCTTATATATATTAATAGTATCTCGACTCATCCGATTAATATCTTATGTGTATACATAGCATTTTGACTCATTCGTTTAACACCTTATGGATATTAATAGCATCTCGACTCATTCGTTTAATATCTCATGTACAACCATATCATCTCGACTTATTCTTTTAAGATGTTATGTATAACGATATCATCTCGACTCATTCGTTTAATATCTTAGGTATAACTATATCATCTCGACTCATTTGTTTAACATCTCATGTATAACCATATCATCTGGACTTTGTTTAACAAGTTATGTATAACCATAGCATCTCGACTCACCCGATTAACATCTTATGTATATCCACAGCATCTCGACTCATTCGTTTAACATCTTATGTATATTAATAGCATCTCGACTCATCCGATTAACATCTTATGTGTATCCATAGCATCTCGAGTCACCCGATTAACATCTTTTGTATATCCACAGCATTTCGACTCATTCGTTTAACATCTCATGTATAACCATATCATCTCGACTCATTCGTTTAACATCTCATGTATAACCATATCATCTCGACTCATTCGTTTAAAATCTCATGTATAACCATATCATCTCGATTTATTCGTTTAACATCTTATGTATATTAATAGTATCTTGACTCATCCGATTTACATCTTATGTATAACGATATCATCTCGACTCAATCGTTTAACATCTCATGTATAACCATATCATCTTGACTCATTCGTTTTACATCTCATGTATAACAATATCATCTCGACTCATTCGTTTAACATCTCATGTATAACCATATCATCTCGACTCATTCGTTTAACATGTTATGTATAACCATAGCATCTCGACTCACCCGATTAACATCTTATGTATATCCACTGCATCTCGACACATTCGTTTAACATCTCATGTATAACCATATCATCTCGAATCATTCGTTTAACATCTCATGTATAAACATTTCATCTCGACTCATTCGTTTAACATGTTATGTATAACCATAGCATCTCGACTCACCCGATTAACATCTTGTGTAAATCCACATCATCTCGACTCATTTGTTTAACATCTTATGTATATTAATAACATCTCGACTCATCCGATTAACATCTTATGTGTGTCCATAGCATCTTGACTCATCCGATTAACATCTTATGTATATCCATAGCATCTCGACTTATTCGTTTAACATCTTATGTATATTAATAGCATCTCGACTCATCCGATTAACATCTTATGTTTAACGATATCATCTCGACTAGTTCGTTTAACATCTCATGTATAACCATATCATCTCGAATCATTCATTTAACATCTCATGTATAACCATATCATCTCGACTCATTTGTTTAACATGTTATGTATAACAATAGCATCTCGACTCACCAGATTAACATCTTATGTATATTAATAGAATCTCGACTCATCCAATTAACATCTTATGTGTATCCATAGCATCTTGACTCATCCGATTATCATCTTATGTATATCCATAGCATTTCGACTTATTCGTTTAACATCTTATGTATATTAATAGCATCTCGACTCATTCGTTTAATATCTCATGTATAACCATATCATCTCGACTCATTCTTTTAACATGTTATGTATAACGATATCATGGCAAATCATTTGTTTAATATCTCAGGTATAACCATATCATCTCGACTCATTTGTTTAACATCTCATGTATAACCATATCATTTGGACTTTGTTTAACATGTTATGTATATCCATAGCATCTCGACTCATCCGATTAACATCTTATGTATATCCACAGCATCTCGACTCATTCGTTTAACATCTTATGTATATTAATAGCATCTCGACTAATCCGATAAACATCTTATGTGTATCCATAGCATCTCGATTTATTCGTTTAACATCTTATGTATATTAATAGCATCTCGACTCATCCGATTAACATTTTATGTATAACGATATCATCTCGACTCAATCGTTTAACATCTCATGTATAACCATATCATCTCGACTCATTCGTTTTACATCTCATGTATAACCATATCATCTCGACTCATTCGTTTAATATCTCATGTACAACCATATCATCTCGACTCATTCGTTTAACATGTTATGTCTAACCATAGCATCTCGACACACCCGATTAACATCTTATGTATATCCACAGCATCTCGACACATTCGTTTAACATCTCATGTATAACCATATCATCTCGAATCATTCGTTTAACATTTCATGTATAAACATATATCTCGACTCATTCGTTTAACATGTTATGTATAACCATAACATCTCGACTCACCCGATTAACATGTTATGTAAATCCACATCATCTCGACTCATTCGTTTAACATCTTATGTATATTAATAACATCTCGACTAGTCCGATTAACATCTTATGTGTGTCCATAGCATCTTGACTCATCCGATTAACATCTTATGTATATCCATAGCATCTCGACTTATTCGTTTAACATCTTATGTATATTAATAGCATCTCGACTCATCTGATTAACATCTTATGTATAACGATATCATCTCGACTAATTCGTTTAATATCTCATGTATAACCATATCATCTCGACTCATTCATTTAACATCTCATGTATAACCATATCATTTCGACTCATTCGTTTAACATGTTATGTATAACAATAGCATCTCGGCTCACTCGATTAACATCTTATCTATATTAATAGAATCTCGATTCATCCGATTAACATCTTATGTGTATCCATAGCATCTTGACTCATCTGATTATCCTCTTATGTATATCTATAGCATCTCGACTTATTCGTTTAACATCTTATGTATATTAATAGCATCTCGACTCATTCGTTTAATATCTCATGTGTAACCATATCATCTTGACTCATTCTTTTAACATGTTATGTATAACGATATCATCTCAAATCATTCGTTAAATATCTCAGGTATAACCATATCATCTTGACTCATTTGTTTAACATCTCAAGTATAACCATATCATTTGGACTTTGTTAAACATGTTATGTATATCCATAGCATCTCGACTCACCCTATTAACATCTTATGTATATCCGCAGCATCTCGACTCATTCGTTTAACATCTTATGTATATTAATAGCATCTTGACTCATCCGATTAACATCTAATGTGTATCTATAGCATCTCGAGTCACCCGATCAACATCTTTTGTATATCCACAGCATCTCGAATCATTCGTTTAACATCTTATGTATAACGATATCATCTCGACTCATTCGTTTAATATCTCATGTATAACCATATCATCTCGACTCATTCATTTTACATCTCATGTATAACCATATCATCTCGACTTGTTCGTTTAACATCTCATGTACAACCATATCATCTCGACTCATTCGTTTAACATGTTATGTATAACCATAGCATCTCGACTCACCCGATTAACATCTTATGGATATCCACAGCATCTCGACTCATTCGTTTAACATATCATGTATAACCATATCATCTCGAATCATTCGTTTAACATCTCATGTATAAACATATCATCTTGACTCATTCGTTTAACATGTTATGTATAACCATAGCATCTCGACGCACCCGATTAACATCTTATGTATATCCACATCATCTCGACTCATTCGTTTAACATCTTATGTATATTAATAACATCTCGACTCATTCGATTAACATCTTATGTGTGTCCATAGCATATTGACTCATCCGATTAACATCTTATGTATATCCATAGCATCTCGACTTATTCGTTTAACATCTTATGTATATTAATAGCATCTCGACTCATCCGATTAACATCTTATGTTTAACGATATCATCTCGACAATCTCATGTATAACCATATCATCTCGAATTATTCATTTAACATCTCATGTATAACCATATCATCTCAACTCATTCGTTTAACATCTCATGCAAAACCGTATTATCTCGACTCATTCGTTTAACATGTTATGTATAACAATAGCATCTCAACTCACCCGATTAACATCTTATGTATATTAATAGCATCTCGACTCATCCGTTTAACATCTTATGTGTATCCATAGCATCTTGACTCATCCGATTAACATCTTATGTATATCCATTGCATCTCGACTTATTCGTTTAACATCTTATGTATATTAATAGCATCTCGACTCATCCGAGTAACATCTTATGTATAACGATATCATCTCGACTCATCCGTTTAACATCTCATGTATAACCATATCATCTCGACTCATTCGTTTAACAACTCATGTATAACCATATCATCTCGACTCATTCGTTTAAAATGTTATGTATATCTATAGCATATTGAGTCACCCGATTAACATCTTATGTATATCCACAGCATCTCGACTCATTCGTTTAACATCTTATGTATATTGTTAGCATCTCGACTCATCAGATTAACATCATATGTATAACGATATCATCTCGACTCATTCGTTTAACATCTCATGTATAACCACATCATCTCGAATCATTCGTTTAACATCTCATGTATAACCTTATCATTTTGACTCATTCATTTAACATGTTATGTATAACCATAGCATCTCGACTCACCCGATTAACATCTTATGTATATCCACAGCATCTCGACTCATTCGTTTAAAATCTTATGTATATTAATAGCATCTCGACTCATCCGATTAACATCTTATGTATAACGATATCATCTTGACTCATTCGTTTAACATCTCATGTATAACCATATCATATCGAATCATTCGTTTTAACATCTCATGTATAACCATATCATCTCGACTCATTCGTTCAACATGTTATGTATAACCATAGCATCTCGACTCGCCCGATTAACATCTTATGTATATCCACAGCATCTCGACTCATTCGTTTAACGTCTTATGTATATTAATAGCATCTCAACTCATCCGATTAACATCTTATTTATAACGATATCATCTTGACTCATTCGTTTAACATCTCATGTATAATCATATCATCTCGAATCATTCGTTTAACATCTCTTGTATAACCATATCATCTCGACTCATTCGTTTAACATGTTATGTATAACCATAGCATCTCGACTCACCCGATTAACATCTTATGTATATCCACAGCATCTCGACTCATTCGTTTAACGTCTTATGTATATTAATAGCATCTCGACTCATCCGATTAATATCTTATGTGTATCCATAGCATCTTGACTCATTCGTTTAACATCTGATGAATATTAATAGCATCTCGACTCATTCTTTTAATATCTCATGTATAACCATATCATCTCGACTCATTCGTTTAACATGTTATGTGTAACAATATTATCTCGATTCATTTGTTTAACATCTCATGTATAACCATATCATTTCGACTCATTCGTTTAACATCTCATGTATAACCATATCATCTGGACTTTGTTTAACATGATATATATATATACATAGCATCTCGACTCACCCGATTAACATCTTATGTATATCCACAACATCTCGACACATTCGTTTAACATCTTATGTATATTAATAACATCATATGTGTATCCATAGCATCTTATGATATGGCAATAAGTTTTGCCGAGGACATGTCCACGGCGAAAGCCCAAGATTGTTCTCGGCAAAGGCCTCGTTTGTACTAGTGTAGCTCAAACAAAATTATAAAGACCAACTTCAAAGGTGTTTCGAACAACCTTCAAAAACTACAGTAGTACACTAGTTTTAGTTGTTACTCAATCATAGTTTCTACACTACTACTAGCTAGAATTCCATATATAGCGAACCTAGCAAGTAAAAAGTTACAGTTAATATTTAACTTTATAGGTGTATACGAGTTATGCATAAGCTGAAATTTTTTGACCAACGAAAAGCTTGTTTTGACGAGAGTCAAAATACTAACACATTTTTCCCCAAAACAAGTCATAATCAATTTAAATGCATTAATGTGAGGTGATTTTCTTTTGACTACTATTAAAACAAGGACTATGAACAAGTGAACTTGCTTAAATTGTTTTTTCTGCTAACTTTATTATTCCATTTTATGTAACACTCTTAAGTCTCAACTTTATGTTGTTGCACTTAATCTCGTTTGGCCTTCTCATTTGTCACCTCATGATGACTTCTTTCCGTTGCACAGTACTGAAACTACCTGCGGACCACGTCATCTACAAATTACACTCATATTTATTCTTGCATTTCCCTTCAGTTCAAAGCTATAATGTTAAGGAAAAGTTCATTTGTATGTAGTATTTCATTACTATTATTTGTTTAACTGTTGTATCTACTTATAGATTAATGAGATGTTATTTGGTTAGGTTTCCTTGTATTTATCTCACCTATACATTGTAAATAGCCATCCCCTATACAGTTTTACACAAAAGCAAAAAAGAATACGCTATCTAATTGAGAATGACTTTAAATGGTTATTAGAGCAAAGGGTACCATAACACATAACACCATTTTCCCCGCCACGTCAGCGTCACATCATCTCAACACCATATAACATAACACCAAAAAATCACCCGTTATCATAACACCAAATAACACCACTTTTTGTGACCCACTTTTTAAAAAAAAAAATGCAAAATCAACGCAAACCACATAACTTGGTCATAACACCAAATAACACGGGTGGGGAAGTGATAACACGACCATAACTCAAGTTATAACTTGAGTTACTACAACAACGTAAGTTATAACGCAAGGCCAACGCCAAACCACTCGGTATCATAACTTGGACGAAACGCGAGCCAGCTAGGACGATTTTGCGTTGGGGCGTTATTACTCCCTTCGCTCTTATTGGTTGGGTTTTGCCAAAGTTTTTTCTTACAATTTATTAAGAATGTAATTGTACTATATAATACAAGAAGTCATATATTTTTCCTTACAATATGTTTCTACTAAACCTCTAATAACTGCCTTTTTTTTTTTTGCCAATTTTCCTTAGAAGATGAACCATGGATTGTTCACTATATCTAAGACTCACCTCCAAGACCACACTTATTGAATGTTACAATTTGACAAGTACAATAAGGTGTAGAAATGTTTCTGAATATAACCAAGTGATGCTACACATCAAAAGGAAGTAAAAAACAAATACAAAAACATGTATCAAATCTTATTTTAGTCACTCAATATGCTGATATATGGGGAGGTTGAAAGTAAATGTGCAATTAATTTTTGCATGCGTATGACAAGAAATCAAATATACAAACGCTTGTGACAGTTATTAGTTTGTGAATACAAACTGAATAAACGATCACTCGATTGCCAGGTATTCTTGACCAGTTAATATTTCAAATATGTTTCAATGACTGAAATGGTAATCTGCATAAACATAAAGACAGTAAAAAGGATAACCAAACTTTCATGTCCGTTGACAGATTATGTATATGCTTATCATGGAAATGATACACTCTTCCTAATTATTATATTTGGCACCTTAGTCGTTTATAATAATTTTGAAACTCTTTTGACAAGTAGTTAACTGGATCAACCCGACACGTACTAAAAGTAACAACTTATAATCACTAGTACAAAACTGGGATTTCGTCACACATGTTGTTTTTTGAACGGCCACACATTAACTTTTTTATGTTACTAAATGTACCAGAATAAAAGAAACAACCACACTTGATCCGACTTGTGTAACCATTTCGGAATTACATCTGAGGCTACAGCCACACATTTGAATATTTTCGTGACTAGAGGTATCTGGTAAAACTTGTTTTGATTATTTAATCACTTATAATTTGGGACGTGTGACGGATACAAATAAGTTTGAAACATTAGTCACACTATATATATACATATGTGACAAATATATGTCACACAATTGAACAGTGTGACCAAAATCCATATATGGTCACATGAAGTAATTGTGTATGTGGCTAAATCATATACTCAAGTTTGTCACACATTATTTAAATGTGACTGCTAGTTTTTGTTGAAAATTTAGCCACATATGAATTTGAAATGTGTGACAACTGAAAAGTAAGTTTGAAGCATTAGCCACGATATGCATTTAAAAGTGACAAATATATGTCACACACTTGAACAGTGTGACCAAATGTCATATATGGTCACACTAAACCATTGGCATACATGATTAAGTGTTACCAAAATTCGATACATATGGTCACGTAAGTTAATATGTGTGTCTAAAGTTTAGTGTGTGTTTGCCTGCCAAATCCTAATGTGTATGGTCACATTTAATTATAGCACAATCATGTGACTATAGGCTATACCATAGTCACACCATATCACAAATGTGTATCTGAATTATGTTTATGGCCACATTATAAGGGTATTATATATGAGCAATACATTCAAAATAGTCACTCTGTGAAATATTCATGTGACTATTATTTATAGCAAAATGTGAACTCAGTTACCATTAACCTTGATATTAGTCACATTGAGTGTTTGTGTGACTAAATTCAAGATGTTACATATGGTCATCACATGAAGTATTTATTTAGGTGTCTAAATCATAGAGTCATATTTTGTCACACATTATTTAAGTGTAGTCACAATTCGATACATATGGTCACACATTTTTGATAACTTATGTAATTTTGAGGGGTTAGATATGGGATTTTATAGTCTATCTAGTTTGAGTCTAGTTTGATATTCACTGAATTGAGTTCAGACTATTAGTCATGACTCTTCATTTGCCCTATTACAATGCTAGGATTTTATAGTCTATCTAGTTTAATGCAGTAGTATGTTACTTGCCCCTAGGAACTAGGTTACTTGACTTTCTAAAGTCAATTTTCAACTTTAATGAAGTAACATGTTACTAAAGTGCCTGCAAGTGCATATACATGATAAATGGAAACTGCAAATACAATAAAGCTTGACTGCAAGTGGATATATAATAGTGAAAACTGCAAATTTTTTCATTGACATTGAAAAGCTTGACTTTTTGGAGTCAAAATCCATTACAACAGGCTAAATTACAGAAACAACTATTTAATACTAAAACTGCTGATGTGTCGCGGTTGTTGCAGGTTTTAAATTTATAAAAGTTGAATTACCGAATCTAGAAATAACACAGACGAGTAAGTGAACTCGTCCGTTATAGCAAGATTATGATGGTAAGTCGGGATCGTTCGCAGGGATTTGTGAGTGAATCGAATTGTAAGCTAATAAAAGTAAATCTCTTAAACAAGCAATGATGAAAATATAATACTTCAAACGATTAAAACTACACTTGCTTAGACTAATATACTACTCTTGATAAGCATGATTGTGATAACTCTTGTAAACATGTTGGTTATGATAATTAGTTTGGTGAACTAATTTATTATTTTTACAAGTTAAACCTTCATCAAGATTTTAGTTCATAAAAACAAGCATTACGTTTAACCAATCAATTCAAGGTTCATAATTTCGGGTTAACAAACTTAAACACAAAAATAGACTTTTGTTTTATCAAATACGCTTAAAAAATGGTCAATACAAAAGGTAACCGATTCATAGACAAATAGGTCACAATTGATTGTCAACTACTAATCTTTCGACCCTTGAGGTGGTTTACAATCAATCCAATTTGATAGACAAAAAGAATTCTTATTACAATCACAATTAACCTTCTTTGTTTAATCAAGAATAATGGGTAAAAACAATCATTCATAGACAAATGATTATAACTAGTTGAATAACAATAACTCTTTCAACCTTTAGTATTACTAACTAGTCAAACTTGATTAACAAATGTCACTATGAAACTTAATCACAATTGGATCTTAGAATCAACTTGAAATTGAATTAAAACATGTTATCACAATCATACGCTAATCAATAAACAATACACATCATCTAAGCAAGTGCACAAAGGCACTAGCCACTCATAGCAAACATGAACATAAACTCTAAAATTTGAACATAAGAAATCATGATTGAAAGTCTTACAATGATTGAAATAAGATTACAAATGGTAAGGTAATGATACCCAAAGTATTGGTGTTGACTTCTTGATGTTTTGACTTCCAAATATTGACTTCTTGACCCTTCAAAGCTTCCTGAACTTCTATGGACGAATTTAGGACTTTTGAGAGAGTATTTTGATGAGTGGATAGTTAATTTATGATTGTTGAATTGATAGCCTGCATGACCTCTCACAAATAGTCCTATTTATACTACTTTTAAAGCCTAGGGTCTTTAATGCTTCACTTGGCCTCCAAGAAGAGTAGAATAGTCTAGAATGCTCAATAGAAGGCTTTAGAATCGTTGGAAGTAAAACACAATACTTAGTGATGAAGTTTGGCCAATCAGACGACATCCAACTGATCGGTGCCAAAATTTGATCGCGCGTGTAGTATATATATATATAAATATAGTATCGTGCACACGTGATACGTGGGAAATGACAAGTCAAACCTTTAGGAAAAGTCAAACTTGCAAAACCCGTGAATGTGATGTGTGTGATACCGGGCAAGTGATCACCCGGGTCATGTCCCAGCGAGGTGTGAATCGAGGATTTCATTTTAGGTTCGAGATTAAAATGCTTGATGATTGGATTTGGAGATTATTTGGTGTTGTGGTATAATTACACAAAGCAATGAAACGCAAAAGGTATTTAAAACTAAAAACGCACGTTTTAATTAAAATTAACGTCAACGCGCAAAAATAAAAGTGAAATCTAAGCACGACTAATCCTACGGGCTTACAAACAATTTTCTAACGTACTAGATGACAAAACAAAATTTTAGAAAAAAAAAAGATTTTATTTTTTTGACTTTTATTTTATTTAATACGAAGTAAAAACTGAATTAAAGTAAATAAGTGATTAAAAATATTAAAACGAATTAGAAAAATCTGAAAATTTTATTACAAATACTTTATAACAAACCTAAGCTGGGAAAAATAAAAAAGACATAAAGAACTTAATGAAATAAGCAGAAAATAAGCCAACAGTGTAATAAGCTAAATTTAGAAAACAAGATTTAAAAGAAAACTGATGCAAAAGCTTAATGACAAGAGAGGCTAGCGCAGATGGTTTGTATGTGGGTTTGTGAATCAGGAAACCCAGGTTCGAATTCCATACTTGTCCTTTTTAAAACTTGTTATTTTTTTACTTTTCTTTTTTCAAAAACTACTAAAGCTAATGATTATAAGAGACTTTTGAAAAGGAAATTATTTTAAAAATCGAGAATAGGCTGAGAATAAGGTGCGCAAATATGATCAGTAGAACTTTTATTTGAAAAACTAGTAGAAGCTAGAATATAAAAGATGAATAAGCTTAGAAATAAGCTCAAATGGGAACTGAAAATGAACTAAGTACATGAATATAAGCTGAATGAAAGTTAAATAAGCTACAAATACAACCAGATACGCACAGAACACAAACAAAAAAAAACAACCAGGTCTGATGTAATGCTCGTGGTGCAGGGGAAATAGGCACTAGTTCAAGCTAACAAAAAGCTACTAAAAGCTAATATAAAAATCTTATAAAAAATACTAGAAGCTAGGTGAACTGGTGAATATTAATAATCCAAAATTACAGCTAATTCTAACTTAAAATAAGAGAACTAGAAAATCTACAAAATCTGCAAAAGTAAAAAAAAAAAAAAAAAAAAACAAAAAATGAGACTGTTATGCTAGTAAAATTGCAGACCTAAGCTAGGCTTAAAGGCATTCAACAAGGGACTTGGGGTACCCTTGACTGACCTAATAGAGTCTAAAAATACCAAAACTAAGTGCTCAAAAGGGCTTAAGCTTATGGGAGCTTATCTAGTTCAGTTCATGTTCTAATATAGCACTAACAGACTTGAATCTTACAAATTCTCAAAGATAGGCAATATCCTTATGCTAATAACTCCTAGATGCTGCACTAATCAAGATTGAACTTAAGAAACATGCATATGAATAGTGAAAACCCCAAATGACCCGTTTGACCCACTATGCCAAACACCACTTTTAAATACTGATTTGCAAATTTCCACAGAATAAGGTCAAACTAAGCTAGGTTTGTGAAACACTAATGTTTAATAAGCTACTTAAATACTTAATGAACAATATTCAGTTGGTAAAAGCACTAGAATAAGCCAAGCTTATTTTGACTGTTTTATGACTTTTTAGCTAATTAAAGTGAAAACTACTTGAAACACTAACAATCTATCTAACAATCATACATTAACATCACAAAGAACAACTGAGCACAGAAAATCAGATTAAGCACCCAAATAAGCTACTGAACAGAAACTAAGCTATTATGCAAGGAAAATGGAGAATCACACCTTTGACCCTAGCTTAAACAAGGGCTCCAACTTAATGGCAGCTACAAGCTCTAGCTTGTTTTGCAACAAGCTAGTAAAGTCCTTCTGGCCAATCCATTTCGACCACTTCCAATGCTTTCCACAAATGCATAGGTAAACTGCTTTTTTTTTTTTGCTTAATTTGACTTTTTCTTGACTTTTTGACTTTTCAGAATAAAGCTTTTAGAATCGAATACAAGCTTACACAAAGCTATAATAAGCTTTTATAAGCTTATATTAAGGGTGATGAGGCTTGTGATTAACTTTTAACAACTGAAAAGACTTAATACGAATTACCAAGAAAACTTGAACTTTTATTAATCTTGAAAACTAGTACAGAGATGATTAAAACAAGAACAATAAGTGAAAAATGACTTGAATTGATACTGGCAAACTTAAATTACAACTAATCTTACATTAAAAATAAAAGGTACGACTAAACTAAAAACTACTTAACTTCTTAGCCAACATTGGCTTACAACTCGCCTATTTATACAAAGAGATTAGGGTTTCTCTTGCTTCTGATCACTCCTCAACCGTTGGATTAAGCTATCTTCAATCTTGGCCTTTGGTACCATTTTGGCGCCCATTTAATCCCTCGGATTGGTGACATGGAGGGGGGGGGATGTAAATTATTTTCTGGGTTTGACTTTAGGTGGGTAGGGTGGCTATTGGGAAGTGGTGAGGGAGACAATCTTGTCTAAAGGTACTGGCTTTGGGAAATGGTGGAAGTTTGGGCGGGAAAGGGATAAAGAAGAAGAAGGTTTTGACCGGGTATGACCTGGTGTTTAACTAAAACAAAAGACGGGTTGGGTTTTGGTTTTAATTTTGGGCTTTTGGGTTTATTAATTTGAAAGTGGGCTTGATGGGTTGGTTTAGGTTATAAGGGTTGGGTATTTAAATGAGATGGGTTGTTTGTTGTGGGTTTGGGGTTTAATTTGAGTCCAGCAAAGTAGTAGTGAAAACTTTGGGATTAAAATGGAAATTAGGTGTAAATCCAAGGGCCAAAACTGCCAAGTCCGAAAGTTCAGGGACCATATATGTCGAATCTGAAAATTATCACGAAGGACCAATCCTGACATTTGGATATTCTTCAGGGGTTGACTTGACTTTGACTTTTCTTGATCAAATGCACACTTGTTGTCGAATCGATCCAAAAATACCAATTTTCGCTCTGTTTTCAATCTTTTGTACCTGAAAAGCATAAAACACAAAACCAAGGATATCTGCAATATATTTGGGTGTTTTTGGTCATTTTTGTGTCTTTATCGGGTGTAAAATGATGAGTATTTACACACTCATCAAATCCCCCACACTAAGCTATTGCTAGTCTCTAGCAATCCAATCATATGAAGTAATGAAAGGATCGAAAGAATACCAAGTATACCCCGTTTCGACTTTTTATTAAATATGAGAAATTTAAACTAGAACATAAATAAATAACATGCTTGATTTTCAAAAATGGTATCATGGAACGGGATTCACACAAAATGGGTGTCTCCAGGGAATTGATATCGTCATCCTCTTTTTATACTCCCAACTAAGCTTAAACTCATTGTGCAAACGTTTTTGTAAAATGCTAACGCTACTTATACTAATAATCTATGTAAGCCGAAACTTAACTTTTCACTCCCACAATTTATTCAATTTTAGGTGACTGTGCTCATTTTCAAAATTTTGACCGCAAAAATCGACGTTTATTATGGTTGCCATTCGTTTAAGTCAAATACTAATTTACCGGGAACCTCGGAAATCTAAGGATCAAAAGGACCTTTTCCATGTAGCGGCTTTCTTCTCGGCACATCCCAAACCAGTTGGTTTTAGGTGACCAGGCTTTTGACACCCCACAGAGAATAGTACCGGAATCAGCGGAATTTCGATTTCAAAGATTTTGGATATTCCCACTAAGCTAGTATTAAATACTTAACTAAATAACAACAAACGATCATTTAGAGATTAGAGACTCAAAGGCGAGATCACTCCATGTAACGGCTTTCTTCTCGGTACATCCCAAACCAGTTGGTTTTAGGTGACCAGGCTTTTGACACCCCACAGAGAATAATTTCGGAGATTTCGAACCCCTTTGAAATCAACAATCTACTAAATTACCGTTTAACCTTTATACAAAATCGACGAATCCAAGTTCAACTTCCGATTTAAATTTAAAAGAAAGCAATTTCTACATTTATTAACATATACATCTTTATTTTTGCAACATCAAAATTTATTGCATTTTGCAATATCATTCCATTTTATTTTATTGTATTTTTTTCATTTTTCCATTTTTTCATTTTTTTTTTTTTTTTTTTTTTTTTTTTTTTTTTTTTTTTACTTGTGCAACATAAATTAACGGAGCTTCACGGGAACCAAGACCTAAACGCCTTTCGGAATAAAGGATCCAAGGGCCGATTTCGAACCGTAGCTTAGGACTTATATGCTTTCTCAAAAATTAAAATAAAAATGTTGGGTCTAAAATGCTGCTGATTCGAGAAACATAACTCTGCTGGATAGTTATGTGACTCTGCTGATTAGTGTATTGACTCTGCTGTTTTGATAACTCTGCTGTTTTAGTATAATAGGCATATTGTAACTCTGCTGCTAGCTCACGAAGACTCTGCTGCTAGAAGATTTACTCTGTTGTCTATAGGATATGTATAGTATGTTAAGGATAAGTATAGAAAAGATACGTATGAATATTTTTCTTGTATAGGAAGTCTTGTAAACCGACTAGGACTCCTTACGCTATAAAAGGAGGTTCTAGGGTTAGAGTTAGACATCGATTGATCGATTATCTTAGCATACGTATTGTTTACACTTCAAGGTTTCTTGTAACCCTATTGCTATTAAGAGCAATCGTATTAATATATTGAAGTGTTGTTTGAGAATTCGTTTGTGTTTATTCTTCTTAAGATCAAGTATTAGTTTCCGCATAATATTTGATATACAATCTAAGATCAGTTCCTATACCGATTACTTTAGATTTATCTAAGGTAATTAATAAGATCGTGAAGCTCAACTGGGATCAACAAGTGGTATCAGAGCTTGTGATCTAGAAACTGGTACCAAGAAGAATTTCTGAATAAAAGATCTGCTAATCATCAAATTTAGCAATGGATTCCGATTCAACACACATGGTGACTGCTTCAAGAGTTCCTATGCTCAAGACTGGAGAGTATGAGATCTGGAAGATGAGGATGCAACAATACATGCGAATGGTTGATTACTCACTTTGGGATGTTGTTCTTGAAGGAGACAAGGTGCAAACCAAGACTGCTACTGGATCAGTCTTGACTCTCAAGACAAGTGAAGAGAAAGCACATAGAAGATTGGAGGTTAAGGCTCACAGTATTCTCATGATGGGAATACCTAATGATTATCAATTGAGTTTTAATCATCTTGAGTCTGCTAAGGAGTTGTGGGAAGCAATTGAACTTCGATTTGGTGGGAATGAGGCTACCAAGAAATCAAGAAAGAATCTACTGAAGCACCAGTTTGAGACTTTTTCTGCTTTGGGTTCTGAGAACATTGAGGGAACCTATGATCGACTTCATAAGTTAACCAGTCAGATGGCTCTTTTGAAGATTGAACCATCTCAAGAAGATGTTAATCTAAAGTTTCTGAGAAGTCTATCTTCTGAATGGAACACTCATACAGTGGTTTGGAGGCACAAGGAAGATTTTGATACTATGACATTGGACGATCTGTACAACAACTTGAAGGTTTATGAATCTGAAGTGAAAGGATTGTCAAGTTCATCTTCTACCACAAATAATCTTGCTTTTATTTCCTCAAACAGTAAGAATACTGGTAGACATCAAGAACAGCACTCTGCTGGTGGTGCTTTTGCTCCTGCTGTTGGTTCACATGTCTCTGCTGCTAACTCTGCTAACACCAACACCATCAGTGATGCTGCAATTTGTGCTTATTTGGCTGAACTTACTACCAGTACTTCAGTCATGCCTCAAGATCTGGATGAACTTGATCCTGATGATGTTGAGGAGATTGATATGCAATGGCAATTTGCAATGCTTACTATGAGGGCAAGAAGATTTCTTAAGCGTACTGGGAAAGAGATGAAGTTCAGAAGGAACAAGAGTGTGGGATTTGACAAGTCAAAGGCTGAATGTTTTAATTGCAGAAAGAAGGGACACTTTGCAAGAGAATGCAAAGCACCAAAAAGAAGCAATGAAAATTTCAAGAAGTCTGCTGATGAAGAACCAAATTCTACTACTGCTATGGTATCATGTGATGGGTTGGGTGATTTTGATTGGAGTGATCTTGCTGAGGATGGTCCAAATTGTGCATTAATAGCTGAAGAAGATCCTGAAGTACAGCATTTTGCTCTCATGGCCTATTCTTCTTCTGGATCAGACTCTGAGGTATCAAATGAATCATCTTGTTCTTTTAAATCATGTTCTGATACAATTGAGATACTTAAGTCTAGTAATGGAAGCCTTAAAAAGGAAAATGAAACACTTAAGCTAGATAATCTTAGTTATGAATATGGTTTAAAGAACTTAGAAGAAAAACTAGAGTTTTATAAAAAGATTGAAATTGAATACCTTGATCAGATCACTATCCTGAAAAATGAAATTATCAAGAAAGATGATGAGATTAAGGTTCTTGTGGAAAAAGTAGGAGAAGCTGAACAGGCTAGAGACTTAGCTAAGAGTGAGACTGAAAAACACATTGTTAGGGTGGAAAAACAACAATTTGCCACTGACATTCTTAGTAAACCATTAGGAAGACACTTTAATGGTATAGGATATAATGCTGTAGCTCACCCTACAAAACTTAGTGCCAATGCCCCTCCTACTAGGACATTAACTTTCATATCTGAGTCTGGAGCCACACCTGTAGGTGAAACTAGTAAACCTGTAGTTGAAACTAATGAAAAAGAAATAGAGTCACCTAAGGTTGAGGTAAAGAAGTATGATCAAGCACCTCTGATTGAAGATTGGGTGTCTGACAGTGATGATGATGAAGTAGAATCTGATTCAACCTCTAAGAACAAAAAGGAAGAAATTCCTACTGTTGTTGAATCAAAAGAACCTAGGGCTAAAAGGGTTGATTTTGTTAAGCCTAGGTTTGGTAAAGGTATCTCTAGAAAGATGGCTGAGTATGATAACACACCTAGAGTATATCCTAAAAGAACAAATAACTTGCCTAGGGGAAACCAGAGAAATTGGAACAACCTAGTTTCACACAAATTAGGTACTGATTTTCAATTACTTAAGAGGGCATGTTATTGCTGTGGTAGTTTTGAACATCTGCAAGATGAGTGCTATAAGAAACCAGCTTGGAACCAATACACTAGGGTGAACCATAGAAATTTTGCTAGGAAGACTCACCCTCACCCCAAAAGAAACATGGTTCCCAAGGAAGTTCTGATGAGAGATGGTACTTCTAGAGTTATCTCTCCTATTGCACCAACAGGGTCCATAAAGAAGGAAATAGTCAACTCTGCTGATAAGGCAAACTCTGCTGTTAAGGCAGACTCTGCTGTTTTGCCTAAAGTTGTTACTGATACTGTTGTGGGCAATCATTTTTATGCTGTTAAAGCCTCAGCTTGCTGGGTCTGGAAACCAAAAGTTAAAGTTTTAGATCATGTTCTCAGACACAGCAGTGCACCAATGCAGTTGAAGAAATTTGACTACTTTGATGCACAAGGTAGATCCAAGTCAGTAATGGCTTGGGTCCCCAAGAGAAACTAATTCTCTTATTTTTTGTGCAGGGCAATCTACAAAAGGAGCTAAAGGATAAATATATTTTTGATAGTGGATGCTCTTCACACATGACTGGAGACCAGAGCAATTTGGAGAATTTTGAAGCTTTGGATGGTGGATATGTTGCTTTTGGGAATGACCCCAAAGGAGGAAAGATTGTTGGAAAAGGCATAATCAGAACTGGAAAATTGGATTTTGAGAAAGTGTATTTGGTGAATGGTTTAAAGTTCAATCTTTTTAGTGTCTCACAAATGTGTGACAGAAAGAATTTTGTTCTTTTTACAGACACTGAATGTCTTGTCTTATCTCCCGACTTTAAGATACCTGATGACAAATTAGTACTTCTAAAAGTCCCTAGACATGACAACATATACAGTGTGGACATAAAGAACATTATTCCCAAAAGAGATTTAACTTGTCTGTTTGCCAAAGCCACTATTGATGAATCCAAACTATGGCACAGAAGGCTTGGACATCTGAACTACAAGGCTATCAACAAGTTGGTGAAAGGAAACTTGGTCAGAGGATTACCTTCAAAGATTTTTGAGAATCCTGAAGTATGTGTTGCTTGTCAAATGGGAAAATAGCATAGAGCATAACTATGGCACAGAAGGCTTGGACATCTGAACTACACGGCTATCAACAAGTTGGTGAAAGGAAACTTGGTCAGAGGATTACCTTCAAAGATTTTTGAGAATCCTGAAGTATATGTTGCTTGTCAAATGGGAAAACAGCATAGAGCATCTTGTAAGTCCAAATTGGTGAATTCTATAACTGAACCTTTGTTTATGTTACACATGGACTTATTTGGACCTACTTATGTGCATAGTTTGAACAAAAAGATGTATGGTTTAGTGGTTACTGATGATTTTAGTAGGTTCACTTGGGTATTCTTCCTAGCTACTAAGAATGAGACTTCTGGTATTCTTAAGGCTTTTATTACTAGGATAGAAAACCTATTTAATCACAAGGTTAAGATCATCAGATGTGACAATGGAACTGAGTTTAAGAATCAAGTAATGAATCAGTTCTGTGAGGAAAAGGGTATAACTAGACAATTTAGTGTGGCTAGAACTCCTCAGCAAAATGGTGTGGCTGAGAGGAGAAATAGAACATTAATTGAAGCTGCTAGGACTATGTTGTCAGAGTCTAAGTTACCCACTATCTTTTGGGCTGAAGCAGTCAACACTGCTTGCTATGTGCAAAATAGAACTAAGATAGTTAAACCTCACAATAAGACCCCTTATGAGTTATTGCATGGTAGGAAACCACTGATTGATTTCTTTAGACCATTTGGGTGTCCTGTCACTATCTTAAACACCATTGACCACTTAGGCAAGTTTAGTGAGAAAGCAGACATAGGTTACTTTGTTGGATACTCAACTGAAAGTAAGGCTTTTAGGGTTTTCAATCAAAGGACTGGGCATGTGGTGGAAAATTTGCATGTTAAAATTAGAGAAACCACACCTAATGTTGAAGGAAAAGGTCCTGAGTGGATGTTTGATATTGATTCCTTAACCAAGAGTATGAATTATCAACCAGTCATTGCAGGTACTACTAACATGTCTGCAGGTACACAAACTAACCCCAATGCAGGTACACAAGCAAAGAAGGATGAAACTGCAGAGGAGTTTGTTTTGATTGAAAGAAGCAAGTTTGATCAGTATTTCACACCAACAGATAAAGAGGGAAAAAGTTCAGATGATGCTGCTGTTCATAAGGAAGTTCCAAAGGATACTGAAGAAGGTGATGATGAACCTTCTCATGATGTCAAGAATGATGATAAAGAATGGAATACAGAGTCAGATGTTGCTGGGCAACAAGGAAATAAACATAGCAACAGTTCTCTCAACTCTGCTGCCAAGCCAAAGCACTCTGCTGATAAGCCAAAGCACTCTGCTGTTAGGCCGAAACACTCTGCTGTTAGGTTTGGTGATTCTGCTGCTATGGACAAGGACTCTGCTGCTGATAAAGATGGTGATTCTGATGATGATTCTGCTGATGAGATGCCTGAATTAGAAGAAGTGTATGTGGATACTGATGATGAAGTTGTTGATGTTTTTAGTGCTGAAGCTGATTTATCAAACTTGGAGACTGACATACCTGTTAGTCCCACACCAACAACAAGAATCCACAGGAATCATCCAAAGGAGCAAATAATTGGTGATGTTCACTCTGCTGTTCAGACTAGAAGTAAATCAAAAGGGTTGAGTGATTTGCTTGATCAGGGATTGTTTGCTCAAACACTTAAGAAGAGGAATAGCCACAAGGATTTACAAAATTGCATGTTTGCCTGTTTCTTATCTCAAGAAGAACCCAAGACCATTCACAAGGCTTTGAAAGATGAAAGTTGGGTTGAAGCTATGCAAGAGGAATTGCTGCAGTTCAAGCTTCAGGAGGTCTGGACATTAGTTGATTTGCCTAATGGAAAAAGGGCAATTGGTACAAAATGGGTGTTCAGATGTAAAAGAGATGAAAGAGGTATTGTCATCAGAAACAAGGCTAGATTGGTGGCTCAGGGATACACTCAGGAAGAAGGGATAGACTATGATGAGGTCTTTGCTCCAGTTGCAAGATTGGAGGCTATCAGACTTTTCTTGGCATATGCTTCATACAAGAATTTTCCTGTGTATCAAATGGATGTGAAAAGTGCTTTCTTGTATGGAAAGATACCTGAAGAGGTTTATGTGATGCAACCTCCTGGGTTTGAAGATCCTAAGTATCCTGATAGGGTCTACAAGGTAAAGAAGGCACTGTATGGACTACATCAAGCTCCTAGAGCTTGGTATGACACCTTATCTCAGTATTTGTTGAATAATGGTTTTCACAGAGGAACCATTGATAAAACATTGTTTATTAAGAAAGACAAAAAGGATATTCTACTTGTTCAGGTCTATGTAGATGATATCATTTTTGGGTCTACAAATAAGGTGTTATGTGAAGGATTTGAGAAGTTAATGCACAGCAGGTTTGAGATGAGTTCTATGGGAGAATTGACTTTCTTTTTAGGACTACAAGTTAGGCAGAAGTCAGATGGGATTTTTATTAGCCAAGACAAGTATGTGGCTGATATGTTGAAGAAATTTGGTTTCAAAGATGTGAAGGCAGCCAAGACACCAATGGATAAAAATAAACCTTTGCTCAAGGATGAAGATGGGGTAGAGGTTGATGTACATCTGTACAGATCAATGATTGGCTCATTGATGTATCTGACTGCTTCAAGACCAGATATCATGTTTTCTGTGTGTGCTTGTGCTAGATTCCAAGTGTCCCCAAAAGTTTCACACTTAGAAGTAGTCAAAAGAATTTTTAGGTACCTAAAGGGTCAACCAAAATTGGGTCTTTGGTATCCTAATAATTCACCATTTGACTTGATAGCATACTCAGATAGTGACTATGCTGGAGCTACTATGGACAGAAAATCAACCACTGGAGGCTGTCAGTATCTTGGTCATAGGCTGATCTCTTGGCAATGTAAGAAACAAACAGTGGTAGCTAATTCGACAACTGAAGCAGAGTATGTTGCTGCTTCTAGCTGCTATGGACAAGTGCTCTTGATTCAGAACCAATTGCTGGATTATGGGTACAATTTCATGAACACAAAAATTTTTATTGATAACAACAGCACAATGTGTATTATCAAAAATCCTGTTTTTCATTCTAAAACAAAACACATTGAGATAAGACATCATTTTATTAGAGATTGTTATGAGAAAAAGCTTATTCAAGTGGTTAAAGTACATACTGACAATAATGTTGCTGATCTACTTACCAAAAGTTTTGATATAAGTAGGTTTCAATTTTTAGTTGCTAGTATTGGTATGATCAATCTTTAAATCTTAAACTCTCTTATCTCTGTATGTTTTTGTAAAGTTTTGTAAGGATTTGTGCTGTTGCTTAGTCAATATCTGGTGTTTAGTCAATGTCTGCTGTTTAGTTGTTTATTGCTATGCCTACTCTGCTGTTACTATGGAATATTCTTGCTTGTGTTTGTTGTTTGCTACTAACCTTTTGCAGATACATATCCATACACAATCAAGTAAAACATAAACAGAGGAAGTTCATTGATTCAAAAGGCATAAGTACATCATACATTCATTCTGTTCAAAAGGAAAGATCAAAAGACATCAAGCTACAAAGATTCACAACCTAAATCTTAGCAAAGTCAGGCATGACCTTGCTACGAGGTCCCCTAGTGCCCATTGCTTCAAACACCCTTGGACAGGGGAGTGCAAGTACCACTGGACGTGGTGGTAGATCCTGCTGCTGACTGGTAGAGGGAGCTACTTTCTTCTGCTGATTCTTTTTCATTGGAACTGGAGGTTTCTGTTCAACCGGACTTGGCTTTGGATGAGGCCTGTGGAGACTCCTTGCAAAGTCGGCTGCGGCTTTCTCCATTTGCTTCTGCAGTTCAGCGGTTATTGGATGTTTTGGAGGGATGATTTCCCAGGCCCCTTGGTAGTAGGTCATTGATTTCGGCCAACCTTGCTGTTTCCCAGGCCAATTTGATGTTTCCTCATCACTTGAATCTTCAAACGATGATGGTGTTGATGGGAGCGGATCGGAGTATGAATCTTCCATGACTGCTTTTCCTTTTTGTTGTGATGTTGATGCATTCTTAGGAAAGTAACTAGCCCAACCTTGTGACTCATCGGATGATGAATCTGAAGATATTTCGATGATTGGAGTCTTTGAAGAACTCATGATTTGATTGTTATTGGAGTTAGGGTTGTGAATTGGGGATTTAATTTAGTGATTAAGGATTTATGGAGTTAAATGTGGGGTTGGTATGGTATTTAAGGAGGTGATTTTAAAGATTTTGGGAATGTTGACTTTAGGTCAACACCTTCATAACTCTGCTGATGAGTTTGAAAGTTGAAGGGTCAAATTGTAACTTTTGGCGCGCTCTTAAACCTAATTAGATAAAAACGGTATCTTTCACCAATTTGATCTAATTCCATTTTAATTGCTCAAGAATTACATTCGACTATCACCAAGAACATCAATTCATATCATTTCACCCAAAACCCCCAAATCAAATGGCTCGAAGAACGTTTCCGGAAGAACACAATCAGATAGCATTTCTCAGTAAGGTTACTGCAGCGGATGGATTTTATGAGGTTATGGATTTTCTGGGTTCGTCTAAGTTAAGGTATGCATTAACCGCTGCTCCTACCATTTACAAATCACATATGAAGCAATTTTGGTCAACTGTTAGGTTGGATGTGTTAGATGGTGAGGAACGATTGCTAGGTAGTGTAGATGGGGAAGATATTGTAGTTAGTGAAACAATAATTAAGAGAAGTTTGCGCTTATCAGGCACCCCAACACCCCCTACTATTACCCCAGAAGTAGTTATGACTGAGCTTGAGACTTTTGGATATGAGAGACCTGAGAATAGTGGAACATTTTTGAAAGGTCGTATGTGTCCCCATTGGAAGTTTTTACTGCATACTCTACAACACTGCTTGTTTCCCAAAATAGGTGGATGGAGTGAGTTTAATGCTTCTCAAGCAATGGCTTTAGTGTGTTTAGCCACAGGGCAGCCCTTTGATTTTTCTGGTATGATATTTGAGGGGTTAAAGAAGTTTGTTAAAAAGAAGTTTTACTTGTACCCAAGGTTTCTACAACTTATCATAAATAGACAGCTGAGGGAACCATTGAGGCATTCACAAATTGAGCCCTGTAGTAGAATGGCCATCAAGATGTTTGCATTTTTAAAGAAGAATGGGAAAGGATTTTCTGGTGTTATTACTCCCTTAACTGAGTATATCTTGAATGTAGTGACTGAAGTAAATGAGGATGAAGAGGCTGGAACACCCACAGCTTCCCATCACACATCCTCATCAACAAGTTTGAATGAATCAGTATCTCATGAACCACAACCTACCCAAACACCTAGGACTTCACAAGAGGACATTGTGCAACCTCAGGCCAATGTCAGTATGGTAGCAGATGAGGCTGATACAGGTGTTGGAGGTATCATGATGGACGAGGCTGGCACTACTGTTTCCAACTTAGTAGTTGAACAGGACAGTGTCAACATTATTAAGACCTCAACCATGGCAACATCATTTGTAGAAGGTTCTCAGGAACCTGACACAACTGGTGGTAACCCCAGCCAAATGGCTTTTATGGGGGGCTCAGATGTTCATCCTAGGGATGAGACTGAGTTTATGTCCAAAGATTCACCTCTCGGAGAAGGTAACACATCTCGAAGTGATGAGGACAGAGATGAACATATTGAATTGATGGACACTTATGTACATATTGACATTGCAAATGATACACCTCTCGGACCAGGTAACACAGGTCGAAGTGTTGATGCTAGAATTGAACTTGAAACTGATGATTTGACGGCTAAAACACCTGTACAAAATGTCAATTCCAATGATCAACCTCTCGGGTCAGGTTACACAGACCGAAGTTGTGAGGATATCATGAAACAATTGAAAGCATTGACGGAAAATTGTACAAAATTGTCAAAGGAGGTCCTGGATCTAAGAAAGGAGTTAAAGACAGCCAGAGCTACTCAAGGTGCTGAAATTAGGAGGCTTAAGCTAAGGGTTACACACCTTGAGGGGAGGCTCAAGAAGAGGTCCAAACCAAGTTTGGAAGAGGATGCTTCCAAACAGGGGAGGAATGATCAAGAGGCTGTGGTGAATGATAAGGATCAAGAGGATGTGATAGGTTCAGGGGAGGTTGAAAAGGACTTTGTTGAACATGTTGTTGATGAGAGTGGAAAGGTTGACTCTGCTGATGCAGAACATTCTGCAGGTGCAAACAACTCTGCTGATGGGTTGAAGGTTTCTGCTGATGAGACTGAGCAGAGTGCAGGTGTAAAGGACTCTGCTGGAGTAAATGATTCTGCTGATTCAGATGATGAACAGATGACTTTAGCTCAAGTGTTGCTGAACATGAACAAAGAAGCTAAAATACCCACACAATCACAACAACCTGTTGCTGAATCAAGTGAAAAGTTTGAAAGGATGAAAAAGTTGGCTGATGAACAAGCTCAAATTGCTCAAGATGAAGAATATGCAAGAAGAGTTGCAGCTGAAGAGGAAGAAAATCAGTTTGAATTTATGGGCAGCTCTACATTTAATGAAGTTAGTCAAGAAGAATTAGATGAACAATTGCAGTATTTCATTGATTCTGATATGATTGTAAGAGGTGAAGCTAGGATGATAGCAAATGATGAGCAGTTAGATGGGAGTGAAAAGACAAAAGAGCTTGTTGATTTTATACTTAAAAAGAATGGATTAGCTAAATGGGAAGAGCTGATTAAGAGGATTACAGATGCACAGAAGCATGGTTACAAACCTAAGTCAACTTCAAGGAAAACAGTGGTTAAAGACATGAAGTATTATTTGAAGAATGCAAGAGGCTATCAGATGAAGGATTTCAAAGGTAAGTCAGATCACTTAATTGAAAAGGAATTTTATGAAACTTATGCTAAGCTTAATCCAAGAAAAGTTTCTAAAAAGAAGAGAAATTAAGAAGTTATGGGATCTGACAGTATGAAAGCATCTGGGAGCGGAAGTGTCTCAAAGCCCATAGTATCTGATGTTGAAAAGGAGAAAGAAATTGTTGTTGAAGCTGAAGTTATGACTGAATCCTCTGCTGGTACAAAGAGATATAGGAAGACAGTAAAGCAGGTGGGTAGGAAGAAGAGAAGAACACAGTTAATAGTGATGAGTGATTCGGATAAAGAAGAGAAAGAGGATAGTGATTCAGGGAAAGAAGAAGTGACTGCAGATGATATGCAAGGAATTATGCATCTCACAGTTCATGAACCTCAAGAAGAGCCTGAGTTACTTAATGAAGTTCCTTTATCAGTAAAATATCCAATCATTTCTTATTCACATGAAGTTCTAAGTGATGGTCAAGTATGCTGGGTAATTAGGAGGTCAAATGGTTCAAGTGTGGGGTATATTAGTTTTTCTCAGATGATGCACTACATGGATAGGGATGATATTACTCAACTCTGGAACCTTTATTAGAAGAATTATGGTGATACTCGACCAGAGATAGTGTATGAGAGACTAAATTATTACTACTTGAAGAACATGTTTGAACCAGATGAAAGAAGTATTGAATGGAAGAAGTTACTGAGTTCCACAGTTCAGAAATGGTATTTATATCAATCTTGTGGGGTTCATGTCTTATCATGCATAGGTGTGACTGTGTATATGCTTGTGGAGAAGGATTATGTCATCAACAACAGTACATCTATTCTGTATCAAATGTTGCAACCTGGTAAGTTGACACAACAAAGACCATTTGATGCAGATCATCAAGCAATGGAACTGATTGAGAAATATAAAAGGTTGCTGGTATCAAAGGTTTCAAAACAGTAAAGTGTTTGGAAGCATCCTCCTGGTGGTTATCTGGATTTAAGGAAACTTGATGATTTTTGGAGAAAAATATCAAGTTTAGGGGAGGATTGTTGGGTCTAAAATGCTGCTGATTCGAGAAACATAACTCTGCTGGATAGTTATGTGACTCTGCTGATTAGTGTATTGACTCTGCTGTTTTGATAACTCTGCTGTTTTAGTATAATAGGCATATTGTAACTCTGCTGCTAGCTCACGAAGACTCTGCTGCTAAAAGATTTACTCTGTTTTCTATAGGATATGTATAGTATGTTAAGGATAAGTATAGAAAAGATACGTATGAATATTTTTCTTGTATAGGAAGTCTTGTAAACCGACTAGGACTCCTTACGCTATAAAAGGAGGTTCTAGGGTTAGAGTTAGACATCGATTGATCGATTATCTTAGCATACGTATTGTTTACACTTCAAGGTTTCTTGTAACCCTATTGCTATTAAGAGCAATCGTATTAATATATTGAAGTGTTGTTTGAGAATTCGTTTGTGTTTATTCTTCTTAAGATCAAGTATTAGTTTCCGCATAATATTTGATATACAATCTAAGATCAGTTCCTATACCGATTACTTTAGATTTATCTAAGGTAATTAATAAGATCGTGAAGCTCAACTGGGATCAACAAAAAAGTTGAACTCGGGCTCTATATCAAAATTGTATAAAAATTTGTTTTGCATAACAACATGATTTTGGCGTTCAAACGTTTGAAAACAGCACGTATTTAATCCGATTAGTTATCTTCTGGGAGGAAAAAGCCATAGATTACTTGTATAAGCTCTATAGAGAACCAACTACTCTACGCTTAGCATTTTTATTTGCACAAATCGTAAAACCTTAGTCTAAATGTTAAGGAAGCAGCTAGATCAAGACTCTAGCAGAGTCGGGATTCCCTTTGTTCTAACCTAATCAAGACTAAACACTACTTTTTTATTGCAATTTCTTATCTAAAAACGACAAAAATTTTAAAATTTTGGTCAAAAACGGGGGTACTAGGGACTAGAAGGTACACATGTGACAAAATTCGAGAGAATTCCCCCCCACACTTAGAATTGAATATTGCCCTCAATATTCAAAATACCGGTTACTATGCCGACACTTAGAACGTAAAAAGGTAATACCACTAGCCAAGTGTGGAACAGAAATCTCCATTTTTTCACAAAAAAAAGTTGAAAAGATATCCCTAGATAAATGTTAGCAAAAAGATCGGATATTGGGCGGCTGGATTGAAAACAGGCGCATCAATCATCACGATCTTTGGGAAATCTGCAAACAAGAGCAAGCAACACAAAGAAAGCACAACAGAGGAATTCCTCCACACTTAGTGTTAGAAAATAGGAAGAAGTCAGAAACATGGGTTGTCACCTATGTGGTGCTAATGTTTTTGTTAACCGAGTCACTAGCTTGACTCGACCCCGAATTCATTTGTCCATGGGGAAGCAAGTGGAAAACCAATCTCAATCGGACTTTCATTCAAATTGTTTGGATAAACACTTGAACATGAGAAAGTTCCACTCCGATGAGATACAACCCGCGGTATTTCAATAGAAGAAACTATTAGGGGCGATACCGGGGTCAAATATGGTGTCCTCATTCCCGTAGGAGAAAAGGGAAAGAGCAATCACACCATATGTGATGAAGAGAAGCAAGATTTTTATTATTATCATGTAAAACTCTTCATCATCAGAAGCATCATCGGTTTCAACGGGAGGGAGGGTTGGGATACAATCTTCAAGAAGTAAATCTTTCAACACACCTCCCCCCACACTAAACTCGTCCTCTAGATCAAAACAAAAATGATCATATTCAGGAGGAGATATCACATGAGGGAGTTCAATCGAGAACTCCTCATGATATCGATCATTTTCATCAAAATGAAATACATCATACTCGGGAAGAGACATATAAGAATGGGAAGTGGTATTTACACTTCCCGTCTCTTCCAAATGATCGATATCAAAATGAAAGGCTTCATAAGCTGAGAGTGAATAATCCGGATGAGGAGTGGGATTGCCACTTCTCTCCTCTTGATCATTAAACTTAAAACTCTCAAATTCGGGAAAAGCATCCTCGAGCTCGAGCTCGGAAGGATAAGACGGCTTTTCCACAATAACATCATCCTTTGGGGGAAGAGCAAACAATGGTTCATCAAAAATCATCTTTTCTAAAATCGGGCCATCTCCCCCCGGATCAACATCGGGCTCAACAATTTGAGCATCAAACAAGAAGACCTCGAACTCTTCCTTAGAAATATCACTTTCCTCAAACGGATGAGAAGTATAGGAAGAGTCGGAAATGAGTGATGCGGAAGTAAGAGTAGGATTTTTGGCAATATCAATACAACAAACCGATTCTGAAGGTGGGGCAAGTGGTGTGCTCTTAGAGCTAGCAGTTTTTACCACTTCCGTAGTATCCTCCAATTCGTGTTCATCGTAATCAAAAACACTCTTAACTTTCGCATTACAACTTTTGAACCATTCACTTGAACCAGGGGCTATGTTCGTTGCTTTGAGCTTAGCACGTTTTTGTGCAACACTTTTGACCGTAAATCTTGAAAGTTTTGAATCAATTTTTTCAGATTTTTGATCAATAGTAGCAACGTTGCATTTAGACCCCTGATTAATGTTGAATGTGATCTTTTCATTGTCAACACGAATGGTTAACTCCTCAGCGTACACATCAATGAGAGCACGACTTGTTCTCAAAAAAGCTCTACCCAAAATGAGTGGAACTCGAGGATCGGCATCAAAATCTACTACAACAAAATCAGTAGGAAAGTGGAACTTTCCCACTTTCACGACAACATCCTCGGCTATTCCAAGCGGATAAGTAGTGGTACGATCCGCTAGCTCGAGTGTCATGCACGTAGGTGTAAGCTTTGGAAGAGATAGTTTTTCCCATATCAAGAGCGGCATGAGGTTAATACTTGCGCCAAGATCGGCCAAAGCGGAGCATTTCACCATCCCCAAGAAATCACACGGGATTAAGAACTTGCCGGGGTCTCCAAGCTTTTCGGGAAGCTTTTTGAGGATGACCGCCGAGCATTGCTCGTTTAATGGGGTTTTTGCCATCTCGACTAACTTATCCTTGTTGCTTAGCAACCCTTTGAGTGTAGTTGCAAACTTTGGCATGAGAACGAGAGCATCAGCAAAGCTTATGTCGAAGTGCATCTCATTGAAGATTTGGAAGAACTTTTCTATTTGTGCATTGTTTTTCTCTTTAAGCTTTTGATCATTAAGCCTTGAAGGATATGGTATTGAAGGCTTAGAATTTGTCTTTGGAACATCGGGTTCCGGAATTGGAATTTGGACCACCGAAGGTTGGACGTGTGCGGTACTTTGTGGGCTTGAAAAATGCACCTTGTCCGTTGTCACCTTGGTATCCCGATTCACCTCCCCCGGTGGAGGGGGCATAGGAGTCGAGGGTCCATTATGTGTTTTACCACTTCGAGTAGCGACAGCTTTTAATTCACCCTTCGGGTTAGGAATGGTATTTCCCGGAAGAGCTCCCGAAGTTGAACCTTGATTCATCGAACTCATGAGACTGGCAAACATGTTCTCAATTTTGCTTTGAGATTGATCAATTTTGTAGTTTGTATTTCTAAGCTCACTTTTAAGCTCTTGACCCTGTTTTGACATTGAGGTTTGAAAATCATTTTTCAAAGTGGTGATTTGATTTTGCATTGACCTCATGTTGGCCTCATTTAACTTGATGTAGTTAGCAAGTTCATTTGAGGAACCAACGGGGGCTTGGTAATGAGAAGCTTGAAAGCCTTGATTGAAATTACCCCCTTGGGTTGGGTATTGATTGATCGGGGCTTGAAATTGATTTTGAACATTTTGCCCTCTCGGTTGGTTTTGAATGAATCTATTTGGATTGTTGGGTTGAGAGAATCCGGGTGGTCCATTTTGATTGTTAGCACGATAGTTTGGGTCAACTTGAGGACGGTATTGATTACCTCCTTGATTGAGAGACCCGACTACCGGATTAACTTCACATCGACTACCATCGGTGGCAGTACAATTGTAGTATGCATGAGGACCACCACAAATGACACAAGTTTCTTCCACCGCTTTGATTTGAGTGGGTGAAGAAGTTTGTGGGGAAGATTGTTTCTTTTGCTTGGAAAGAACCAAAGCTTGAATAGCCTCCGTGAGTTTGTCAATTTTAGCATCGGTGCCAGAAGAACTCACGGTTGAATAAGTAGAAGGTGAAGCATTCACTTGTGAAACAACTTGCTTGCTTCGTGTTGTGCGAACCTTAGACTTATTCTCAATGATGGCTAAAGCATCTTTAGTTGTCCGATACAAGAGATTACCACCGGCGGCGGCATTTAGAGAGTCTTGATCGGAATGGTTCAAACCATTATAGAAGGTATCGAGTTGATGTAACTCGGAGAAACCATGGTGAGGACATTTGCGAAGTAATTCTTTAAAACGGTCCCACGCTTCACTAAAGGATTCATCAAATTTTTGAGTGAATTTGGTGATTTCATTTTTAAGGCTTGTGGTTTTTGATGGAGGAAAGAATTCATTCACAAATTTCGACACCAAATCTTCCCATGTTAAAATAGAACGAGGGGGTTGTTTTTCGAGCCAAATTCGGGCGGCCCCCTCGAGAGAAAAAGGGAAAAGAAGCAATTTGATTGCCTCTTGAGGAACATTTCGGTATTTGATGGTAGAGGTGATCTTGTTAAACCATCGAATGTGTGAATGAGGATCGTCCCTCTCAAATCCGAAATATTGACTCGAAGTTACTAAGGTTAGCAACCCGGTCTTTAGCTCAAAGCTATCGGCAACGATTGCCGGAACAACGATAGCATCTCCGTAACCCTCGGTGGGTGCTTGGAGAAGCTCACACATGGTACGTTCCTCCGCCATTGTGACAATGGGAGGAATGGGGTTAGGAATAGCACGAACTTCGGGTTCGGCTATTGAGGCGGAATGCCTACGATTACGTCTCCGATTACGTCTTCCCGTAGTATGTACGAGTTCACGTAAAGGACTTGATGACGGAGAAGAACGAGTGCGCATGCACTAACAAAAACAATTCAATTAAAACAAGACCGAGGCAAAACACAAGTGAACTTAAACCTTAAATCAAACAAGCGTACGGTAGCTCTTCAAAAGATAAACGCGCAGAGTGGCGGGAGAGAAGAATGGATCTCTCTTCGGTCTGCAATTTAATGTCAAGACCTACCTTAAACCACTTGTATAGGTTGTTTATCAATCAAAGGTGAGCCGAATTCGCAAGCGACACAAAGGCAAGTTTTAATCTTTTGTTTGGGAACTTATTAATGGTCATACCCCCAGTTAGGTAGTATTCTGTCTTGGTTTTTGACGGTAATTTTTTTTATTGTTTTATTAATCTAACAAGAAAAACGGAAAATCTTTTTGTGTTTTTATCTTTTATATATATAGAAAGAAAATGAAAAATATTTTTGTGTTTTATAATTTTTTTGGAAGTGAAAACTTCGTGAAGAAGGATCTCAAGTCACTAATCGTTTAAACCTTAAACAATATTGTCACAACACAACCTCCCCGGCAGCGGCGCCAAAATTTGATCGCGCGTGTAGTATATATATATATATATATATATATATATATATAAATATAGTATCGTGCACACGTGATACGTGGGAAATGACAAGTCAAACCTTTAGGAAAAGTCAAACTTGCAAAACCCGTGAATGTGATGTGTGTGATACCGGGCAAGTGATCACCCGGGTCATGTCCCAGCGAGGTGTGAATCGAGGATTTCATTTTAGGTTCGAGATTAAAATGCTTGATGATTGGATTTGGAGATTATTTGGTGTTGTGGTATAATTACACAAAACAATGAAACGCAAAAGGTATTTAAAACTAAAAACGCACGTTTTAATTAAAATTAACGTCAACGCGCAAAAATAAAAGTGAAATCTAAGCACGACTAATCCTACGGGCTTACAAACAATTTTCTAACGTACTAGATGACAAAACAAAATTTTAGAAAAAAAAAGATTTTATTTTTTTGACTTTTATTTTATTTAATACGAAGTAAAAACTGAATTAAAGTAAATAAGTGATTAAAAATATTAAAACGAATTAGAAAAATCTGAAAATTTTATTACAAATACTTTATAACAAACCTAAGCTGGGAAAAATAAAAAAGACATAAAGAACTTAATGAAATAAGCAGAAAATAAGCCAACAGTGTAATAAGCTAAATTTAGAAAACAAAATTTAAAAGAAAACTGATGCAAAAGCTTAATGACAAGAGAGGCTAGCGCAGATGGTTTGTATGTGGGTTTGTGAATCAGGAAACCCAGGTTCGAATTCCATACTTGTCCTTTTTAAAACTTGTTATTTTTTTACTTTTCTTTTTTCAAAAACTACTAAAGCTAATGATTATAAGAGACTTTTGAAAAGGAAATTATTTTAAAAATCGAGAATAGGCTGAGAATAAGGTGTGCAAATATGATCAGTAGAACTTTTATTTGAAAAACTAGTAGAAGCTAGAATATAAAAGATGAATAAGCTTAGAAATAAGCTCAAATGGGAACTGAAAATGAACTAAGTACATGAATATAAGCTGAATGAAAGTTAAATAAGCTACAAATACAACCAGATACGCACAGAACACAAACAAAAAAAAAACAACCAGGTCTGATGTAATGCTCGTGGTGCAGGGGAAATAGGCACTAGTTCAAGCTAACAAAAAGCTACTAAAAGCTAATATAAAAATCTTATAAAAAATACTAGAAGCTAGGTGAACTGGTGAATATTAATAATCCAAAATTACAGCTAATTCTAACTTAAAATAAGAGAACTAGAAAATCTACAAAATCTGCAAAAGTAAAAAAAAAAAAAAAAAAAACAAAAAATGAGACTGTTATGCTAGTAAAATTGCAGACCTAAGCTAGGCTTAAAGGCATTCAACAAGGGACTTGGGGTACCCTTGACTGACCTAATAGAGTCTAAAAATACCAAAACTAAGTGCTCAAAAGGGCTTAAGCTTATGGGAGCTTATCTAGTTCAGTTCATGTTCTAATATAGCACTAACAGACTTGAATCTTACAAATTCTCAAAGATAGGCAATCTGCTTATGCTAATAACTCCTAGATGCTGCACTAATCAAGATTGAACTTAAGAAACATGCATATGAATAGTGAAAACCCCAAATGACCCGTTTGACCCACTATGCCAAACACCACTTTTAAATACTGATTTGCAAATTTCCACAGAATAAGGTCAAACTAAGCTAGGTTTGTGAAACACTAATGTTTAATAAGCTACTTAAATACTTAATGAACAATATTCAGTTGGTAAAAGCACTAGAATAAGCCAAGCTTATTTTGACTGTTTTATGACTTTTTAGCTAATTAAAGTGAAAACTACTTGAAACACTAACAATCTATCTAACAATCATACATTAACATCACAAAGAACAACTGAGCACAGAAAATCAGATTAAGCACCCAAATAAGCTACTGAACAGAAACTAAGCTATTATGCAAGGAAAATGGAGAATCACACCTTTGACCCTAGCTTAAACAAGGGCTCCAACTTAATGGCAGCTACAAGCTCTAGCTTGTTTTGCAACAAGCTAGTAAAGTCCTTCTGGCCAATCCATTTCGACCACTTCCAATGCTTTCCACAAATGCATAGGTAAACTGTTTTTTTTTTGTTGCTTAATTTGACTTTTTCTTGACTTTTTGACTTTTCAGAATAAAGCTTTTAGAATCGAATACAAGCTTACACAAAGCTATAATAAGCTTTTATAAGCTTATATTAAGGGTGATGAGGCTTGTGATTAACTTTTAACAACTGAAAAGACTTAATACGAATTACCAAGAAAACTTGAACTTTTATTAATCTTGAAAACTAGTACAGAGATGATTAAAACAAGAACAATAAGTGAAAAATGACTTGAATTGATACTGGCAAACTTAAATTACAACTAATCTTACATTAAAAATAAAAGGTACGACTAAACTAAAAACTACTTAACTTCTTAGCCAACATTGGCTTACAACTCGCCTATTTATACAAAGAGATTAGGGTTTCTCTTGCTTCTGATCACTCCTCAACCGTTGGATTAAGCTATCTTCAATCTTGGCCTTTGGTACCATTTTGGCGCCCATTTAATCCCTCGGATTGGTGACATGGAGGGGGGGATGTAAATTATTTTCTGGGTTTGACTTTAGGTGGGTAGGGTGGCTATTGGGAAGTGGTGAGGGAGACAATCTTGTCTAAAGGTACTGGCTTTGGGAAATGGTGGAAGTTTGGGCGGGAAAGGGATAAAGAAGAAGAAGGTTTTGACCGGGTATGACCTGGTGTTTAACTAAAACAAAAGACGGGTTGGGTTTTGGTTTTAATTTTGGGCTTTTGGGTTTATTAATTTGAAAGTGGGCTTGATGGGTTGGTTTAGGTTATAAGGGTTGGGTATTTAAATGAGATGGGTTGTTTGTTGTGGGTTTGGGGTTTAATTTGAGTCCAGCAAAGTAGTAGTGAAAACTTTGGGATTAAAGTGGAAATTAGTTGTAAATCCAAGGGCCAAAACTGCCAAGTCCGAAAGTTCAGGGACCATATATGTCGAATCTGAAAATTATCACGAAGGACCAATCCTGACATTTGGATATTCTTCAGGGGTTGACTTGACTTTGACTTTTCTTGATCAAATGCACACTTGTTGTCGAATCGATCCAAAAATACCGGTTTTCGCTCTGTTTTCAATCTTTTGTACCTGAAAAGCATAAAACACAAAACCAAGGATATCTGCAATATATTTGGGTGTTTTTGGTCGTTTTTGTGTCTTTATCGGGTGTAAAATGATGAATATTTACACACTCATCAGTTGGCCTTCAAAAATAGCCTCCATCCAATTCGGTTGCGGGCTGCATCCGATCGGATGGGGGTTCCTGTGGATATGATTTTTGGACTTTTGGTATTTAGCTTGTTTCTTGCTTGTGGCTTTTGGTTCTTCATCCAACTTGATCTTTTCTTCGTCTTGGAACTTGTCAACATGAATACTTGGACCTTGATTCTTCGGAATGCCTTTTTGGTGTGGAACTTGACACAAAAATCTTCGTACCATCATAAATATTTCCTTCTTCCTCATTCTTTCATCTTTTTCTTCCTTTTTCTTGTACTTGGCTACATATACTTTGCAAACATACTTTGGTACGATTAAGTAACAAAAGCATATAAATATAACCAAATAACATATATAAAAGTACGAATAACGCTACCAAAAACATGCACAATTTGAGCATTATCAAATTCCCCCACACTTAAACTTTGCTTGCCCTCAAGCAAATCTAGAATTAACAACAATAATCCACATGGTACTCAAGTATGTTTAAGAAAAATGTGATGCAAATCTATCAAGTATGAGTACAAGTTAGATTCATCATTTTAAGCTTTTATGGTTGAAGCATCGAGATGTTTGACAATACCCAAATGATTTTCTTGCTTGATAAACATTACTAAACACCTCACGAAAAAGGAACGAGATATAATTCACTCAAATCACTCATTTATATGGTTGGTGGAGTATATAAGAGAAATCACACTCATTGCTCATTCATGATCTAAATATTACCATAGGCTTGTACAAGAAACAAAACTACACCAAAATGGCGTAAGCACCAAGTATACATATCAAAGAGGTCTTTTATTCGGGTTTAAGGCTTAAAGGGTTATATCAGACTTATGTGCAACTATTTTATGCAAAACATAATAGCTCGCTAACAACGAATTCTTGCATCACCAAATAACGGATGGTCACTAAGGATAGCCTTAGATCGCTAGCAACGTTATCTAATTCTTCAAGAAATCGGATGGTCACTACATTAATAATCCACAAAGTCAAAAGGGTAGGATAAGACATGGGATATGTTTTAGAAAGGGTTGATAATAAAGAATATACAAAACTAGTCAAAGTCTACTAACCAATTGTTGCTAGCTGTTTCGAACCACTATCATGCAATCTTGAGAAACTCCATACTTTATTGATCAATACATTATTCCATAGCTCATTGGCTATTCTTGTCACCTTATAGTTGCGATGACTCATTTTTTTTCTTTTTTTTTTTCTTTTTTTTCTTCCAAATAAACTCATTCACTTGTCATCTTATAGTTGCGATGACTTGTCTTTCACTTCACTTAGATAATTACTCATGGAGTTTGCAACTTTCTTCGATCTTTCATGATTTCCCACATAACATCCATCTTGCCAAATAGCTAGCAACCAACCAAGACTTGACTAAGGGTAAGGCTAGGCTAAAAAGTGTAAAATCTTTTTGTATTTTTCTGGATTTATCAAAAGAAAAAGAAAGGCTCAGAGGGTGTAACTAAGGGTATCTAGCGTTAAAGGTAAACGCTAACAAAAGGGTTTATATCGGTGGTTAGCTAGTCAGTGTAACTAGCTAAATATCAATACGGAAGGCTATTTGGGTTAAATCCTAAGGTTGCCTCTTATCACGCATATATACTTATATCACACATGAAATGTGATCTCACAACGGTCTCGTAATGATTTACAAGCACAAGTTCTTGAATAAATAAAATCACCGGCACACTCATAGCAAAAGAATCAAAGCATAAATTAATTCCTCACATTTTAGGTGGAAGGGCTATAATATGTGCTAGCTAATGTTATCGATCCCAGAATGGATTGCAATATTAATCGGGACACATCTCAATTTTTCAAAAATTATAGGTTTTACCAGTGGATGGATCCAGTTATTCTAATATATTATCCTAAAAATGACAAATAACTAGATCACAAGGGCAAACAAAATTTAAAATCTAGCTCGAAATTTACAATTTATCCTTATTTTCCTATTCACCCCCCCACACTTAAGTTAAGCATTGTCCTCAATGTGATAAACGAATTTCAAGGAATGAAAATAGGGAAATAAGAGAATAAACCATATTTTCCTTGCTCCAAATGATTCTTTGATTCAAGCATTCAAACTTCGAAATCATTACCTGCAGTAATCTTAAAACAAACAAAACAAACACACGAAATATTTCTACGTTTTATTCAGAAGTCAGTGGTACACCCCCACACTTAAGTTCAACTAAGGGATTAGAGAAACTTTGGGATGTAATCACTTTGAAAAATAAATTAAAAAGTAAAAATAGCAAATACACGGGTTGCCTCCCGAGAAGCGCTTGTTTTATTAACGAGTCATCAGCCTGACTCAAACTTCCTTCTTGCTACGTTGGTGCAATTTTTGGTTTCTTCTTTGAAAATTTTGGAACATACACCACGTTTTCTATCACTATTTCCTCTCTAGTTTCATCTATGTTGTACAACTTTGCGTTTTCCTAAACTTTAGGAAGAATATCATAGATAAATTCAGAATTTTCTTTGTAGTCAGTTGGAAAAGGTGTCAGAAATGTGATAACTTCATATTCGAATTCCGGTGCAATTTCTTTGATAGAAATCTTGTTCATTTGCTCATTATCATAGTACAATTTAATTTGGTGACCATTAACAATGAAACTTCCACCTTGTTTGTCATATAACTCAACATATCCAGATGGAAATCCATGTTTCACTATATACGGTCCGAACCATTTTGGTCTTAGCTTAGGAGATTTAAACTTGTATTTCATATTGAAAAGCAGAACTTTGTCTCCAGCTTTGAATTCTTTCCGAATTCTAAGCTTTCTGTCATGGTAAGCTTTGGTTCTAGCTTTTTAAAGCTTGGAGTTCTCATAAGCTTGGAGTCTTAGTTCATCGAGTTCATGCAATTGCAAAAATCTCTTTTCTCCAGCTATTTTGAGATCAGGGTTACAGTTTTTGAGTGCCCAGTAGGCGCGATGTTCTATTTCGAACGGCAAATGACAGGTTTTCCCATACAAAAGTCTGTATGGTGTTGTACCAATTGGAGTTTTATAAGCCGTACAAAATGCCCACAGAGCATCATCTAGTTTTCTCGACCAAACGGCGGAATTATCTTTGACCGTTTTTTCGAGTATCCTTTTTATGGCTCTGTTGGTATTTTCGACTTGACCACTGGTTTGTGGGTGATAAGCTATAGCAAAATGATGATGAACTCCATATTGTTTCATAATTTTCTCCATTTGTTTGTTACAGAAATGGGTTCCTCGATCACTTATTAAAGCTTTAGGAATTCCATAACGAGCGAAAAGCTTTTTGAGAAAATTAACAACAACTCGTGCATCATTCGTGGGTAGAGCTTCGGCTTCAGCCCATTTGGAAACATAATCAATAGCAACGAGAATGTATTCGTATTTGTGCGATTTAGGAAATGGTCCCATGAAATCGATTCCCCATATATCGAATATTTCGTAGACTTGAATGCTCTTTTGAGGTATTTCATCTCTACGAGAAAGACTACCAGATCTTTGGCAAGCATCGCAATTTTGAACAAGAGTATGAGCTTCTTTGAAAATTGTTGGCCAATAGAATCCAGCATCAAAAAATTTTTTAGCTGTGGTGGAAGAACCATAGTGTCCCCCAGTTGGGCCATGATGACATTCATCAAGAATTCTTATTGTTTCAGAACCATAAACACATCTTCTGATCATCCCATCGGGACACATCTTGAAAAGATAAGGCTTTTCCCAATAATAGTGTTTTAGTTCTGAAAAGAATTTACTTCGTTGGGCATGAGTTAATCCTTTCCTGAGAATTCCTCCAACGAGATAATTTGCATAATCTGCAAACCACGGAATTTCGTTTTCATCATTTCTGTCAACCGTCATGAGTGTTTCATCAGGGAAATAATCATCGATTTCATCTTCCTTTAACTCTTCCAAATTTGGATTCTCGAGACGCGACAAATGATCAGCAGCTAGAGTTTCTGCTCCTTTCTTATCTTTGATTTCTATGTCAAATTCTTGGAGTAGCAAAATCCATCGGATAAGACGCGATTTTGCATCTTGTTTGGTAAACAGATATTTGAGCGTTGAGTGATCAGTAAACACGATTGTTTTTGAAAGCACAAGAAAAGATATGAATTTATCTAAAGCAAAAACAACGGCTAACAATTCCTTCTCCGTAACTGTGTAATTTTGTTGAGCGTTGTTGAGTGTTTTACTAGTGAATTATATAGGACAAAAATGTTTTCCTTCACATTGTCCTAACACAGCTCCAACAGCAAAATCACTAGCATCGCGCATGAGCTCGAATGGTAGTGACCAATTAGGTGAAACCATAATGGGTGCACTAGTCAATTGGTTTTTCAAGGTTTCGAATGCCTTCATGTAATCTGCATTGAAGTCAAAAACAGAATCTTTTTCAAGAAGTTTTGTCATTGGACGAGATATTTTTGAAAAATCTTTAATGAAACGACGGTAGAAACCGGCATGTCCTAGAAAACTTCTAACAACTTTAACGTTTGTTGGAGGTGGTAATTTGGTGATAACATCGATTTTCGCTTTATCAACCTCCATTCCTGCACTGGAAATTTTGTGTCCAAGCACAATTCCTTCAGTCACCATAAAATGACATTTTTCCTAGTTGAGAACAAGATGTGCAGCTTCACATCTTTCGAGCATTTTATCGAGATTAGAAAGACAAGCTTCAAATGAGCTTCCAAAAATTGAAAAGTCATCCATGAAAACTTCCATAGATGTTTCAAGCATGTCTTGGAATATTGCAATCATACACCTTTGAAAAGTTGCAGGTGCATTACAAAGACCGAAAGGCATACGCCTGTAAGCGTAGGTTCCAAAGGGACATGTGAACGTAGTCTTTTCTTGATCGGCAGGATCAATAGGAATTTGGAAATATCCTGAAAAACCATCAAGGAAACAAAAGTATTCGTTCCCTACTAATCTCTCAATCATTTGATCCATGAAGGGTAGAGGAAAGTGATCTTTTCGGGTGGCTTTGTTTAATTTTCTGTAATCAATACATACTCGCCATCCAGTGACGGTTCTAGTAGGAACTAATTCATTCCGTTCGTTGGTCACAACAGTCATTCCTCCTTTTTTCAGCACACAGTGAACTGGACTCACCCAAGGACTATCCTCGATGGGGTAAATGATACCGGCATCAAGAAGTTTGATGATTTCTTTCTTAACAACTTCTTTCATGTTGGGATTGAGTCGACGTTGTCTTTCCACAACGGGTTTAACACCTTCTTCGAAATTGATTTTGTGTTTACAGAAATCAGGGCTAATTCCTAGAATATCAGAGGTTTTCCATGTGAAAGCTCTTTTATGCCTCTTGAGAACATAAATGAGACATTCTTTTTCCACGTCATTCAGCAACGACGATATGACTACTTGAAGAAGTGAATTATCTTCCAAGTAAGCATATTCAAGATGATCAGGAAGTGGTTTTAGCTCAAGATCAGTTGGTGGTTCTTGAAAAGATGTTTTGATCCTCAATTGATCATTAAAAGTAATTTCCTCAAAATTCTCTTCTACTATTTTTTCCTTCTTCTACTTCTTCTTCTTCTTCTTCTTCTTCTTCAAACTTTACTTCCATAAAATCAGCGAATTCTTTATCAAGATCTGTTTAACTAATTTTCTCCGAAGTAGTCATGAATGTATCAGAATCGTCAAGTAATGCATCCAATTCTTCCTCAGTGACTTCATCGATTACGTCAATGTTAAAACAAGTGTCATCACTGGAATATGGATACTGCATTGCTTTATCGATTGAAAAGGTAATTCTATCTTCTCCAACTCCAAGATTGAGTTCTTTACCTTTTACTTTGATGATAGCATCAGCTGTGTTTAGGAAAGGTCTTCCTAAAATAAGAGGTACTCTACTATCTTCCTCTATTTCTAAGATCACCAAATCCACGGGGAAAACAAATTTACCAACTTGGACAAGCATATTCTCAGCAATTCCAACAGGATATTGGTAAGAATGGTTTGCTAATCGAATACTCATCTTTGTAGGTTTCAAAGTATTGATAGAAAGTTTTGAATACAACGAATAGGGCATCCAATTGATACTTTCACCTAGATCGGTTAAAGCATCGCATGTGATGTTGTTTCCTAACGTGCATGGAATCAGAAAACTTCCGGGATCTCTGAGTTTTGGTGGAATTTTGTTTTGAACAATGGCTGAGCATTCTTCATTGAGAAAAGTAGCGGAAATTTGTTCCAACTTGTTTTTGTTATTAAGAAGTTCCTTTAAAAATTTCCCATAGTTGGGCATTCCAGCTAGAACATCAACGAGGGGAACATTGAGTCTAACCTCTTTGATCATTTCAACAAACTTCTTATAACGCTCTTCCATCTTTTCTTTTTTAAGGATCTGAGGATATGGAATCTTTGGTGTGTATGCCTTGACTGGTGGGTTGGGTTTGGGTGTTGTTTTTGGATTATTTTCTTTTTCAGCTTCTACAGCTTCATCCTCACTTTCATCATGGATGATCGTGGTATTATTCGGATTGGGTGGTGGATCATAAGAGAGACCACTTCTTGTGAATACAGCATTGATATGCTCATTTCTAGTCTGTGGTGGACGATAAGTTTTATCGTTTGATCCAGATATGTTGGTTTAGGGTTGGATTGGGTATTACTTGGCAACGAACCAGATGGTCGGGACGCAAATTGATCAGAAAGTCTACCAAATTTGTTTTCAAGATCTTGAATAGATGCTTGATGATTTTTCTCTCCCTGCTCAACTTTGGTTTTGAGATTGAAAAATTGGTTCTTGACGAACTCATTGGTTGATTTTTGAGCAGTCACGAATTCTCTCATCATTTTTTCAAAATCGGTTTCTTCTGGCTTTTTATCAGAGGTTTGTGGAGTTTGATTGTCTGCTCGAGGTTGAGAATCACGGTTGTTATCCCTTTGTTGGCGATCTTGCCAATTTACAGAATTTTTTCCGTAATAATTACAACGATAACAATTGGTTGATCGTCACATTCTAATGATGTGTGATTACCTCCACAGTTGTTACATCCGTCTCGCATTTCTTTCATTTCTCCTTTAAGATCTTTGTATTGCGAGTCGATTTTGGAAGTCAAGGCTTCCATTTTCTCCATGAGTTTAGAGGTATCGGAACTTTCAGCAAAAGCAACGGTTTTTCGTAAAGGTTTGGTTTTGGAATCTTTTGACCAGTCGAGTTTGAGAAGTACTCGGTCTTCAAGCAATTGATATGCCTGATTAGGAGTCTTATAGAGAAAAATTCCTCCAGCATCAAGAATTCCTTGAGATGTTTCGTCAAGTCCATGGTAGAAGATTTGGATAATGGTTCCTCGTCCTAAACCATGTCCATGACAACTACGAAGCAAATCTTTCATACGAAGCCAAGCTTCGACAAGTGATTCGTTAGGGTTTTGTGTGAAAGCACGAATTTCTCCCATGTGTCAGTCAAACATGGCAGGTGGAAAGAATCGGCTTACAAAAGCTTGCCTCATCTCCTCCCAAGTATTGATAGTTCCTGGGGTTAATTCGTTATACCACACTTTTGCATCTCCAGCAAGTGATGATGGAAAAAGTTTGAGTTTAATGGCGTCGACATCGGTTTTGCCATATCGGAACATGCCACAAATTTCGATGAATTCGGCAATGTGTTTGTGAGGATCGGCCCTCGAACGGCCATCAAATTAACGGTCTTTGATCATAGAAAGGTGGTGACCTTTCACGGTGAAATTGTTACCAAGGTTAACAGGAACAATAGCAGATCCAGGAGTGGGTGCTACGGCACGGTTGGCGGCCCACATGGGTTGATCGTCAGCCATGGGAAAAGGTTGATCAGTGAGTGGGTTATAAACGACTTTGGCTTCGAAAAGGTTATCAAACGGTGGGTTTGGTATTCTTGGTACACGGTTGGCTAATGGAACAAAGGGTGTTCTTCTTCTTCTTGTTCGAATTAAACTTTCGGGATTGGAAAGAGGTGAAATTGGTTCAACTCCAGTTGAACGAGTGTTCATACAATTCCCAAGAAAATCGAGGCAAAGTCTAAACACACGAGCGAAGAATGAAAACTATTTGGAAAATCAGTGTTGGTTATCCGATCGGATGGATGTGATACCGATCGGATAGGAGTCTCGGTAAATTTGGATTTGGAAGGATCCGATCGGATGGAAGTGATACTGATCGGATAGGAGTCTCGGTAAAATTGAAAAATGGGCAACCGATCGGATGGACAGCTCGGAAAACTTTTTTTTTTTTTTTTTTTTTTTTTTTTTTTTTTTTTTTATGAAAACGAACTTGGTGAGAAATGGACTTCTAAAACTTACAGAAACACAATCAAAATCCCCGGCAGCGACGCCAAAAACTTGGTGTGTCGCGGTTGTTGCAAGTTTTAAATTTATAAAGGTCGAATTACCGAATCTAGAAATAACACATACGAGCAAGTGAACTCGTCCGTTATAGCAAGATTATGATGGTAAGTCGGGATCGTTCGCAGGGATTTGTGAGTGAATCGAATTGTAAGCTAATAAAAGTAAATCTCTTAAACAAGCAATGATGAAAATATAATACTTCAAACGATTAAAACTACACTTGCTTAGACTAATATACTACTCTTGATAAGCATGATTGTCATAACTCTTGTAAACATGTTGGTTATGATAATTAGTTTGGTGAACTAATTTATTGTTTTTACAAGTTAAACCTTCGTCAAGATTTTAGTTCATAAACACAAGCATTACGTTTAACCAATCAATTCAAGATCAATTCAAGGTTCATAATTTCGGGTTAACAAACTTAAACACAAAAATAGACTTTTGTTTTATCAAATACGCTTAAGAAATGGTCAATACAAAAGGTAACCGATTCATAGACAAATAGGTCACAATTGATTGTCAAATACTAATCTTTCAACCCTTGAGGTGGTTTACAATCAATCCAATTTGATAGACAAAAAGCATTCTTATTACAATCACAATTAACCTTCTTTGTTTAATCAAGAATAATGGGTAAAAACAATCATTCATAGACAAATGATTATAACTAGTTGAATAACAATAACTCTTTCGACCTGTAGTATTACTAACTAGTCAAACTTGATTAACAAATGTCACTACGAAACTTAATCATAATTGGATCTTAGAATCTACTTGAAATTGAATTAAAACATGTTATCACAATCATACGCTAATCAATAAACAATACACATCATCTAAGCAAGTGCACAAAGGCACTAGCCACTCATAGCAAACATGAACATAAACTCTAAACTTTGAACATTAGAAATCATGATTGAAAGTCTTAAAATGATTGAAATAAGATTACAAATGGTAAGGTAATGATACCCAAAGTATTGGTGTTGACTTTTTGATGTTTTTACTTCAAAATGTTGACTTCTTGACCCTTCAAAGCTTCTTGAACTTCTATGGACGAATTTAGGACTTTTGAGAGAGTATTTTGATGAGTGGATAGTTAATTTATGATTGTTGAATTGATAGCCTCCATGACCTCTCACAAATGGTCCTATTTATACTACTCACAAAGCCTAGGGTCTTTAATGCTTCACTTGGCCTCCAAGAAGAGTAGAATAGTCTAGAATGCTCAATAGAAGGCTTTAGAATCGTTGGAAGTAAAACACAATAATTAATGATGAAGTTTGGCAAATCAGACGACATCCAACCGATCGATATTGGTTCCAACCGATCGGTTGGCCTTCAAAAATAGCCTCCATCCGATTCGGTTGTGGGCTGCATCCGATCGGATGGGGGTTTTTGTGGATATGATTTTTGGACTTTTGGTATTTAGCTTGTTTCTTGCTTGTGGCTCTTGGTTCTTCATCCAACTTGATCTTTTCTTCGTCTTGGAACTTGTCAACATGAATACTTGGACCTTCATTCTTTGGAATGCCTTTTTGGTGTTGAACTTGACACAAAAATCTTCGTACCATCATAAATATTTCCTTCTTCCTCATTCTTTCATCTTTTTCTACATTTTTCCTGTACTTGGCTACATATACTTTGCAAACATACTTTGGTACGATTAAATAACAAAAGCATATAAATATACCCAAATAACACATATAAAAGTACGAATAACGCTACCAAAAACATGCACAATGTGAGCGTTATCAACTGCTAATCATCTAATAGTACTAACTTAACAATACGAGCAGTAACCTTGCACTTAGCCTTGAGCAGCAGTCTTAACTTCAACCAGCAGTCTTAACTGTTACACTAGCAATCTTAACTTGCAGCATGACATGCTTCACTTGGATTTTCGTATAACAATACCTTCACAGTCGGTTCGATAGTTGTCACTTTTTGATTCCTTGCCCAAGTCTTGTTTACTTACACGTGGCGATATGTTTTCATTGTGCTCGTGAATGACTATACTAAACTCCTCATCGACTTCGTCATATGTATCTTTGTAATTCTTGGTAGGTGTTTTAAAGACAATAGACAAATTTTTATGTGCCTGGTCTTTCACATAAAACACTTGTGTTGCTTGTGAGGCTAATATGAACGGATCATCCTTGTCGCCTAAACTATTCAGGTCTACCAACATATAACCAAGAGTATCGTGTTTGACCCCACTAGTTTTCTGATTAACCCAATCACATTTGCAAAGAGGAATTTGCCTGAAACGGTAATCTAGTACCCATATCTCTTGTAAAACCCCATAATAAAATGCTTTTCTTGTGGTTGCAACTTCTTTGGATATGTGAAGATCTACTGCCTCAACACTAACCCCACTGTTCTGGTAAACTATGCCATCATTACTTTTCGTACGAAATGTATACCCATTGATGTTATACGCCTCGTATTTCACTATGCTGGCGCGTTGTCCAAATGATATCCACCACACAGTTTCTGATACACTATCATTGGATATCGCTAACTCTCTTTCAACCTGAATTTCATTACAAGTATATATTACCTTTAAATTGCAGGAACAACAAACAAACAATTAAAGAATAGGAGTGTTTGGGATAATGAAATGGTGTGCTGGTGGACCTCTATCTAATGTCATATATAGGAGGGACAATTATGATGATAGCAACAAACAAACAATTATAAACAACATACGAGTAATTACCTCTTCGCGTAACCACTTAGCCAAAGATTTACTGTGCTCATTCTCCAGCAATGCCATTTTTTTACCCGGGTTTTTTGTTTTCAAAACTTCCTTGTGTCGCCTGAAACAAATAAATGTCTTTGATTATTATATTTGATAGAACATTTTAAGCAATGAAATCGACATGTGTTAGTAATACTTACTCGATATACAGTTGAATTTCATATGTATTTTGTATTACATATAAATGTGCTTTCTGAAAGGATTCTCCGAAAACTTCACTTGATTTGACGGCCAACAATGGCTTTCCGTCCTCATCTTCATTGGTTACATGTTTATCAGCTGGGATACCAATAGTTTTCATGGTTTTATGATATTCGCTAAAAAACTCTATTGTTTCTTCCGCGATAGTCTCCTCAGCAATGCATCCCTCTGGTCTATTTCTGTTTCGCACATGTCCTTTAATAACCTTCATACATCTTTCGAAGGGATACATCCACCGAAAGCATATGGGACCACATAATTTTACCTCCTTAGTTAGGTGCATTGTCAAGTGTATCATAATATCAAAAAATGACGGAGGAAATAACTTCTCGAGTAGGCATAGTGTCACAACAAGTTCTTCTTGCATCTTATCTAGTTCTTGCAAGCTGATTTCTTTCCTACATATAGATTTAAAGAAAAAAGCAAAACCAGATAATAGCATATCGTGTGGGCGGGTGCATGACTGAACGTATAGCAATGGGTAAAAACTCTTGCATTAGCATGTGATAGTCATGCGATTTAAGGCCAATGAGCTTCCTATCATTTAGGCTAACCAAACTAGAGAAATTTGAACAATAGCCTTGTGGTACCCTGATGTTGCTTATCGTTTCACAAAAGATGTCTTTTTCAGCATTCGTTAATGTGTAACCTGCTGGAGGTAGTGTTGTTTTGTCTGCTTCTTGCCTAGTAAACAACTCTTCTTTTATCCCCAACACTTCCAGATCCAATCGAGCATTCATTCCATCTTTTGTCTTTCCAGGAACATTCAGCAAAGTTCCGAGTAGACTCTCACCAACATTCTTTTCAACATGCATGAAGTCAATACATTGCGGAACAGAATTATGCCTCCAATACCTTAGCTTTTGATACCAAATGTTGAATTTCTTCCAATATGCTTCATTTGCTTTTCTTGAACTACCCTCTTCTTCTGTTGTTTTCCTTTTCTGCTTTTTAATCTTCCTACCTCTGCCTCTGGTATCTTCTTGGTTTTTTGAGGTTTTTCCTTTTCCCCACTTATTTTCAATATGTTGTACCTCGTTGTATATTTGTTCCCCGGTCAATGGATTTGGAGCATGACGTGGTTCTTCTTGTCCATTAAACGCCTTCGTTTGCCTTCTGAACAGATGGTTGTATGGTAGATATCGTCTGTGTCTAGCATAACTTTGCATGGATGAGGCGAAAAGTCTAACACAGTGTGTATCTTTCCCACGTACTACACAACCTTTGAATCCACTGTATGGGCAGCCACATAATGTACTAAGTGCAGGGTAATCATTTATCGTCCATAACACATCGGCGCGCAGATTAAAGTTTTTTTTTGAAAGCATCATATGTATCAACCCCTTCCTCGAATAAGGTATGCAGATCATCAACCAACGGTTCTAAAAATACATCGATATCATTTCCCGGGTATCCCGATATTAATACCGAAAGCATGATAAACTTTCTTTTCATACACAACCATGGAGGAAGGTTGTATATGACAGATAAAACTTGCCATACACTGTGATGCCTATTTCCTGAGTTGACATCAACCCCATCAGCCGATATTCCTAGCCATAGATTTCTCGGATCTTTAGCAATTTTGGGGAATTTTTCATCTATGGTACGCCATGCCTATGAATCTGCGGGGTGACGTAAAACACCATCTGTTATCCTCCTTGTTGCATGCCATGTTAGATCTTCTGAAATACTTTCTAACTTAAAGAGGCGTTGCAGTCTTGGTATAATTGGAAAGTACCACATTACCTTTGCCGAAATGTTTTCGTACACTTTATGTGTCTTATTATCCACCTTCCATCTTGATGTCCCACAAGTTGGACAAACAGTCAACTCCTTGTCAACCTTCCAGTAAAGAATGCAGTTGTTGTTACATACATGTATCTTTTTGTATCCTGATCCCATCATTCTCACTAGTTTTTTGGCCTGATAAGTTTTTTCAACCATTTCGTTACCAGCAGGTAGCATCTTTTTTAACAATCCTAGTAATTCAGTAAAGAACTTGTTAGAAGCTCCATACTTACCCTTCAAGTTGAGTAGTTTAACTATTGCGGACAACTTTGTGAAGTCAGGACATCCTTTGTAAAGTGGCTTCTCCGCGTCAAATAATAGTTGTTGAAACCTGGCAAGGTCATCCTCATCAAAACCTTCTTTTGTAGCATTAACCATTTCTACTGTTGTTGGGCCATCTATTGGAATTTCTGGACCAAAATCCATGTCGAAATCCGTGTCGTCAACAAACTCCTCTGTTGTAGCATTAACAGGTGATGCGCGTGATGTGTCGTTGCGGTTTAGCAGTATTAATGCCTACTCAAGTTTTAAATTTATATTTAGCCGACTTATCAATAACACACACACTTAACGAGCAGTGTACCTGGTCAGTATGAATATAATGGTAAGTAGAGTGTCGATCACTAAGAGTGGAACGTATTATCTAGTTATTCTAATCAGTATTTTAATATCTTAAGTCAATTATACAACCTAATCTAACGCAAGGGGGTTCAGCCTGAGAGACTGGCACGTTTTGGTTGCAATTAAATAATAAACTAAACTAATGTGCACGAATCAGCGATAAGCACGCACGTACACAGATAAATACTTGAGACAATAAGAAGACCTGTCCTGATAATTAAGTAGCTTGTCACTTGTTTTATTGCTAGTTTTATATGAAGTGTATGTAATTAACCCTTTCTCGTTGGCTCTAATCTTATCGGCGAGTAAACCCTTAATGATTACTTATGTCTAAAAGTTATTCCTAAGTGATCAAGTTAGTTATAACCGTGGGAGCAATATGATCTTCCGTAGTCACATACGACAAGCCACTAATAGATACAGAGGTTATCAATGCACTAATAAAAGTCACCAAAGACATCAACATATAAGCTTTAATTAATGGGAAAGCAGTTTTAAGGGAGTGCAACCTTTCCGTTGTCACATTACACAAGCCACCAATCCTGATGAATTAAAGTGTACTAATACAATGAAACAAAACTACTTAATGAATTAAACACATGCAGGACCTTCTTACAGCTCTTGTATCTTCGTTCGGGTGTGTCTTGTGCTGCCTATTCGTCTGAATTCGTTCGCTCTTCTAGGGATATATGGCACGTACGTCAAAAGGTCTCTTAAATTCGTCTAGCCTTGGGGTATTTATAGTTTCTTTCTGAGGTAAGATGCGGCGCATTGAATAAGTAGATGTGGCGCATTGACTTAACTTCACGTGGGGTCCAAGGTTATTATATTCCAGAATATTCGTACACCGCCTTGAGATGCGGCATATCTTCATAACTGTATGCGGCGCATATCTTCTTGTATCTTGGATCGAAACTGGTGAAATCTTGATAGTGATGCGCCGTATGTAAGAAGTATAATGCGGCGCATCTGGAGTAGAACAAGTTGGTTCTTCTTTGTTGACCAAAGTTTCATATGCAACGCATGACAGAATTGCATGCGTGCATTCTTCAAAGTCAGGCAATGGTCTTCAATCTCTTCATTTCAGCAACCTTTTCCAATCTTGATCATTTTTCTCCATTTTTAGTCCATAATAGCTAAGTTTCACCAAATGCTTGTTTTTAACTGAGAATTACTAAAGTAAACGATTAAGTATCAATTCTCATACATAATATAATAAAACAAGTCAAATAAATAGGATAAATAATGATAATAAAATGTACTTATTTGAGTTCATCAAATATCCCCCCACTTGAACTTTACTTGTCCCCAAGTAAACCTTAGAATTAATCTTATGAAAATATATCCTAAAAGATATTAGGATTTATTTTTATATTTAAGCATGTATTCGTTTTATCATAATCACACAACCAAACACTTAACGAATTAGGAATAAAATAAAATATTTCGATAAAAGCAAATCTAATCGTTTAACTGTCCAGTCGTGACGAATATTCTATCATAAGCTTGGCAAGTATACACATCTCCCCCACTAAAGCCAAGGAATAACAAGTCTAAAGCGGTAAAAAGGGTTTTGAGGCTTAAAGGTTAATCATTCTTCTTAATCTCTATCGATCTCAAATTCCAGAAAAGGCGACAAAATCACAAATACATGATCGAATCCATGACCACGATACTTGCAATTGCTCAAATCCTTAACTCGAATAGGCTAAAGATAGGACCAAGTAATCTTCACCAATAATATTATATCAAAAAGGGCGACAAAATCATAAATACATAGCCGAATCCACGACTACGATACTTAAGATTGCTCAAATCCCTAATCTCAATAAATCAAAGGTTTGGATAAAGAATAATATAGGGTATGGATAATATTTGGGATACAAATTGGTGTAAAATGAAAAATAAACAAAACAGATAAATTAAAATCCTAAGTGTGGTTAATCACTATCCCAACCATCCCATGAATAAGACTCATATCATTGGACAACTCACGCTTTAACACTTGAAACACACGCTTTAGGTAGACACGAATTATACTCAACAAGATCTTAATCAAAGAATATACCTTAGTTGGCGTTCCCATAACGTTTAACTCCCATTCAATCCATAAATATAATATATAACAAATAGTGGTGATATCGACCACTTAATACAAAACTTTACATAAGTTGGTTAAACAAACTTCAAACCTTTCCCTTCTTTTTTTTTTCTTTTCTTTTCTCATTTTTTCGATTTTTTTTTTTTTTTTTTTTTTGACATCAACATATATTGTGTAAAATTTCACAACTTTTCTATCGCTCTTTTTCTGGATAATTTTTCCATACTCTTCATACTTTCAGAAATAATTGTAATAGCGAAAGTAGTAAACACACGAAAAATAAACTCAAAGATATACAATATTTACTTTCACTCCAATTGCATTGTGCAATTTCCTGACTCAACCAAAGATAATGAATTACGCACGCGAACACAGGTAATGTAAGGAAACACACTTTGCCTAAAGCAATTAACCAACCACGGATTTTAATCTACAGGGTAGGCTAAGGTGTAAGGGTGTAACGAAACATTATAACAAAGGTGTAAGAAGCGAAAGGAATGGCTCTGAGTGTTTTTGTAGGGGTATCTTACTCTAAAAATGAGAGTAACAAAGGGTTTATACTTGTGTTAACTAACCAGTGTAGTTAGCTAATATCACATAACATATAAAGGCTATTTGGGAGTAATCCTAGAAATTTACCAATTTAGACAAGTCATTCCGATTATATAAATAATACTCATTATGGTGGTCTCGAATAGTATACAAGCCAAGTTCTAAAGTTTACAAGTCACCGGCACACTCATAGATTTGTGAATTTTGAAAAATCACAATTTTTGAAAATAACGTTATGTGTGCAGCTATGCAACTTAAATCTTAAACAAAAACATGCTAAAAATTTTAAATTTTGATAAATTAAGCACATTTTAAGCATAATTTTTGAAAAAGTTTAGGACAAGTAAGTGTTCTAATTCTCCAATCCCCCCACTTAAGTTAAACAACGTCCTCGTTGTTTGTATCAAAGGTTAAAAACTGAAAAATAAAAGAATTAGAACAGAAAAACTCCCCTGAGATTTGCTCGGTATGACCCTCCATTTGTATAAGAGCAAAAATCAACTTCTTGTGGATGAGAACGTTTAAGCTTCATAATTGATGTATCCACAGGAAATGCAGGAATCTATAATACCATCAAGACTTAAACACACCTGAGTTAAGAAAGTTCAAACTTGCATAATACATTAGTAGTTAGTAAAAATAAAATGTAAAAATTAAAACAGAAAATCATCAGGTCAGTCGATGCGCCGTATCTTATGGAAGAAGATACGCCGTATCGAGCCTAGAATAAATACGAATCAGAATAAATGATGCGTCGCATCCTTAACCAGGGATGCGCCCCATTAAATAAACTGACAAAGAGTTTTAAAGTCAAAAATAAAAATGCAGAAAATAAAATAAGATATGACCAATGCAAGAGATGCGTCGCATCTCAGGATTGAGATGCGCCGTATCTTCTGCGGGTCTGAAATAAAAATAAAATAAAACGAAATTGATGCGTGGTTTTGCAACCTTACAACAGGTTTTACCTCTCGAGGGATCTCAAGAGGCTTACAACCCCACCAGGCAGTGTACCTGACCGATGTAGTATAGTGTAGTGGTAAGTACGGGGGATTGATCGTTCTCCACAGGGAATAGTGTTCGTTAGGTATGAAAGACTACTCTAATAGGTCTAAGGGTTGAGGAAGATTCTTTTTTTATGTTTTTATATTTTTATGAAAGCAAGTAAAATCTCGGGTTTGAAAGAGTGGGCGGAATTAGTTGCTAGTCAACTAACCCAAATAACTACAAATGCAAATAAAATAAATAACTGAAAATAAAAAGTTGGTGAAAACTTATGTGTAGAGAAATGTGTTTACTTAGATTTCCTTACTCCCTAACTATCTTTTACCGGTTGATTAGTGTGTATTAGTCGCGTGGATGACGGGTGTATTCCTTAATACCAATCGTGGGGTGGCGTACGTACTTCCCCAACTCTACAAGCTCCTACTTCACTCCTATGTCGAGCCGGCTAGGAAGCTCCTAACATGGGATCACTAGAATTCGCTTGTGCATTAAATACAACCATAAAAACCTTTAGTACGCATTGGTTCATGTTTCTTAAGACGTTCAAGCAAGTTACCGAATAGGAAGTTAGCCAGTTTTCTTAAGCCTAACATAGATAAACAATCATCCAATACAACTAATAACACACTAATAACCAATAATCAATAGCTAGGTTTCATTAGATCTAAGCAAACACAAGATAAATCTAGCCTAACATATTAATCAAAAGACAAGAACAAGATAGAATCAAACAACACATAGACATATTGAATGATTAATTGATAACTTATCTTCAATGTAACATGGAAGATCTCAAGGCAAAAAGCCTTGAAAAAGATGCTAAAATCGTCTTAGGGTTTTCTCCCAAAAATTCCACACTAAGTTCCACCCTTATGACAAAGAATTGCAAAACTAAATATAGATTTTTACATCTGTCGGCGTCACGTTATGGAGTGTGACGCCGTCACCTCGCCGCTTTTAGGGTTCCCGGATGACCTTCTTGACGCCGTCCCTCTTTAGCTCTCCAAAATCCGTTCTGGCTTATCAAGGCTTGACGCCTTCAGACCTTGAACGTGACGCCGTCCCTCTTTGAATTAAGCCGTGACGCCCTTGATCAGGTTAAAGCGTGACGCCGTCAGAATTCACATGCAATTTTCACTGGCTTATCATGAGTAAATTTCACATCCACCTTTTCTTGCCAAGCCATGACGCCGTCTGGAGTAAATCCTGACGCCGTCAAAGGTAACTTCCAGCCCAATTTTGAGACTTTGTCGTTTTCTTCACTTTTATGCTCCAAAAACGTCCAAAATGCCTCCTTTTCCAGATTTCTCCTCAAAAGTACCTAAAATGACAAAAGGAACGATTTAGGGCGATATTTGATCAAATAAATACGATTTAGGGCTTAAATGACCCCTTAAAAGCGGTACACTTTTCGCTTCATCAAATACCCTTACACTTGAGATTTGCTTGTCCTCAAGCAAATGTGCTTTTATTCTAATCAAAATACAAGTTAGGGGTCATTTAATGCAAACATAAAAGTAATTACAAAAAATATTCGTTCCACTTTAATCATAATAAGCACGGAGATTATAAACTAGCACCTCACAAGTAGTGTTTAGATACTCATATCTCTCAAGTGTCATCAAAATAAATCTCATAAATGGAAACGGATAATATCTCTCACTACCTGTCATAGCAAATAGATTACTATAGGCTTGGGAAAGGATCGAAAACCTCCTCCACTAGGCGTAAGCACCTAAGATAAACTATCAAAGAGGGCTTTTAAATGGGTTATAACGTTAGGTGTAGGGAAAAGGAAAACACGGTTTTGTTGGATAAAGGATATTTTACTGGTGGCGAGTTAAAGATCTTGATCAATTACATGTACTATACAATGTTGCTAAGCCAAGACTCGACTCAATCTTAAGCTAAAAACAAAATAATAAAATAAAAATAAAACGGGATGGTAGTCCGTATGTTTTTTTCTATTTTTCCTTTTTTCTCATTTTTTTTTGTATTTTTCTTGATTTTTCGATTTTTTTTTTTTTTTTTTTTTTTTTTTTTTTTTTTTTGTGCATACACTTTTGCCCTACCATCCAAAATAATACATCATAGGGGCATTGCATCCCCTTACACTTGAATTTTTACATAACTTTACAAATAACTATTCTAATGACTCGAATTAAGATAATCGAAAAACTTGGAGTACTTTTAAAATATTTAGCACATATGGGGGTAATGAATGATGCTCTTCCCCATTACTCCATTACACTAGTACTTTACCCATGAGTCCCAATCGTCCCAAAATAATATGTACAAGGATATGACTCGACTTAGCAACCATGTAATCAACTAGATAATTAACTTGGGTTTAAACAAATGTTGTCACAATAATGCACTAAAAATGAGTGCATACAAGGTAGGCTAAGGCGATTTGGGTGTACATTTAAGTGGGGTGTAACAAATTCTTCCTTTAAGTAAAATGCTTAAAGTTAGAAACGAAAAGATAGGCTCTGAGGGGTGTACTAGGGGTATCGTGTACTAAAAATGAGTACAACGCAAAGGGTGTGGGAGAATTACTTGACTAATGTAGCCAAAGTAATTATAACAAAAACACAGGTGTAAAACAATGGGTTTAATCCTAATGCCTCTTATCATGTAGTAAATCTAACTACACGAATGTAGTCTCACTTGTGGCCTCGAAATGGTCCTAACGCAAGTTCTAGAATCTAAGTGCTACCGGTACACACATCATAGCATAAATGCTTTTCCTACCAATTCTAGGGGCGAACCTCACATATTTGGGGGTGGAAAATTTTTTAGTGGTACGGTTTTTTGTGCTAGTCATATAACTCCTATCCGTGAGACGCTCATTAAGATCAAAGTTTCACTCCTATATGTTGTAAAAAATTTTAAATTTGGCACTAAAATTACCCTAACAGGTATTTCTCTCAGTTTTATTACACATCAACTATTAAACAAACAAAAATCAAGCGTAATTGTATTCTCTAAAATCGTACTTTTACCCCCCTTACACTTAAGATGAACATTGTCCCCAATGTTCAAATAACAAATGTAAAAGCATAAAGTAAAAGAATGAAATCAAATACTCCCCTGATTCGCTCGGTGGATAATGAAGTTACATGGTTAAATCTTCTTCCAAGGTAATGTTGAAGCTCCATGACTAATGCATCGCCATAAGCTTGATTCAAAAACATTTCCTCGTCCAAAATAACCTGTTAAACCTGAGAAAACAAACACGAAAACCTGCATAACATCAGCGGGATAAAATCTATTTATAAAGATATAATGCTTGTGGAATGATAATTTTGCAGATTCCTGGAGATTATAAGTTGGAGATTTAATAAAAACTTTTATGAAAACAAAACTTTCAAAAATTTCTGAAAATTAAATCTGACGCCGTCAGGTTATAAACCCTGACGCCGTCATAAATGACCTGACAAAAATTCTCATTTTAAGTTTCCGGAAAATTTCTGGAAAAACCTTTACCTTACTTCCTGGAAATCCTGCAAAACATCACTATGACTCGATACAAGCATTTGACTCAAACAAATACTAATATGTATGTTAATTTATTATTATTACGATTCATGTTCATTTGTGTTCTAATAAACCGATTTAGATTTCCCTTACACTTATCTTTTGCAAAATACCTTTATATGTAGTTAAGACGAAGTTAAAAACAAAATAAAGCATTTTCACAAATTAGTTTTGAACATGAATCAATAAGAATAAAAATTAAACACACATACGGAAACAAATAAAAACAAACAAACAAATAAATAAACACACAAAGAAATAAAGATTGGGTTGCCTCCCAAGAAGCGCTTTTCTTTATTAACGAGTCTTGTAGCTAGACTCAAAGTCACGTACATTACGTGACTTCTTCATCAAAAGTTATATCTTCCTCATTGATCATTTCATTACCATTCTCTTGATAATGCTTGACTCGTTGTATATTCACAGTGAATTCTCTATCTTCGTCGTCAATCAACACAACGGCTCCGGTTTTAGAGGAGCTCCTTACGGTAAAAGGTCCATACCATCTAGATTTAAGTTTTCCAGGAAATAGTCTTAACCGAGAATTATATAATAGGACCTTGTCTCCTTCTGAAAACTCCTTGGGTCTCTTAATCCGTTGGTCATGCCATCTTTTTGCCCTTTCTTTGTATGTAATAGAAGATTCATAAGCCTCTAATCTCAATTCATCGAGCTCTTGGAGCTGTAAGAATCTATTTGTTCCAGCAACTGTATAATCCAAATTACAAGCCTTAAGTGCCCAATATGCTTTGTGTTCCAGTTCTACTGGAAGGTGGCATGCCTTGCCATATACCATACGGAACGGGGTTGTCCCGATTGGTGTCTTATAGGCGGTTCGAAATGCCCACAAAGCCTCATCGAGCTTAAAAGACCAATCTTTTCTGTTTTGATTAACCGTTTTCTCTAATATTCTTTTTATGGCTCTGTTAGTATTTTCAACTTGACCGTTGGTCTGAGGATGGTAAGCGGTGGAGAATCGGTGAGAGACTCCATATCTTTTCATAACTTTCTCCATTTGCGAATTGCAAAAATGAGTTCCCCTGTCACTAATAAGAGCCTTCGGAATTCCAAACCTAGCGAACAATTTTTTTAAGAAATGAATGACTACCCTAGCGTCGTTAGTCCTAAGGGCTTGTGCTTCCACCCATTTCGAAACATAATCAATGGCCACCAAGATGTATTCATTCCCTCCAGAAGATGGGAAGGGTCCCATGAAATCAATTCCCCAAACATCAAAAACCTCGCAAACTTGTATATAATTCTGCGGGGCTTCATCCCTCCTAGAGATATTCCCAGTTCTTTGACATGCGTCACAAGTCTGTATCATACCCTTCACATCACAAAATATTGTAGGCCAATAGAATCCTGCGTCGAAGACCTTTCGTGCAGTAGTGTTCATACCATGATGTCCTCCCGATGGACCTGCATGACACTCTTTCATAATTCTGACAGCCTCTTATTCCGAAACACAACGCCTGATTACCTGATCTGGACATCTTCGGAATAAGAAAGGTTCATCCCAAAAGTAGTACTTTAATTGATTGAAGAACCTCCTCTTTTCATGCCTACTCATATGCTCAGGAATGACTCTACTTGCCAGGTAGTTGGCATAATCCGCATACCAAGGTTCAGAATCATTAATTGACATGAGCTGCTCTTCCGGAAATGACTCCCGAATCTCACTCTTGTCAGATTTAGCGAGGCTGGGGTTTTCGAGACGGGAGAGATGATCAGCCGCAAGATTCTCTGCTCCTTTCTTATCACGAATCTCAACATCGAACTCTTGCAATAGTAGGATCCAACGAAGTAACCGTGGTTTAGCATCCTGTTTAGCAAAAAGATATCGAATAGCTGAATGGTCCGTAAAAACAACCGTTTTGGAGAGGACAAGATACTGGCGAAACTTATCAAAAGCAAATACCACGGCTAGTAATTCCTTTTCAGTGGTAGTGTAGTTTTCTTGAGCAGGATTCATGGTTTTGCTAGCGTAGTATATTGGCTGAAAGTGTTTGTTAAGCCTTTGGCCTAATACTGCTCCCACAGCGTAATCGCTAGCATCGCACATGATTTCAAAGGGTAACTCCCAGTTAGGGGTGACCATAATTGGAGCTTGGGTAAGTTCCTGATTCAATCGATCGAATGCATCCTTGCACTCTTGAGAGAAGTCGAACGGGGCATCCGTCATGAGCAACTGAGTCATTGGTTTAGCTACCTTTGAGAAATCTTTAATGAATCTCCTATAGAAGCCAGCATGACCCAAAAAGCTACGGATTGCTTTGACAGTCGTCGGATAGGGAAGTTTGGATATAGCTTCAATTTTTGCCCGATCTACTTCAATTCCACTTCCTGAAATTTTGTGCCCTAGCACAATCCCTTCTTTTACCATAAAGTGGCACTTTTCCCAGTTTAGAACCAAGTTGGTCTCCTCAAAACGTTTGAGCATTTTTTCAAGGTTAGCAAGACAACGATCAAAAGAGTTTCCAAAGACTGAAATATCATCCATGAAGACCTCCATGCTGTCTTCCATTAACTCATGGAAGATTGCCGTCATGCAGCGCTGGAAAGTGGCGGGGGCGTTACATAGTCCAAAGGGCATTCGCTTGTAGGCGAAGGTGCCATAAGGGCATGTAAACGTAGTCTTTTCTTGGTCCTCAGGAGCGATAGGGATTTGGAAATACCCTGAGAACCCATCTAGGAAGCAGTAGTATTCATGCCCTGCTAGTCTTTCCAACATTTGGTCGATAAATGGGAGAGGGAAATGATCCTTTCGGGTTGCATCATTTAGTTTCCTATAATCAATGCATACACGCCATCCAGTTACTGTTCGTTGAGGCACTAACTCATCCTTATCGTTCTTCACCACCGTCATTCCTCCCTTTTTTGGTACAACCTGTACAGGACTTACCCATGGACTGTCCGAAATCGGGTAAATTAGCCCTGCATCTAGGAGCTTAATGACTTCCTTCTTTACGACTTCCTTTATGTTGGGATTTACTCGCCTTTGAGGTTGCACGGTGGGTTTATAATCCTCTTCCATGAGGATTTTATGCGTGCAAAAGGTAGAGTCAATCCCCTTGATATCGGCTACACTCCATGCTATAACTCCTTTATATTTTTTTAAAACTCCTAAGAGTTTATCCTTTTGTTCACCTTTCAAAGAAGAGCTTATGATTACCGAAAGTTGATCTTCTCCTTGAAGGAAGGCATATTCAAGGTTGTTCGGGAGTTCCTTGAGTTCTAACGTGGGTGGCTCGATGATGGAAGGTTTAAGTTTGTTCTCGGGTTTACGAAGCTCAAGCTGTTCGATTTCTTGTCTGGGATAGAAGGAGACTGCATTCACATCCATAGTCTTCTCCTCCTCTAAGATGGGTAAGAAAGCTTCATCTCGCAACCAACCAGCTTCCACCTGTTCATCTACACAATTGTCAATCTCGTCGGATAGTTCATTGATTTCTCCGATGAAATACAACTGATTATCTGCTTCGAGAGAAAGATTCATTGTGTCTTTGATGTCGAAGGTTAAGCTATCGGCCCCCACTCGTAAGGTTAGTTTGCCGTCATGAACATCAATAACAGCACGAGCAGTTGCAAGGAATGGTCTTCCTAGAATGATGGGCACAAGATCATCTTCTTCCATTTCTAGGATGACGAAGTCAACTGGAAATTTGAACTTCCCCACCTTAACCAGCACATTCTCGCATATTCCTAAGGGGTATTTGACTGATCTATCGGCAAGTTGGATGCTCATACGGGTTGGTTTCAACCCAGAATACCCTAGCTTGAGGAACATGGAATGCGGCATAAGATTGATGCTTGCTCCTAAGTCGGCTAAAGCATTCTTGACTGATAGAGATCCAATTGAACAGGGCAAGGTGAAACTACCTGGATCGTCCACCTTCTTTGGTAGCCCTCGTTGAGTCACCAAAGAACATTCTTCTCCTAAGGTTACAAGACCCTCGAGCCCTTTCCTGTTGGTGAGCAGCTTCTTGAAGTATGTACTATATTTGGGCATATGATAACATGCATCAAGAAGGGGTATGGTGACAACCGAATTCTTCAAATATGACAAAAATCTTTTATTATCATTTTCGACCTTTTGATTCTTGAGGCGAGATGGGTATGGGACTTTAATGGGTTGCTTGGCAGGAGTAGGTGGGGAGGGAGTTACCGGAGGGGTTTGCTCAGGATTTTCGTCGTTCACATTACCTTCTTCCTCATGAGGGGTGTCGGGTTCCATGACGTTAGATTGTTGAGCTGGGTAAGGTGGATCCTTAGTAGTTGTTCCAGCACGAGTGGTGATGGCGAGTAAGGGATCTCTTTGAGGTTTGCCAAGGTCATCGAGAGTGGCGTTGAGTTCTGCGAATTTGGCCTTCATGTCGGTTTGTTGGCTATTGATAAGGTTGTCGAGACCATTTAGTTGCAGATTCTTTTCAAACGTGAAATGCCCGAGATCATCCTCAAAAGTGCTCCTAACCTTATAGTCAGGATATTCTCCTCCTCCCTCTTCTCTCACAAGTTTTCCCCAAGGGGTGAAATCATTGTTTTGGTAGAAAGTTAAGAGCGAAGGATCATCGAAGATGTCGTGGCTTGACAAGCATGCTTGTTCGGTGGTGGTATCATCCTCGCATTCCTCCACATCATGCGGGCCACCACATTGATCACAGATCAAGTATGGGTTTGATAACCGCTTAGTTGGTTGCGACTTGTCTAGATAAGATACCTGATCATTCAATCTACTCACCCGGCTAGCAAAAGGAGGCTCTTTCATGATCTTGGAAACGCTCATGATCGAATCGGGTTCATCCCAGGTATCGTCTTGATCATTCGCGTATTCCTCAATTCTATTCCATCCTTCCTCAACGCTTAGTTTGGCTATTTTTCCTTTTGATGAATTATTAATGCCCAATTGGTCATTTTTGGAGACACTGTCATAAAAGATTTGGACAAGAAGCCAGAGTTCAATGCCATGATGAGGGACTTGTCTAATTAGATCCTTGAATCTAACCCAAGATTTGTGAATAGGTTCTGCTGGTCCAACATGGAAGCGGAGGATTTCGTCTCTCAACATTGAAGTTCTCCCTATGGGAAAGAATTTCTCATAGAATTTTGAGATAAGTTGTTCCCATGTGAAGATGGATTCGGAAGGAAGTTGGTTATACCAGTTTCCGGCTTTTTCACAAAGGGTGAAGGGAAAAAATCGAAGCCGGGAGGTATCTCTAGTAGCCCCATCCGTATGGAGGGTATCCACTATTTTCAGGAAGTCCTTGATGTGTTGGATCGGATCTTCAGTTTTCAATCCATGGAATTTGCATACACTTTGGACAAGCCAAATATCGGTTGCACGCAAGACCCAATCCGTGCGCTCTGATGAAGCGAAAAGTGTACCGCTTTTAAGGGGTCATTTAAGCCCTAAATCGTATTTATTTGATCAAATATCGCCCTAAATCGTTCCTTTTGTCATTTTAGGTACTTTTGAGGAGAAATCTGGAAAAGGAGGCATTTTGGACGTTTTTGGAGCATAAAAGTGAAGAAAACGGCAAAGTCTCAAAAATCGGCTGAAAGTTACCTTTGACGGCGTCAGGATTTACTCCAGACGGCGTCATGGCTTGGCTAGAAAAGGTGGATGTGAAATTTACTCATGATAAGCCAGTGAAAATTGCATGTGAATTCTGACGGCGTCACGCTTTAACCTGATCAAGGGCGTCACGGCTTAATTCAAAGAGGGACGGCGTCACGTTCAAGTTCTGACGGCGTCAAGCCTTGATAAGCCAGAACGGATTTTGGAGAGCTAAAGAGGGACGGCGTCAAGAAGGTCACCCGAGAACCCTAAAAGCGGCGAGGTGACGGCGTCACACCCCATAACGTGATGCCGTCAGATCCAAAAATCTATATATAGTTTTGCAATTCTTTGTCATTAGGGTGGAACTTAGTGTGGAATTTTTGGGAGAAAACCCTAAGACGATTTTAGCATCTTTCTCAAGGCTTTTTGCCATGAGATCTTCCATGTTACATTGAAGATAAGTTATCAATTAATCATTCAATATGTCTATGTGTTGTTTGATTCTATCTTATTCTTGTCTTTTGATTAACATGTTAGGCTAGATTTATCTTGTGTTTGCTTAGATCTAATGAAACCTAGCTATTGATTATTGGTTATTAGTGTGTTATTAGTTGTATTGGATGATTGTTTATCTATGTTAGGCTTAAGAAAACTGGCTAACTTCCTATTCGGTAACTTGCTTGAACGTCTTAAGAAACATGAACCAATGCGTACTAAAGGTTTTTATGGTTGTATTTAATGCACAAGCGAATTCTAGTGATCCCATGTTAGGAGCTTCCTAGCCGGCTCGACATAGGAGTGAAGTAGGAGCTTGTAGAGTTGGGGAAGTACGTACGCCACCCCACGATTGGTATTAAGGAATACACCCATCATCCACGCAACTAATACACACTAATCAACCGGTAAAAGATAGTTAGGGAGTAAGGAAATCTAAGTAAACACATTTCTCTACACTTAAGTTTTCACCAACTTTTTTATTTTCAGTTATTTATTTTATTTGCATTTGTAGTAATTTGGGTTAGTTGACTAGCAACTAATTCCGCCCACTCTTTCAAACCCGAGATTTTACTTGCTTTCATAAAAATATAAAAAACATAAAAAAAGAATCTTCCTCAACCCTTAGACCTATTAGAGTAGTCTTTCATACCTAACGAACACTATTCCCTGTGGAGAACGATCAATCCCCCGTACTTACCACTACACTATACTACATCGGTCAGGTACACTGCCTGGTGGGGTTGTAAGCCTCTTGAGATCCCTCGAGAGGTAAAACCTGTTGTAAGGTTGCAAAACCACGCATCACGCTCATTTGGAAAAACGATAGCATTGGAAAAACCACGAGGGGTGGGAGAAGAGTAGTCCTTGAGACATTTAGGGATTAGGATTTCGGGAACTTCCATATCGTGATTGGGTTGAGGGCTAGGAGGTGTAGAATGATGATTAGATTCTTCCTCGGAGAGGGCATCATCAAAATTGATCGTGGATGGTTCAGCCGCTTGGTGGAGTCGCCTTAATTTATGCATTTCCCTTTCGGGTTCAGCATAGGGTGTGGCAAGAGTCTTTATCGAGCTTCGGCTCCTAGTGATTCTAAGATTAGGGGGGTCATCATCCAAAATTAGGGAATATCCTCCTAAAGTGCGGGCTCTAGGAGGTGGTTGTTGTGGTGGGTTGTTGGGATCAAGGATATTACCATCTTCCATGATGCCGAATGGTAATGGTTACGAACAAAGAAATGAAGAAAATAGATAGACTAAAGAAAACCTAGAAAAATAAATAAAAAATCTCACTAGAAAGGAATCTAGTGAGTAGACCTATAAAATAAAAATTCAACCTAAACAATAACTATTCCCCGGCAGCGGCGCCAAAAACTTGATGCGTGGTTTTGCAACCTTACAACAGGTTTTACCTCTCGAGGGATCTCAAGAGGCTTACAACCCCACCAGGCAGTGTACCTGACCGATGTAGTATAGTGTAGTGGTAAGTACGGGGGATTGATCGTTCTCCACAGGGAATAGTGTTCGTTAGGTATGAAAGACTACTCTAATAGGTCTAAGGGTTGAGGAAGATTCTTTTTTTATGGTTTTATATTTTTATGAAAGCAAGTAAAATCTCGGGTTTGAAAGAGTGGGTGGAATTAGTTGCTAGTCAACTAACCCAAATAACTACAAATGCAAATAAAATAAATAACTGAAAATAAAAAGTTGGTGAAAACTTATGTGTAGAGAAATGTGTTTACTTAGATTTCCTTACTCCCTAACTATCTTTTACCGGTTGATTAGTGTGTATTAGTCGCGTGGATGACGGGTGTATTCCTTAATACCAATCGTGGGGTGGCGTACGTACTTCCCCAACTCTACAAGCTCCTACTTCACTCCTATGTCGAGCCGGCTAGGAAGCTCCTAACATGGGATCACTAGAATTCGCTTGTGCATTAAATACAACCATAAAAACCTTTAGTACGCATTGGTTCATGTTTCTTAAGACGTTCAAGCAAGTTACCGAATAGGAAGTTAGCCAGTTTTCTTAAGCCTAACATAGATAAACAATCATCCAATACAACTAATAACACACTAATAACCAATAATCAATAGCTAGGTTTCATTAGATCTAAGCAAACACAAGATAAATCTAGCCTAACATATTAATCAAAAGACAATAACAAGATAGAATCAAACAACACATAGACATATTGAATGATTAATTGATAACTTATCTTCAATGTAACATGGAAGATCTCAAGGCAAAAAGCCTTGAAAAAGATGCTAAAATCGTCTTAGGGTTTTCTCCCAAAAATTCCACACTAAGTTCCACCCTTATGACAAAGAATTGCAAAACTATATATAGATTTTTACATCTGATGGCGTCACGTTATGGAGTGTGACGCCGTCACCTCGCCGCTTTTAGGGTTCCCGGATGACCTTCTTGACGCCGTCCCTCTTTAGCTCTCCAAAATCCGTTCTGGCTTATCAAGGCTTGACGCCGTCAGACCTTGAACGTGACGCCGTCCCTCTTTGAATTAAGCCGTGACGCCCTTGATCAGGTTAAAGCGTGACGCCGTCAGAATTCACATGCAATTTTCACTGGCTTATCATGAGTAAATTTCACATCCACCTTTTCTTGCCAAGCCATGACGCCGTCTGGAGTAAATCCTGACGCCGTCAAAGGTAACTTCCAGCCCAATTTTGAGACTTTGTCGTTTTCTTCACTTTTATGCTCCAAAAACGTCCAAAATGCCTCCTTTTCCAGATTTCTCCTCAAAAGTACCTAAAATGACAAAAGGAACGATTTAGGGCGATATTTGATCAAATAAATACGATTTAGGGCTTAAATGACCCCTTAAAAGCGGTACACTTTTCGCTTCATCAGAAATAAAGGATAGGATGCGTCGCATCTGTTTACCAGATGCGGCGCATGTAGTTACCAGACAGACTGTTAATAGTCTGTTGTAAAATAACTCATTCCACGGTTTATCTCTCACGTCCTCTCGTACTCTCATGCTGAACTTAATGCCAGTCTTTGTCAAGCATAATAAGAAATATCAACTGGCAAAACCATCAGACTCAAGCTCCTCAGCAGTGTGTAACCCCATAGCCAGAATAAACTCCCTCATCGACATCTGCTTGTGCTCTCCCCCCAACCTAAAAACCAAAGTGTCGGCGGTATCCAACTCTGTATCCGTCTCCCTGTAATGGACAGTACTGAAGAATTCCAACATAAGCTCTCTGATAAGAGGCTCATCGACCCCAAACAACCTCTCCCAAGCAAAAGATCTAAACACTACCTCATCCTCATCATCACTAACCACCATCTCCAACCTGCGATGCAAACTATCAGCAGCATGCCCCCCTCCAATCAATCCAATATCCTCACCAAGAACCGAGACCCTGAAAATCCTCTTGAAGTAAATAAATCTAAGCCTCCTCAAATACTCATCCAATGTATCAGGAGTCAGTCCAAAAGTCTCAAAGCGGAGCCATGGATGTCTGTTCTCAGCTTCGGGTAGTGCCATCTGCAATAAATCTTCGAGGTTAGAAAACATTCTGTAAATATGGTAGATACGGCGCAACTGATAAATCAGTGCGGCGTATCTGTGAAATATAAGAGATGCGGAGCAAGAAATGAGATACGGCATATCGAGATGCGTCGTATCTAAATTAAGTAATACGGCGTATATGGAATTATATTAAATTGGAAATAGGTCGTTACGCCGCATCAATTAATTAAGATACGCCGCATCTATCAATCTATCAGCATAAAAAGGGGTCAGGCACGCATTCCAAGAATTCGGACCCGTGACATAAACTCCCACTTAACATCACAGTTCCATTTACCCATTATAAAAGTTCTAAAAGTTTATTATACCACCACCAATCCATTTTCCCACTAAAATTCAAAATCGAATTCAAAACCCTAATTTATATTCAAATAAAACTAGGCCAGAAAGTCAATGATTTATGCAAATTAAATATGGGGGAAATCATCTAATGCAAGTCCTAATCATATCCCTATATAATTTAAGCCCTAATCGAATTAATCACATAAACCCAAATTTTTATATTAAACAAAATTAAATCGAAATAGAATAATTACCTTAATTATATGATTAGGAGTAGGTTAAGAGATCGGATTAGAGGTTTGATTTGAGGAAAATGCTCGGATTTAGGGTTTAATTTTACTGTGTGTGTGTTTTTAACAGTGTGAGGATTTGGGGTAAAAAGTTGAGATCCGGCGCATTCCCGTCGTATTTATAGGGCAAAACGATGTGCCGCATTGAAAAATTGGAATGCGCCGTATCTATTTAATTTCGTTGACTAGTCAATGAGTCCTAGTTGGTCAGAGATACGGCGCTTGGGATATTTAGATCCGCCGTATCGCTATGTTAGTGAACGAAATTTAAATAAGGAACGTACCTTGGCCTCCGCAACACAATTCCTTATACATCAATTTAGGGTTAAACGGCATATGATATATATAAATCCAAGATAAGATCAACAAGTATATTTGTTTTATTAATAATTATAATCTTATTATTTAGTAGATAATGATTTATTCTGGGGTTAGGAACAAATATCGTGTTTTAGCTTGCAAAATCAAGATTATAAATGTATAGTGAAATTGAGAGAGATTTCGTAGAGAACTCTTTTTAAGGCCAGGTGAATTATTGTAGAGGTTACCTGGAATTATTTCAAGAATTAAAGACGTTCTATGTTACCAGTACAGAGTTTTCCTCCACTCTTGTCGTCTTATTACAGCCTTTTAGTTGTCAAAGGTTTGATCACTCCAGCTAGCGTCTCTCGGTTTGGTACAGGATGTAATCTTCCATAGTGATGCTTAAGCCATCATTTATCCTGAAAGTAAACAACTTGCGCACGAGAGTAGTGGAACGATCAAAGCGAATATCAAAAATCAACTATATTTATTAAATTAAATACGTTGTGTTAACAAAATTTAATGCGTCGTATTTTCGTTACATTTCAAAATACAAGATTTTTGATTCAGTAAATGCGCCGTATCGATAAAGATCGATACGTCGTATCTGTTTAATAATTCGAAAACTGTTTTTAATTAAAATAATAAATACGCCGTATCTGTAAAAACAGATGCGCCGTATGGCGTTAACGTTTAGAAAAATTTCTTTTTTTTTTTTATTAAAAACAGATACGCCGTATCTTGGGGAAAGATGCGTCGTATCGAATTTATTAAACGCGTTGTATTTTATTAAAATTAAACGCAATACGCCGTATCTATGAAAATAGATGTGCCGTATCGTTTGAATTAGCTCAGTACAATGATAGCAGAATACAGAAAAACAGAAAAATAAAAACAAAAATAAACACAAACGAAAAGCAACAAAAATAAAAGAAAACAAATAACACACAAAACAGAAAATAAGCAAATAATACAAAGAATGCAATTAATCTAATACACAACACGGTTAGCGGTTAAAATCTAAAAATTAAAAAGAAAAACCTAATTAAAATACTAATCAAATTAACAGATAATAACAATTCACTCCCCGGCAGCGGCGCCAAAAAACTTGATGGGCGTGATGTGTCGTTGCGGTTTAGCAGTATTAATGCCTACTCAAGTTTTAAATTTATATTTAGCCGACTTATCAATAACACACACACTTAACGAGCAGTGTACCCGGTCAGTATGAATATAATGGTAAGTAGAGTGTCGATCACTAAGAGTGGAACGTATTATCTAGTTATTCTAATCAGTATTTTAATATCTTAAGTCAATTATACAACCTAATCTAACGCAAGGGGGTTCAGCCTGAGAGACTGGCACGTTTTGGTTGCAATTAAATAATAAACTAAACTAATGAGCACGAATCAGCGATAAGCACGCACGTACACAGATAAATACTTGAGACAATAAGAAGACCTGTCCTGATAATTAAGTAGCTTGTCACTTGTTTTATTGCTAGTTTTATAACCCTTTCTCGTTGGCTCTAATCTTATCGGCGAGTAAACCCTTAATGATTACTTATGTCTAAAAGTTATTCCTAAGTGATCAAGTTAGTTATAACCGTGGGAGCAATATGATCTTCCGTAGTCACATACGACAAGCCACTAATAGACACAGAGGTTATCAATGCACTAATAAAAGTCACCAAAGACATCAACATATAAACTTTAATTAATGGGAAAGCAGTTTTAAGGGAGTGCAACCTTTCCGTTGTCACATTACACAAGCCACCAATCCTGATGAATTAAAGTGTACTAATACAATGAAACAAAACTACTTAATGAATTAAACACATGCAGGACCTTCTTACAGCTCTTGTATCTTCATTCGGGTGTGTCTTGTGCTGCCTATTCGTCTGAATTCGTTCGCTCGTCTAGGGATATATGGCACGTACGTCAAAAGGTCTTTGAAATTCGTCTGGCCTTGGGGTATTTATAGTTTCTGTCTGAGGTAAGATGCGGCGCATTGAATAAGTAGATGCGGCGCATTGACTTAACTTCACGTGGGGTCCAAGGTTATTATATTCCAGAATATTCGTACACCGCCTTGAGATGCGGCGTATCTTCATAACTGTATGCGGCGCATGTCTTCTTGTATCTTGGATCGAAACTGGTGAAATCTTGATAGTGATGCGCCGTATGTAAGAAGTATAATGCGGCGCATCTGGAGTAGAACAAGTTGGTTCTTCTTCGTTGACCAAAGTTTCATATGCAACGCATGAAAGAATTGCATGCGTGCATTCTTCAAAGTCAGGCAATGGTCTTCAATCTCTTCATTTCAGCAACCTTTTCCAATCTTGATCATTTTTCTCCATTTTTAGTCCATAATAGCTAAGTTTCACCAAATGCTTGTTTTTAACTGAGAATTACAAAAGTAAACGATTAAGTATCAATTCTCATACATAATATAATAAAACAAGTCAAATAAATAGGATAAATGATGATAATAAAATGTACTTATTTGAGTTCATCAACAGGTATTTGGGCAGTTGTTGCTTGCTCATCATTTTCTCCATGTTTATCCCATTTTGTGTAGCTTTGATCAATCCCGTGGTAGAATAAATGGAACTGCACATCCTCCACTTTCTGCTCTATGCGGTTTAAACATGAGATACACGGACATGGCATCTTAAGCTGTTGTTTATTACCTCGTGGGTCGATGTTCCTCATCTTCTGCAAGTTGTGTTCTGCATACTTAATAAACGCTCCTACTCCAGCAATATATTGTTTCTTGGTCCTACTAGTTCTCATCCAAGACTTGTCCATGCTATTGTTGAGGTTAAATGGTAACATATATATCCTACAAGTCACAAATTAAACCAATATAAGCATCAAATCATTTGTGCATAAGTAAACCAAGTATTTACCACTACAAGTACAAAAGTTACTACTGCTAGTGAAAGTTAGTACTGCTAGTATAAATTTAAGACTGCTCAGAGATTAAGACTTATTTCATTTGTTGTTGCTTATTGTAACACCCCGACCCGACAAGGGTAAAGATGTCACAATAATGGTTTCATATCAGAACAATCACAAGCATATGACATAAATAATACAATAGAATTTCAAGGGTTACAAAGGAAAATCTGAAACTACAAGGTTACAATACAATAACTTCTAAGTCATATTATAAAATTCTTCTAGTCATCCTCAATAGCTAATAAGGTTCTTCTAAATCCAAGGCACTCTCCACTCATACCCAGCTTCCAAACTAAAACCTGCCGTAGGAAAAGAAATGCGGCTGAGCTACGAAAGCTCAGTGAACAGATATATATAGAACGAAACAAAAGGTAAAGAATGAACATATAAATATGATGCGTTGGGGAAAAGCATAAGGTATAAATGAAAATAGAAGAACAAGAGTAGGATACGATAGTAATCCACCACGAGCCCAAAACAAATCAAATCAAATATCATAGTAACCATAGAGGTGCGACCTCTCAAATATGTGAAGGACGTGTATGCACACAACATCAATCACCAAATCAAATCAAATAATAATCATGATATATCCCTCAAAACAAAACAAATCTAGGATGCATCCATACGCCCCTGCAAACAAATTAGTGGCCAAATATATCTATACTCGAGCTTTTATCAAATACAAAAGGGACGGTGTGTAACATCACTCAAACACACTAGAGTCATGTCAGAGGTGCATCAATGACACGGCCATGTTACCTTCATGGCTAGGAAACGAACTTGGCTCGGGTATCAAACTGAAGGGTCAAAGGTCAAAGGTCTAATTCATAGCAAAGGTTCAAATAGTCTAAGTCATCGAATCATAGTCAAAGTCTAAATATCAAAGGTTCATGGCAAAGGGTTCATATCAAAGGTTCAATATCAAAAGTTTATAATCAAAGTTCCATAGTAACAGTTCATTTAAAAAGGTTTCTATTTAAAAGTCCATTTAAGAAATCTTTCAATAATGGTTTTCATAAAAATAATCTTTAAAACAGTTTTCATATAGAAAGTCTTAAAAAGTAGTTTTTCCTCAAAACATTTTCATAAGTAATTAAAAAGGGTTTTCTCATCCAGTTATAATATCAAGTAAACTTCCAAGGTATCTAAGGATTATAATATTCAGGTCAAAGGTGATGAACGAAGTATATCAAGTATCAAGGTTCAAAACAAGGAATCGAGGCACGGGTTCGAAGCAAGGGTTTATGGCAAGGTTCACAATACAAGGGGAACATAGCAATGGCTTCGGGAATCCTAACAAATCAAAATAAGAAATCAAGAGAACGAAGGCACCTTACTGAAAAGGGCAGAATATCTGTACCTTATTACGAATGCAAGAACACAAGAGTAGCAAAACTGACAGGGATCAAATCACTCCTTCTTCGAACCTAAAGGAGTAGAAGACAGAATTACAAGGGGGTTTTAGTTATCTTTCCATTTTAACTAACTTTCTATTTTTTTTAATAACTTTCCAGATTTAGTAAGTTTCCATAATTAGCAGATTTCCATATTTAGCAAGATATTAATATCTCAGATTAATGTTAAGTCATTAATTTAATATTATTATGGAATTAGGGTTCATTTTATCAAGTTATAAAAGTTTAGGGTTAATTATGACAACTTTCCATATTTTAGGGTTTTAGATGCAAATATGTCAAAGATGAAGGTCTAAAGTGCAATTATTATAAGTTATACATTTTAATTTATAAATTACCCATATTAACGATTCTAACCCTTAACTTTAACCATTTTACAAGTTAAACCCTCAAGTTAATTTATTTTACAAATTAAACCCTTTATTTAAATAAATTGCAATTCGATCCATTTAATATTCATATTTACATATTAGGCCCTCAATTATTTGAAATTACACATCACACCCCTTATTTAAATAATTGTACATATGACCCGTCATTTACAATATTTACAAAACAAGTCCCTCCATTTAATCATTTTACAATTCGAATTAAATATATAAACAATTTACCATTTAAACCTTTTACTTATCAATTTTACAAATAAGACCCCCATGTTATAATTTTTATGAATTGCCCCTGGTCTAGAATACCTTACAAAAATGTCCTATAAGTTTCAAAAATTACAAAACACACCCTATAAGTTTTAAAAATCAATTCAGTACACTTTTTAATTTGCCAAAACCCTAGCCCTAATTTCCAATCACCCAACCATCATTACACAATCATTACACGCATTAATTACTCAGATTCCAAACAAGAAAACCTAACCCTAATTCGTTTCTAGGGTTTTCTCTATTTTTCTTTTATTTTTCATAAAACCGATAATACAATTAATTCAAGAACACATGATTTAAGCTTCCAAAAATCAAAGGGCTATTTTTCCAGACTTATATGATCATCATAGAACTCATAAAAATTATGAACAAGCCTCGGAAAATTGGTATAATCAGATTTGGAATTTAAGTGTGTTTTAGCTCTCTAAAAATCGTTCGATTGTTCTAGCTTGCATGATTCGTGTTTATCAATTTATATGAGTTATATAAGACCTAAATAACATTAGAAACATTCTGGATCGAATTTAGAACATAAGGATTAGGCACAAGAATTGTTTACCTCTCGGATGGATTTATCCGACAAAAACAAAACCTACGATCGAACCAAGCTTCTTACAACCCAAGGCTTATTTTTCCTAGCTTTCTTGAACTCAGATGAACGCTAGAAAAATACTAAATCTTGTCTAGAAAATCGTATGGAGGCAAAAGGGATTTTTTTGTTTGTCGACTATTTAGGGTTTTTAGGGTTCGGTTCTTTAAAAAAATAAAAAAAATGGATTTTTGATTTATATTATGTGTAAAACCGACTTAGAGGGGGAAAGGAACTCAGAATATTTGACCTAAATACATTACATAATTAGAGTTTGAGATTTGGTACAATTCCTTAATTTATTTTGGTATTTATCTCTTTTAAATGATTTATAAATATAAAATAAATACTAAAATTAATATTTTCAGTTTTATAATAATTTTAGGACGTGCAAAAATATTAAAATATTGTCTTGAAATTATTTCACTTCATATGTAGTTCGTTACCAGAGATTCGGAATTAACTTGGTGCTTTATAAGTGTTTTAATTCATTTTTAAAGTTTTAGGGGCAATTTGGTCATTTTGCATATTTTGAAATTTCAGGTATTACACTTATACACTTTTGGTCAATATTTAAAAGTCAAATTCTTTTGCATGACATGTATTCATCTCATGCATCTACGCTATTCATGTAGAAACTGTGAACACAAAAAGTAACATTTTAATATGTAGGAGGCCACTCTACTTATGCAGTTTTTCTTGTCTTGGTACATTCATTTTGGGTCAGAATTGTGTACTTTTTTTCATCAATTTGTAAAAGTTAAACTCTTGTTTCATGCACATAAATGAGTACACCAACCTACTAATTAATGGCATTAACTTTTACTTCAATACATGGGTAAGATTTGCTTTAAATTTACAGCACTACACCCATTAATACCCAAATTACTTCCACTAAAAATCTTAAACCTTCCCAAAATTCTAAAAAATGAGTTCAAAGTCAGGAATCATTCAAATTATTTCAGATGATTCAACCTCTTCTGATGAAATTTTTTCACCATGGTTTAGCTATTTTCCTAGTTGGTATTCAGGCTTATCTGCTGTCTCAAAAAAGAGTACAACTCTTAGATGTTGCAAAAAGGTTTCAACCTCTGTCAATCCTCCTGTTACTACTCAAGGTTTTTCAATCACTGGCAAAAGGATTCAAGTGCTAGGCCTTTCAACTAAGGAGACTTATGCAAAGATCACAGCCAAAGGGAAAGGGAAAGGGAAAGAGAAAAAGAGCATGGGCTAGCTTTTTATGTTGCTTCAACCATTTCTAATGTCTTAAGTTTACTATGTATGTCTTTATCTTTTGATGGTACTTTAACAACTTCTATTTAATGAAACTATGCATCTATATATGTGTATGCTTTTTCTATGCAATGAAATATGCTATTGTTGAGGTCAAATGGTAATGTATATATCCTACAAGTCACAAATTAAACCAATATAAGCATCAAATAATTTTTGTATAATTACAATGGACAGTGGGTATTGTAGTGGTACTCAAAATTCCCTTTGATCACAAACATCAAGCACATACTAATTGGAATCTATCTAGGCAGAATTTGCTATCTTTATAATTGTAAAAAAAAATTTCAAGAATAATATAATTTCACCATTGCATCAAAAAAAATAATAATGATTTCCTAATTAAAAAAAGTACCTAATTTATATCTAAATGAACCTCCCTTCGTTGTTGATGGCCGGACCGGCGAGTGGTGGATGGTGAGTGATGGCTGTGATTGGTTACTGGTGAATGGTGGATGGTGACTGGTGGTTGTGATGTAACTGGTGAATGGTTACTGGTGGTTGTGATTGGTGTCTAGTGGCTATGATTGGTGAGAAATGTGCGAAATTTGAAATTTGCTGAAAAAAAAATGGGGGGCTTTAATTTTGAAATTTGCTGAAAAAAAAAAAGGGGCTTTTTAAAAATTTTGGGGAGGGAAATACCAAAAAGGAAGCCACAGGTATCGAACCTGTGACCTCCCCTTCACAACACCAACAACTCAATCATCTCCGCCCTTGGGTCTTTTTCGATTATACCTTCTTTTGTATTCGTCTTATAGACTATCTGTTTTATTAAAGAAAATTGTTACACAATCGAAATATCTTATATACAAAGTTAAACCTGTTAGTTCAAAGTTAAACCTGGCAGTACTAATATTTACACTAGCAGTACTAACATTATTTCCTTTTTGCTTGTCTGAAGATCTTTCTCAGTAACTCTCTTGCCATTACTGAGTCTTCATCAGTAACTGTGAGCTTAGCATCTAACATAACAAATAAGCTAGCTGCCCTTAATGGATAATCATTTTCTATCAGCATGTAGACATCCACTCCATTCTTTGTAGATACATGGTGAACACCACATGTATCATATAGTCTCCATGTTGTACTCAACTCATGAGCTCGAAACTGCCATAAGATATCTACAGGATCAGGTTCATACAACCTCTTCAATTCCACCCATAGCTCCTTGTCTTTGTCTTCTATAGGAGCTGTAGATCTGAACCTTTCTTGAACCAGACTCCATAGCTTGTCTAAGTCTTCTCTATCAAAAATCTTCAGCATATCTTCAAAATACTTATAAACTTCTGAGTGTCCTCCTACCCTGATTATCTTCCAAGCTTTCCCAAATGTATCTGTGTGTATCTCCAAATCAATAATTGGATGTTTAGGTTGAATAGGATCAACATTCAATGCATCTGGGATTATAACCAACATATGCTGTTGAAGCCTTTCATCAGTTAATTCCTCTGCTGTTTCTTCTTCCTCAACTGCTTGATCTTCTTTATCTTCTTCAGTATTTTGCTTCTTTGAATCCTCTGCTGTAGGTACTTCTTCTTCACCAATCTTCTGTTTCTTTGAAGATTCAGACTCCAATATTATACCTGCTCTCTTTGTAACTCTAGTTGGCTCTTCTGTTCCCATGGGAATAAATGTGTTCACTCTTTTGTAAACCCTTTCAAACTCACTCTTGATCTCCTCAAAACTTTTACCTTGGAAATGCTTCCTTTTGTATCCAGCCATGTTCTTCATGTAAATACACATGGTGGTTCTTTGCTCAGCTTGACTAGATGGTTTACTCCTCTTTTCTTTGGCTTTTTGTTCCGCAACAGACTTTCTTCTTGAATTTATTAGTTCAGCAAGTTGTCCTGACTTCTCTTCAATGGAAAACACTTCATCTGCTCTGAGTTCACCAAGCCTTTCCTTTAAAACATCATCAGCAGCAATCATAGACTGAACTTGTTGAGCGTGATTAAACATTGCTTCAGCTGCTTCATTTGCAAGTCTTTTTTGATCAAGAAAATTTGCAATCTCAAATTGTGCTCTTTCATCTTCCTGTGCTTTACTAGCTACCTCTTTATCAAAACTAATCTGAGCAAGAACACTCTTCTTGTCCTTCTTTGGTGGCTTTTCTTCAATCATAATGCCCTTTCCATTATCTGCCCTTTACCTTCTATCATACACAGCCATAACTTGTTGATGAGCAGTACCAATATTTTCAGCATCCAAATTTTCTTCACCCATATCTTGCCTCCCCTGAAACTCAACATTCTCTTCAACCAAAGAAATATTGGGGTCTTGATCAATATCAGCTGTCTTCCTCCCCTGTTTGGAAGAATCATTCATGTTGTCATCTGAATCATCGTCATCTGAGCTTGTAGACTCCACAATATTTGCCTTTCTCTTTGCTTAAAGTGACTTGACTTTAGACTGCAATTTCTTTACTTTTTCAATGAGCTTCTTGTAAGCAGTACTATACAACTGCTTTGTCTCCTTGAATTCTTTCTTTGTCTCCTTGAGTTCTTTCTCCAAGTCAGTCACCCTTTGAGTCAATTTGGTACAAATATCCATCAATTCCTTTAGTGATACTCTGCCCTCATCACTTCCAGGTGTGTTACCTCCTGGGAGAGGTGAATCATGGGGCATTTCCAGGTGTGTTGAAGTTGGTTGTGAGGCTGATTGAGAACCAGATGAACCTATGAGTGTGTGATGGGACTCAACTGGGCTTGTTGATCCTTCACCCTGAATGTTTTGATTTTGAACGAACATTGTTTCAAAAAGTGGAACTACTATCCCATTAAACCCCCTAGAAGTCATGCTCATGTTACTGAAAAGTTTTTGAGTAAGACAAGGAGTTGGATAAACAATTTTATGAGATAGAAGCAAACTTTCCTTATATTCAAAACCGTTTGTATAAACCTTGGATACATTAAAAACTTGTATTTGTTATCCACATTTTTCACCATACCATAAAAAATTAATTTTGAAAAGTTAAAAGTCCTGTTTGTTGCTAAACAAATGAGAGCAGTTGCAATATTGCTACTGAATTGCTCCCATGAGGTTTTCTTTGGACTTAAATAATGAAGGATGGTATGTATGAAGAATCTCCATTGTGGGGCAAAGCATCTTTTTTGAAAAGTCAGAATTTGAGAAGATGTGTCATACCCCATTCTGGAAAGGTGATGAAAAATTTCAGTATTAGGCAAAGAACTAATACCATTTTCATCTGCTAAATGGAGATGCCTCCTAACAGATGCCTCAGTAATAGTTATTGTTTTTCCATCAACTGTTGCATTTAACTCTTTGTCTCCATTCTCAAATATATTGGTAGTAACAATCTGCCAAAACTGTTTGATTTGAGAGACATAGATAGTAGGATTGACTGTAAGAGCATACCTGATGTGGGTATTGTTTAGAAAATCTACTATATGGTGGAAGTCTTGACTCCCTTCTGGTTTCTCCAAGAATGCAACCTGGTTATGTGTATCACAAAACTCTAAATTTGCCATGAAAATTGATTAAATGCTTGATTAGAGATTGGATCGACTTCAACAAATTGTTTCTTTAGTTTGATGAAATCGTATAAATTATATAAAGAAAAAGACTTATCCAATTTATGAAACCCTTAAGCAAAGTAATTGACAAAAATTACCCCAACAACTATAAATAAACCATGGTTAAAACCCAGACAGTACTAACGGCTACCCAGCAGTACAAAGTTTTACGCTAGCAGTACAAACGTTTGCCTAGCAGTACAAACTTTGTGCAAAAACTTTTTCTCAGCAATATGAACTCAATTTTCTTTTAAAACAATACTGCACTCATACATTTGGAGGTGATTAAGTGTAATGGAAGACACTTAATCAGTTTTGGTGATATTGTTGTTCTTGCATTACAACACAGTTTACTGTTTAAGTGTTAATAGTCTTCTAAAAAGACTGTATTATCCAAGAAACCAAATACCCCTTGATGCGTGGTTTTGCGACCTTACAACAGGTTTTACCTCTCGAGGGATCTCAAGAGGCTTGCAATCCCCACCAGGCAGTGTACCTGACCGATGTAGTATAGTGAAGTGGCAAGTACCGGGGGATTGATCGTTCTCTAGGGGAATAGTGTCATTAGGATTGAAAAACTACTCTAATAGGTCTAAGGGTGAGGGAAGATTCTTTTCGTATTTTTATAATTTTATGAAAGCAAGTAAAATCTCGGGTTTGAAGGAGTGGGCGGAATTAGTTGCTAGTCAACTAACCCAAATAACTACAAATGCAAATAAAATAAAATAACTGAAAATGAAAAGGTCGTGGAACTTTTATGGGGAGAAATGTGTTTACTTAGATTTCCTTACTCCCTAACTATCTTTTACTGGTTGATTAGTGTGTATTAATTGCGTGGATGACGGGTGTATTCCTTAATACCAATCGTGGGGTGGCGTACGTACTTCCCCAACTCTACAAGCTCCTACTTCACTCCTATGTCAAGCCGGCTAAGAAGCTCCTAACATGGGATCACTAGAATTCGCTCATGCATTAAATACAACCATAAAAACCTTAGTACGCATTGGTTCATGTTTCTTAAGACGTTCAAGCAAGTTACCGTATAGGAGGTTAGCCAGTTTTCTTAAGCCTAACATCGATAAACAATCATCCAATACAAGTAATAACACACTAATAACCAATAATCAATAGTTAGGTTTCATTAGATCTAAGCAAACACAAGATAAATCTAGCCTAGCATGTTAATTAAAAGACAAGAACAAGATATAATCAAACAATACATAGACATATTGATTGATTAAATGATTACTTATCTTCAATTAAACATGGGAGATCCAAGGGTATAAAACCCTTAAAAATGGCAGAAAATTTGTCTTAGGGTTTCTCCTCACAAAGTTGCACACAATGAATAAAAATTGCAAAACAATATATAGAGTTTAGTGGCTGACGGCGTTACGTTGTAGGAGGTGATGCCGTCACCTCGCCGTGGCTAGGGTTCCTGGATGGCCTTCCTGACGCCGTCCCTTTTTAGTCCTCCAAAATCCGCTCTGGCCTATCAAGGGTTGACGCCGTCAGAAATGTGCTTGACGCCGTCTCTCTTTAACTTAAACCGTGATGGCCTTGATCACCTTAAAGGGTGACGCCGTCATACTTTCCATTGTAAAACTCTCTGACGCGTCACGTGTATTTTGTCATATCCACCTCTTTTGCCAAGCCATGACGCTGTCAAGAGCAATACTTGACGCCGTCACATGTACTTTTCCAGCAGCTTTGGAGACTTTGTCGTTTTCTTCACTTTTATGCTCCAAAAACGTCCAAAATGCTTCCTTTTCTAGATTTCTTCTCCAAAGTACCTAAAATGACAAAAGGAACGATTTAGGGCAATATTTGATCAAATAAATACGATTTAGGGCTTAAATGACCCCCTAAAAGCGGTACACTTTTCGCTTCATCAAATACCCTTACACTTGAGATTTGCTTGTCCTCAAGCAAATGCGCTTTTATTCTAATCAAAATACAAGTTAGGGGTCATTTAATGCTAATATAATAGTAATTACAACAAATAGTCGTTCCACTTTAATCATAATAAGCACAGAGATTACAAACTAGCACCTCACAAGTAGTGTTTAGATACTCACATCTCTCAGGTGTCATAAAAGTATATCTCATAAATGAAAATGGATAATATCTCTCACTACCTGTCATAGCAAATAGATTACCATAGGCTTGGGAAAGGATCGAAAACCTTCTCCACTAGGCGTAAGCACCTAAAATAAACTATCAAAGAGGGCTTTTACATGGGTTATAACGTTAGGTGTAGGGATATGATAAACACGGTTTTGTTGGATAAGGGATATTTTACTGGTGGCGAGTTAAAGATCTTGATTAATTACATGTACAATATGGCGTTGCTAAGCCAAGACTAGACTCGACTTAAGCTAAAAACAAAATAACAAAAAACATAAAATAAACATAAAATGAAACGGGATGGTAGTCCGTATGTTTTTTCTACTTTTCTTTTTCTCATTTTTTTGTATTTTTCTTGATTTTTTTTTTTTTTTTTTTTCATACACTCTTGCCCTACCATCCAAAATAATACATCATAGGGGCGTTGCATTCCCCTTACACTTGAACTTTTACATAACTTTACAAATAACTATTCTAATGACTCGAATTAAGATAATCGAAACACTTGGAGTACTTTTTAAAATATTTAGCACATATGGGGGTAATAATGTTGTTCTTCCCCATTACTCCATTACACTAGTACTTTACCCAATCGTCCCAATCGTCCCAAAACAATATGTACAAGGATATGACTCGACTTAGCAACCATGTAATCAATTAGATAATTAACTTGGGGTTTAAACAAATGTTGTCACAATAATGCACTAAAAATGAGTGCATACAAGGTAGGCTAAGGCGATTTAGGTGTACATTTAAGTGGGGTGTAACAAATTCTTCCTTTAAGTAAAATGCTTAAAGTTAGAAACGAAAAGATAGGCTCTGAGGGGTGTACTAGGGGTATCGTGTACTAAAAATGAGTACAACGCAAAGGGTGTGGGAGAATTACTTGACCAATGTAGCCAACGTAATTATAACAAAAACACAGGTGTAAAACAATGGGTTAATCCTAATGCCTCTTATCATGTAGTAAATCTAACTACACGAATGTAGTCTCACTTGTGGCCTCGGAATGGTCCTAACGCAAGTTCTAGAATCTAAGTGCTACCGGTCCACACATCATAGCATAAATGCTTTTCCTACCAATTCTAGGGGCAAACCTCACATATTTGGGGGTGGAAAATTTTTTTAGTGGTACGGTTTTGTGCTAGTCATATAACTCCTATCCGTGAGACGCTCATTAAGATCAAAGTTTCACTCCTATATGTTGTAAAAAATCTTAAATTTGGCACTAAAATTGCCCTAACAGGTATTTCTCTCAGTTTTATTACACATCTACTATTAAACAAACAAAAATCAAGCATAATTGCATTCTCTAAAGTATCGTACTTTACCCCCCCTTACACTTAAGATGAACATTGTCCCCAATGTTCAAATAACAAGATGTAAAAGTAAATAAGGTAAAAGAATGAAATCAAATACTCCCCTGATTCGCTCGGTGGATAATGTGGCAACATGGTTAGATCTTCTTCCAAGAGAATGTAGAAGCTCCAAGACTAAAGCATCGCCAAAAGCTTGATTCCACATACATCTCCTTGTCCAAAATAACCTATTAAACCTGAGAAAACAAACATGAAAACCTGCATAACATCGGCGGGATAAATCTATATAAGGATATAATGCTTGTGGAATGATTATTTTGCAGATTCCTGGAGTTTATAAGTTAGAGATTTAATAAAAACTTTTTATGAAAACAAAACTTTCAAAAATTTCAGAAAATTAAAACCTGACGCCGTCAGGTTGTAATGCCTGACGCCGTCAGAAATGATCTGACAGAATTCTCATGTTAAGTTTCCGGAAAATTTCTGGAAAAACCTATACCTTATTCCTGGAAATCCTGCAAAATATCATTATGACTCGATACAAGCATTTGACTCAAACAAATACTAATATGTATGTTAATTTATTATTGTTATGATTCATGTTCATTTGTTCTAATAAACCAATTTGGATTTCCCTTACACTTATCTTTTGCAAAATACCTTTATATGTAGTTAAGACGAAGTTAAAAACAAGATAAAGCATTTTCACAATTTAGTTTTGAACATGAATCAATAATAATAAAAATTAAACATACATACGGAAGCAAATAAAATCAAACAAACAAATAAATAAACACACAAAGCAAATAAAGCTTGGGTTGCCTCCTAAGAAGCGCTTGTTTTTGTTCGAGTCACGAGCCTGACTCTACCCTTATTTAACGGAAATAGGGGAGGTTTTCCCTACACTTAGGGTTAAGTGCGGGTGATAGTAGCGATACACACCATCTCGGTGGAAGTATGCCGCGTGAGGAAAGAGTAGTGGATGAATTATATACTCAAAGGGGTGTGCTCCTTTCATCATAACCTTAGCTAGTTCACTTTGGTCAATGGGTGAATTAAAGTTTTCTCCTAAAAAGGGATCATCTTCTATCAACTTCAAGAGATTCCTAGTTGGGAATCCATCTTGACCTAATAAACCCGGTTTAAACCCATAATGTTTCTTGTGATCAATCATGAATGGGTGATGTAGACATATAAGGTCATTTTTCACTCCTATATTGTCTTCCTCACTACAAGGCTTAATGTCTACTACCTTAAACTTAAGGCTACCCGGACTATATGTTTTGATGGGTGGATCGGGACCTAATTCAATTCCTAAATTTTCATCCAAGGATGGAAGATTAGGTAACGGTTTTGGTTGAGGCTCCGGCTCATCAAAACTAGGAACTTCCATAGGACTAAAAGAAAGGTTGTGATCACTAAAAGCATTCAAACCTATTTCTTCTAGTTGTGTTTGGTCCAAGGGATCTACCTCTATTGGGGTTCCTATAGTCTCCTCAACTTCTTCCGGGTAAGTCACGGGCGGTGTGTGTGCCTCAAATGATGGTAGGACTTGTGGGGTACTTGGTGGGCTTGGGGTTTCTACTATATCCTCCATCACATCAAGATTACCTATGTGTTCATCATGTATTATGGTAGTGCCTAACCATGACATGCACTTAGGTGGCTCAACTCTACCCTCATGTGTGTCGTATGTTTTGGTGAAATCTATTCCACTCATGCAACTAGGTAGTTCAACACTAACCATCTCAGAATCTTGGTTTGACTCTAAGTCCATGTTCTTAGAAACTAGGTCTTTTTGCTCATACAAATCCACTAATTCGTTCCACTTGTGGGTCATGGTTAGGAAGCTTTCCTCAAAATTCATCCAAAGGGTCTTACTAAAAGGAATTGATCCTGATAATGATCGTCTAATAGAAATCACACATGCATAGAATTCATTAAACCCATCTAACTTTACCCCCAACTCCTCTTGGAAATCACTAAGAGAACACAAAAATTCATTGGAATGATAGGAAGCAAATCTATTAGTGAAATATAGTTGTTCCTCTATTGTCAATGATCTAAATGGAGTTTCATCCGCCATAGTGACAGATGAAAAATGGTTTTACAAACAAAGGGCACAAAGAAAAAGATAGACTAAAGAAATACTAGAAAAATAAAATAAAAATCCCACTAGAAAGAAATCTAGTGAGTAGACCTAATAAAATAAAAATTCAACCTAAACAATAACTATTCCCCGGCAGCGGCGCCAAAAACTTGATGCGTGGTTTTGCGACCTTACAACAGGTTTTACCTCTCGAGGGATATCAAGAGGCTTGCAATCCCCACCAGGCAGTGTACCTGACCGATGTAGTATAGTGAAGTAGCAAGTACCGGGGGATTGATCGTTCTCTAGGGGAATAGTGTCGTTAGGATTGAAAAACTACTCTAATAGGTCTAAGGGTGAGGGAAGATTCTTTTTGTATTTTTATAATTTTATGAAAGCAAGTAAAATCTCGGGTTTGAAGGAGTGGGCGGAATTAGTTTCTAGTCAACTAACCCAAATAACTACAAATGCAAATAAAATAAAATAACTGAAAATGAAAAGGTCGTGGAACTTTTATGGGGAGAAATGTGTTTACTTAGATTTCCTTACTCCCTAACTATCTTTTACCGGTTGATTAGTGTGTATTAATTGCGTGGATGACGGGTGTATTCCTTAATACCAATCGTGGGGTGGCGTACGTACTTCCCCAACTCTACAAGCTCCTACTTCACTCCTATGTCGAGCCGGCTAAGAAGCTCCTTACATGGGATCACTAGAATTCGCTCATGCATTAAATACAACCATAAAAACCTTAGTACGCATTGGTTCATGTTTCTTAAGACGTTCAAGCAAGTTACCGTATAGGAGGTTAGCCAGTTTTCTTAAGCCTAACATCGATAAACAATCATCCAATACAAGTAATAACACACTAATAACCAATAATCAATAGTTAGGTTTCATTAGATCTAAGAAAACACAAGATAAATCTAGCCTAGCATGTTAATTAAAAGACAAGAACAAGATATAATCAAACAACACATAGACATATTGATTGATTAAATGATTACTTATCTTCAATTGAACATGGGAGATCCAAGGGTATAAAACCCTTAAAAATGGCAGGAAATTCGTCTTAGGGTTTCTCCTCACAAAGTTGCACACAATGAATAAAAATTGCAAAACTATATATAGAGTTTAGTGGCTGACGGCGTCACGTTGTAGGAGGTGACGCCGTCACCTCGCCGTGGCTAGGGTTCCCGGATGGCCTTCCTGACGCCGTCCCTCTTTAGTCCTCCAAAATCCGCTCTGGCCTATCAAGGGTTGACGCCGTTAGAAATGTGCTTGACGCCGTCTCTCTTTAACTTAAACCGTGATGGCCTTGATCACCTTAAAGGGTGACGCCGTCATACTTTCCATTGTAAAACTCTCTGGCGCGTCACGTGTATTTTATCATATCCACCTCTTTTGCCAAGCCATGACGCCGTCAAGAGCAATACTTGACGCCGTCACATGTACTTTTCCAGCAGCTTTGGAGACTTTTTCGTTTTCTTCACTTTTATGCTCCAAAAACATGCAAAATGCTTCCTTTTCCAGATTTCTTCTCCAAAGTACCTAAAATGACAAAAGGAACGATTTAGGGCAATATTTGATCAAATAAATACGATTTAGGGCTTAAATGACCCCCTAAAAGCGGTACACTTTTCGCTTCATCACCCCTTTAACATCAGGGGAAACACAGATAACGATTCCTCTTTTGCCCATAAACCCTGAGCATTCTTTTCACCACTTACCCTTATGCAAATTTTGGTTTGTTGACTTCCTTAAATCAAACATTCACAAGCAACCATAAACAATTAATTAAACATCAAATATTTCATTGATATTTTTTAAAATCTACAACCATATATACATCTAATTATCCAACCTAAATACTAAACATACTAAAAACATAAAAACACCATCATCCTTAACTGCTTCACTCCATTTCACCCCAACTTGTTAGAACCAGAGCTGTCTTCCCTGCTTCCCATCAATTTCTTCCTTTCCTCGAGTCGTTTAAACAAAATTTCAAGATCACGAATCCTCTTTTCTAGATCATAAGGGTCTTGAAACCCATCTTGCTGCTCCCCCTGGTTTTGAGGCACCACCACATTTTGCTGCTCCACCACATTTTGCTGCTGATCCTCTTCATTTTGTTGCACCACCTCACTTTGAACCACCTCCTCCTCTTCCCCTTCCTCCTCCTCTTCATCTTCATCATCCTCTTCATCTTCTTCCTCCTCTTCCACCTCATTCACTCCCCAAACCTCATCCCAGTAAAAGTCTTTTGAATGCATCCAGTTCAAAATTCTTCCCCTCATCCACGTATCTACCTGCCTGTACGACCCATATTCTGCAATGGGTTCATACCCGAAAGCATCAAACACTGCGTCAAACAGCAAATTGTTGTTTAACATGAACTCGTACTCTTCAGCATCATTTTGAAAGTTACCATTATTTGCTGCCATTGTTGAAGTTTTCTTTGAATTAAAAGGGATATATGTGTTTGTGTGTGTTCTTTGGTATACAATCGATAGGTATAAATAGGCTGGAGAGGTAGATGAATGGTTCCCAGGACTTTAGGCGGGAAAAGGGACCAAAAGCGCGCGCCAAAAGTAAACTGTGAATTGAAGTTGTACGAAAAAGTATGCAATTTCCTTTTACCAAGTATTGACTTTCCATGTACGATGAGTTGATGCAACAACTAGTTGTATCTCATGCTTTGTGAATAATAAACTTCCAAACTCAATATTTCCAATTAGTTGTTTGTAATGTTTGGGATGATTTGGGATCGGGTTCATTATTATTGACCCAAGGGAATAAATGTTTGACCGTGACTCGAAAGGAAATAGTAACTCATTTGTTGCGACTTGATATTGACTCGACTTGGACAAAATAAAAGAAAGAAATAAAAACAATTGTTAAATTAAAAGTTGTAGAGATATTTGTTATTAAATTTGGTTAATAACGAAGTAAGGAAATTAGAAGTGTACGTGAGACCATGGTTGTCAGGATCCTGATCCTGATCTTAGGATCTTACGATTTTACAATACTGCAAAGCAAAAATGATCCAGATCTTACAAAGGATCTTTAAAAGCTTAATATGTTATAGGATCCCGATCTTTACCATAGGATCTTAAGTAGGATCCCGATTTTGAAAACCTTGCTTGTGACATTTGGGATAAAAACGGAACACACGAGGGCTATTGGAATATTCGACACATGCTACCCGTACACTAACATATTTGGATTTATTGGACTATTCGTTTGGTTATTGTTTGAGTTACGGATTGGTTTAGCGTTTAGGGTTTAGAGTTTAGGGTTTAGGGTTTAGGGTTTAGGGTTTATACAAATACTCGTGTGGGAAACTAGAAGGGGGGTTGAATAGTTTACCGTTTTAAAGTCCTTTTTAAAATCTTGTTTTAAAAGTTGGTTATTGGAAACTTTGATTCGAACTCTATATGTAATCAATCAACACCAATATGAACTACACACTAAACTAACAAATATAAAGTAATGAAAGTAAAGAGTAGAGTTGGAAAGATCAAACTGAGACAAAGGATTTATAGTGGTTCGGCTACGAAGCTATTCTTCGCCCTACTCCACTCCCCGAGTACCACACTCGAGAGTTTCAAACACTATATCAACAACCTCCCTTCAGGCGGAGAAAATCGTACACGTCGCTTATCCTATTACCGACACTAAGCTAGATGTCGAGTGCTAATCTTAGCTAGCACCAATCTACCACGGTCCACGTGACCAAACACTCAAGCCCGATGGCTTCAAGAGATCACCAAGATCTCAACACGATCACAATGATCAACACTCACTTCACTCTACTCAACTAACACTAATCTATCGACCCTTGATCTTCTTGATCAATCACACAAGCCCAATGGCTATAAGAGATGTTCACTATCTCTATAGATCACACTTGATCTTCACTCTCACTCACAAAAGAAAGATAATCTTGATGTATGCTAAGATACAATCAAGGATGTAACAAGTGTTACAAAAACCTAACAACTATAACTCTTGTATCTTCTTGAATACTTGAGTTCTTCTCTTGCTAATGAAGAGGGATGACAACACCTTGTATCTACTTGGATACTTGTGTTCTTCTCTTCCTAGTGAAGAGGTATGAAGAGGATCACTTGAGGGATGATTGGATCACTCTTGAAACAAAGAAAAACTAATCTAAAGAAGTGAAAGGTTTGAGAGGATTAAGCAAAGGGATTTTTCTGTGTGTGAAGGGTGCCTAAAACTGTGAAAGGGGTTGGTATTTATAGGCAAAGAAAATCTGAACGTTACAGAAAAAATGGTACGGACGGCTCCTTTAAATAACCCACGGCTCCGTTAAATTTAACGGTACCGTGGAGCCGTGGTAGACTAGGACGCTCCAAATTTTGTCTTTTCTGGTGAAAACTTATTTGGGGAAGGTTGGAGCTGATTTTGGGGGGAAAAAAATAGCTGTTGTGATTTTCAAACTTATTTTTTCCATTAAAACATTTCTTAATATTTCAAAAATAATTTGTCATGTATATTTTTGAAAAAAATGTTTTGTCCCATTTAAAATGTGAATTTTCAAAACATAAATTCACTTCTTTGATCACTAGTTCAAGTTGTAACTTTGTTCAAGAGTGATTTGCGTAGAAACAGGATCTTTCGATTAAAGACTTGTTTACGTTGATTTTAACGTATCGTGATTTCACATTTTGTCATCCTCAAAACGTGAAGTAATCGAAAGATATAAATAACGTTTTTAGAACATTATTTGCATCAACAATCTCCCCCTTTTTGATGATGAAAAAATATAAACTCATGTTAAGTTAAAATTAGATTTTAACAAGTTTTTAATGAGTTTACTCCCATTTCTCCCCCTTTTTGTCTAATCAAAAAGGTGACGAAGGCTCCCCCTTGATGTGTACTCCCCCTCATTTGGAGAACACAAAGGAATCGAGCAATGGTTCGTGCTACAAAACAAGGTTAGACGACAAGTATACAATATCTAACAAGTAGCACATTTGACAAATATCCAACCACAAAAAAAATATGGCTAAGTAGCCAAAATGAAAAGCCCAATTCATAAATATGAAATAAATGTCATACATAAGTATGACTACAATAGGAAAGAAAATTAAACTAACAAGAAGACACATAAACATCTAAAGTAACATGAGGCTTCTAGATTTGCTTCCAACTTCAAAAGATTTTTAATCATTTATTGAGAGGGACTAAGCATAACCATGTTTAGTTTGGGCTATTGGGTGGTGGAGCTGGTGGAAGGATGATGGGTCCTATGGGTGGTGTGAGAAGGTGTTCTAGGAATGAAAACCTAAAGCTAAGCTCATCTCTAAGGTTCATGATGAGCTCAAAGTTGTGATGGCAACAAGTACAACTTAAGGTGTGTGTGTGTAGGGGATAAAGGATGGGATAACCCATTAAGTGTTGAGGTGATGGTGATATGGAAGGTGATGATGTGTTGCTCCTAAGTGGAGTTATTGGTGATAAGGTGAGGGTGAGAGCAAGAGGTTGTGGTGATGTTGAAAGTGATGAGGGTGTTGTGTTAGTTCCCAATTCAAGGGAAGTTGATGGTGATGAGTTGAGTGTTAAGGCTAAAGGGTGAATGGGACTAGGTTGAGATGAGTGTGCGTTGGTTCTTGTTGTGGAGGATGAGGATATGGGTTTGTTATAGGTTGCCTTGGATGGAGCTTGGGGTGTAGTGAAGGAAGATGATGAGTTGGTGGAGGTTATGGGTGTGTGAGTTTCATCTTCATCATCCAAGGTGAGATCAATGAAGGCAATGTCATTGGTGATAGGTTTAGTTGATGATTGAGGTGTGTCAATACTCTTGATCCATTGATCAACTAGAGTGGTTTGATTTGTTGGTTTGATGTTGAATCTAGGTTTCTTGAACACTCTTGATCCCATGATGGTTGTGTGGTGAGTGTGAAGGTGTAAGGATGGGTGTAAGAATGGCAATGCATGATGTTAGCTTAAATAGCCAAATCATAAGCATGCAAGGTTGAAAAGGATGTTTAATTTGGGGATTTGGGTGCATGGGAATCAGGTTTTGTTTGCAGTTTTTCAGGAAAAGAAAGTCAAAAAGTGAAAGAGAATTGTTAAATTCGTCTTCCAGAGGCACGGTACCATTAAAGGTACGACGGCACCACTAAATTTAGTGGAGCCGTGGGCTCTTTTGACCTTCTTTCCAGGTCTGCAGGTTTTAGGCAGCCTAAATGGGGAAATTTCTGGGGAATCCATTGGCTGCAAATCTCAAAGCCTCAAATCACTAAACACATAGAATTCCTAAAGCTAGTTTCAACTAGCAACTAACATGATCATGTGATCATCTATGTATTTAGGCAACTATTAAGCATGCATGAATTCAAGCATTTTTAACATCTAGTGCATGTAATAAAATAAGCTAACATGCATGATTTAGGCAAGATAAACCAACATGAGGATTAATTAACTAGAGAATTAACCATGTTCAAGTGTTAAAATGTTAAAAGGGAACATTCCAAGCAAGTTAATGCCATGACTTTATTTATAATAGCTCAATAATACTTAAGTTAATAGTACTACTTAAGCTAATCCTAACTAGTCTCGTTTCTTCCCCAACTTTTTAATCTTATTCCCAAGTCCTTTGATCGCCTTGCCGATGGACTTGAATCCCCCGATAGTTTGCTCATGCATTGAGACTTGTCGATTGTACATTACTGTTTGTCTCCTCATTAGGTTAGGTAGGTTGACGTCACCAAACTCAAGGTTGGAGGTTGGTTGGAATGACGAAGTGTCAAGGTTACGAAAGTAGGTGTCGGGAGAAGGGATTTGAGAACTAGACATTCCTTCTTCATTCACCTCATCATCGTCCTCATCCATAGGCTCAGATGATGATTCATGACTGAAGGAGGAGGATGAATGAGGAATGTCGGAAGTGGATTTACGACCACGTTTGGACCCTTTGTCCTTACGTTGCTTTGTGCGACGTTGTGGTCCACCAAGTGGTTTCATAACCCGATTGACTAGGACACAGTCGACACTTTGAAGATGTGGGAAATGTTCCATAACCCACCTGAACAAAAGAGTAAGTAGCATGCCGTATGGCATGAGCTCATCAGAGCGACGATGAATGTTGGCCATCCGTTTGACCATGTAGTATGCGAGGTTGAATGGTTCCTCGATACTGAGACAGTAGAGCATGAGGGCAAGACTTGCCAATACGTGATCACGGTTGCCCGCAAGGCTTAACACATTTTCACGTAGAAGAAGTTCCCAACTTCTAAGGTCGGGACGGAGTTCCCTGAGGTAGATTTTGTGTGGGTCGAGAAAGACAATGGAACCATCACGTTTTTGGTATGTGTTGGTGACTCGAGGAATTTGGATTATTTGTTTGATTACTTCAAAGTCGGGAATTTCAGTACTATAAGCACCTTCGATCTCAACATTGTAGTAAAGAGACTCTAGAGAATGGTCGTTAGTGAATGCACACTGACCATGAGAGGGAACACCGAGAATTTGACCAATGTCAGTAACAGACAGGGTGATATTTTGGTGCTGAATCCAAAAATCAAGAAAGACGTTTCCGTCAGAGTTAGTGTAGGTACGGACACGACTGTAAAACTTGAGAATGAAAAGGGGACATATTTGATCGTTTATTGTGTATAAACAATCGAACCGAATAGAAGGAAAGCAAGCACTGACTCTGTCTGACATGACATAAAGTGCATCGACTACACGCCCTTCGTGTATGTATCGTGTTAGCACTTTGGCAAGATAAGCCTTTTGTTCATCAGTGATGTTTGGGTTTTCAAGTGTTTCAATGATGTAATGTCGGGTTAATTGATAATCATTTCGAGGCATTGTTATCTACAAAAAAAAAAAAAACATTTTTGTATATGTTAGTTCATTTCATTTTAATGATTACACTTCTAGTGTGTGTGCCTAAATGCAAACAATGTGGAGGTGCGGCAATCTCGACTCTAAAACTATCTTAAAGAGATTGCCCAAACGCTCCTAACTTCACTTTTGCTCAATCAAATATGTCGAACAATACATATCAATTATGTACTTCGAGCCATATTTGAGAGTTCATGTATGCATGCAAAAACGTTTTTAATTTGCATCAACAATGCATGAAAAAGGTTTCATGATCCTAGACTTGTGAAGTTTTTCGAAAAATGATCGAATTGGGGTGTTTGGCAAATGCCTCAACATGGCGCCAACAAGCTTTAAGATTGAAAAGCTTTAATGCAGAACGTTCCTAATCCAATTTTAATCATCCTAAACATGATTCCATTGCAAATAATCAATCATAATCCGAATTTAGTGATTAATTTCGGATTAGGTTTTGCAACATAAATGGGTTTTTGGAAATCCTAGGTTTAGGGAATCATGTGAATGCTACATTGTCTAATCCTAGTCTTAATTTCACAAGGGTTTAATTAATTTTGAAAATCCCCAATTCGGATTTATACTCAAGAACAAACCCTAGACTCAAATTAAATGAAATTAAGAGTGATTTACTTACAATTAGTGATGTTGTGATTAGGATTTGTTGATTCCAATGCCTCAATCTTGATTTGCAAGAGTTTAGTTGAATTAAGGTGTTATGGTTCGGTTTTGACAGCAAGTGAAAGTGTTTTTGGATGTGTTTGGAAAGTCTGTGCAGAAGAAAGGAGAATGGGCGCGTTTTTCAGATGCACGGCTCCACGGTTCCATTAAACATTAATGGAGCCGTATATCTGATGGTCCAATTTTTCTTCTGTTTTGACTTTTGGCTGATTAATCTTACTTATTTAGTAAGACTTTTTGACACGAGGAAAAAGTTTATACCTAATAAACTTTTTGACGAAAGACGATTAGACGGGATGACAAGGAATGACCTTAGTGTTTCCAAGGAAATTGACTAAGTTGTCATTGGATGAGGATTTACTTCTAGTATTTCCCGTGAAATAAATAGAAGTTATGAGTTGTGTTTTGGAGGATGACTATTATATTTCCCATGAAATATTTAATTAGTCAGAGTACGAGACGCGAGGAATGACTTAATATTTCCCGTGAAATATTTGAGGAGTCATAGAAGGAATAAAACGTACATAAGATATGACGCGAGAGATGACTTTAATATTTCTAGTGAAATATCGAAATAGTCATAAGCGGGATGAGAGGAATGACTTAAGAGTCATGAGGCGATGTGAGTGAAATGACAAATGAGTCATGAAAGAAGACATGAGAAATGACGTTAATATTTCAAGTGAATTATTAAGAGGTCATGAGGAGAGAGGTGGATGATGACTTTAATAATTCAAAAGAATTATCTAAATAGTCATGAGTGGGGTGACGAGAACGTATTGGTTGGTGAATTGACAATGTTGTCATTCAAGAGACGGAGGAGATGACGTACTTCGACGAGCTTGGTTCATGAGCAAACTACAGGGTTCCCGGTCAAGTCAAATGGCATCTTGACTGCTACTCTTCATAGGAGGTTGTCTCACCTATAGTGTTTGTTGTCATTCCTTTCCGGCGCTTACGTACTCGGCTTCGGTCGTGGTGACAATAAGAGTAGTTTGTTTCTTGGGGAACCAAGATGTTTGTTAATCAACCTATGAAGGTACAAACATTACTCATTATGTTTCAATCCACATTAACTCTCACATTATCAGAGTTGGTATAGAAACATTTTCTACATCAATCTCCTCAAGATATCGTAATCTCAAGTGTGTAGTATCTTTAATGTATGGTATGATACATCCTGCGTCTATTTGAAAAAGTGTGCATGATACAAGAAAATTTAACTCCACGTAAGAATCAGTGTCTATTTGTACTGCTAATTTCCTGTATGATGCTTTCAGTTTGTTACAATATAAGCTTTATGGACTATTCTTAGCATAAGGTTTGAAGTTTTTGTTAAATATTCTACTTTATTTATGCAAAATCGCCTCGGCCGAAAAACAGGCGCACCCGCAACGCGGCGAAAGTCGCCTTTCTCGTATATATAATTCTTCATATATAATTCAATGTTTGATACAAGCATCTTTTTTTACTACAAGTTACACCACCAACTACGATGCAAAAGATTAGTGACAACAAATGTGGACCAACAACACCATCGAAGCGCAAAAGTTATGTCTTTATTGAAGCCCTAAAGCAAGCTAGGCCGGCGAAGAGTCAAAAGTCTTTAAATTATGGTACTTGAGAATATGATTATGTACGACATTACAATTGTATATTCGGTTCAGTTATATACATTCGAGTTTATTTCTTTTTGTTTTTAATTCTGTTATATATATATATATATATATATATATATATATAAATACTCATTCCAGCAGCACTAGCATAGTACTAGCAGTAGTAACTCTACTTCAGCAGGACTAACTTAGTACTAGCAGTAGCAACTCAGCTCCAACAGTACTAACTTTGTAATAGCAACAGTAACCCTGTGACTAAAAGATGCAGTCACATAATATGGTTACGCTTATCAACATTATTGGTCACTCTTTATTTAATTCGATGTATGACTAAATATTACAAAATGCCACACAAACTAAAAATTCATGTGACCATTGGATGAACAATAGTCACGCAAAATACACATTTCTTCACTTTAAACAGCATATGGTCACACTTATTAACACTTTTGGCCACTTTATGCTTAATTGTATGTGACTAAATACCCAAAACAAACATGCTTTGTGTGACTAAATATTACAAAAGGCCACACAAACATAAAATTCAAGTGGCCATTGGATGAACAATAGTCACACAAAATACACATTTCTTCACTTTAAACAGCATATGGTCACACTTATTAACACTTTGGGCCACTTTATGCTTAATTTTATGTGACTAAATACCCAAAACAAACATGCTTTGTGTGACTAAATATTACAAAAAGCCACACAAACATAAAATTCAAGTGGCCATTGGATGAACAATAGTCACACAAAATACACATTTCTTCACTTTAAACAGCATATGGTCACACTTATTAACACTTTTGGCCACTTTTTTCTTAATTGTATGTGACTAAATACCCAAAACAAACATGCTTTGTGTGACTAAATATTACAAAATGCCACACAAACATAAAATTCAAGTGGCCATTGGATGAACAATAGCGACACAAAATACACATTTCTTCATTTTAAACAGCATATGGTCAAACTTATTAACACTTTTGGCCACTTTTTGCTTAATTGTATGTGACTAAATACCCAAAACAAACATGCTTTGTGTGACTAAATATTACAAAAGGCCACACAAACATAAAATTCAAGTGGCCATTGGATGAACAATAGTCACACAAAATACACATTTCTTCACTTTAAACAGCATATGGTCACACTTATTAACACTTTTGGCCACTGTTTTTAAATTGTATGTGACTAACTCCAAAAAAACAACACACGTTGTGTGACTAAATCATCACAAACGTCACATTTATTATATATTCATGTGGCCATAGGACGGAAAATAGTCACACAAAATACACATTTACTTGAATAAATCATCTCAAATGTCACATATATTATATATTTATGTGGCCAAAGGACGAACAATAGTTACTCTCAAAAAACATTTGTGTGACTATAAAGTGTTTACGGTCACACAAAACTGATTAATCCAACAAAACTTGTGCCTAATTTGTCACACATATTCGGGTTTTGGTCACTCTTTTTCAATGAAAACGGCCACAAACTAAACAATGTGACCATATGCTACCTACGGTGGCGCGAACTTTCGTGACACACCCAAAAAAACGTGTGTGACTATATGCATATCATCACATATTTTTGGTGTGACGAAAGCTGAAATCTTTACCAGTGAATGTTACCAAATTTTAAGGAAACGCACTAAAGTTCCAGAAGAAGTTTCATACTGACTTGCCTAGAGTTCTTTCACAGTGGTGCATTCATATCGATAAGACCGGTCGCATTGGCACCATGACTTCTTATTGGCCCCAGTTCATTCTTATGATTAGTACAATATAACCAAAGAAAACTTGTTACACTTGAATCATGTAATACTCCTAGTTTTTTAGAGTAAGAAAATTGTTATGTTACTGTACGTTTGTGCTACCTGCAGATATAGTGTTCACTCTAATTCCATATTTTCTTCCAGCATCAATTGCTAACATCTGTGTGTATTAAAATTTAATCTAATCTTAAATTCTTAATTATTAGAATCCAATAAAACACCATCATGAAGAAAGGATATACAATAAAGCAACTAGCTTAATTTCTTGTCACTCTCGAAAGCAGCCTTGGCTGAACTCATACCTCCACCATATCTACATCAGATAAAGTGCAATTAGTGATTTTCAAAACATTGATTTAAGGATAAACAAGCCTCAAAATATAAAAAGATAACTTATAAGGAGCTTTCTGTTCAACAATATATAAGTATAAGACTCACCTCCAAGTCATTACTTTGCAGACCAGCTAAATGTAATGTATACATCCAGTTCCATTTATATCACATCTGAAAAAAAAATTGCACACACACACACACACACATTGAATGATGAAACTTTTAATAATATATATTTGGCTATTCGATAACTTTTCACTTCACAAAATAGATCTGGCCAAGCGGTTTTTGTGTTTTATAAGTTTAAACGTTATCTTTATCATTAATCTATTTATTGCTATACTTCGTTTGAACAAAACTAGATATATATATCTGGATGATCTATATATAAAGTATTTTCAATAGTTGGATGATTAGACAGTTTGTTCTGCACCATGGCAATTTTGTCATTTTGGCCCATTTGCTTATAATTAAACAATTTCGTTTGTGCTCAAATTTCCTTTGGATCAGAAAAGAAAATAAATTTGAATTTACTAGAATGTTTAACGGGTCACTAACAGTAGTAAGGTGCATTTGAGGTATTCCTTTAGTACACTTGGTGAGGGATTCTAATGAGTCAGATCAATAACACATCCAATCTGATGTGGCCAGTCAACAGGCTTAACTCAAATCATAACTCAGGACCATTGACTAACAAATGCACAAGGATATCAATGCTGCCAAAGTCCTCTTTCACAGATTCTGCTACTTCCTGTGAATGTAAACACTGAATTTTACCCATGTGATACCCGAAATGTCAATCGGTCAACTCAATCAAGATTGATGAAATAAACCTTAACGGTCCACCTTGAGGACCCCGCATAGTTCTGTTAGATTTTACCTGCACAATTTAGCCAAATTAATAGTGGGACACTAAACTTGCATCTATATGAAAGTATTGAACTTACATCATTAGGAACATCTTCCGGTGTATCATAAACAACATCTAACGCGCACACTTTCGTAATTGCCATTAAAGATCCATCTGGTAACCTGAAACAACATACGGCTATTATTGCTTAGTCGAAAAATTAATAATATAATATTTTAAAATTAATTGAAAATACGGTGGAACTGGAATTCACACACTTACACAAGCGATTCATCAAACTTCCTCTTCTGAGACTAGTCTAAAGTAGTTTGAGTGCCAACAATATACAATTTAGATAGCTTAATGATATCTAGAGATTGCAATTGGCACCCGCTTACTATGTTTGGGTCAATTTGGGTCATCTTTTATCTCAACTATGATACGACCCGAGATAGGTAGTATCGATAGTTGGCACCACTTCAAGCGGGTGCTTGCTCCCTAAGAATTTGAGACTAAGAAGAAGAGAGATTTACTTAACAATTCATTACTTTCAATGATAAATAATAGGCTATAAATACCCAAATAACACTAACTTGTAAGATAAGTCGTTACTGAAGATATTCCTAATACGACACAAACACATATCCTAAACATTATGATAGTTATCCTAATACGATAGCCTTGTGCCATTAACCACAGGCGTAACACTCCCCACTCCTTCAAAACCACCTTGCCCTCAAGGTGTTGCTTTGAAATCTCTTATCACGTAATTCCAGGATCCCATATCGTCGTTTGTGCCAAGAGAGGCCCGAACAGACAATCTTATTCCAGCCACCCAATGGAGTCCATAGTATGCTGGAAGGAATGTCGTCTCTTGTACTTTCTCCTTGACACTGGGAGCACCCGATATTGTACATGATTACATCTTAAGTTGCGCCCATGTGAAGGCCAGTGCATTAGTTCTAAGCATGTCTGACCTTCCGCTGTCACATCCATGTGTAGTTGTAGATTAAGGCAACAAGTTGTATCCTCATGCTTGTTCCACAAATCAGTTTCACCAACGAGCTGCAATTCAACTTCTCCTTGCGCCAGTAACGAATTTGTTTCTTTTTTAAGCATCTGTTCTGAGGCCCTGAACTTGACAGCAGAGCATCACCTTCACCACTTTTTTTGTGGGTTTGTTGGGAAAACAGGTGATCTGACTTTCAGCCTCGTTAGCCATCTCATCTCAATGTAACGTATACTTCTTATTAACAAGCAGGTTAGTGTTAGTGTTGGTGGTACGTTGAATGGATGGTGGTAACAATGGTTGTTTTACTGGATCGTGTCGAGTAGCAGAGAATCGTGGAGCCGGCTGTTTCTGAGCAAGTACACCTGTGTCGAGGCCGTTTGTTTTGACGACTGAGTTTGACCACTGGTCTTCCAAACGAGCCTCGATAATGCGTGCCAAGGAAAAAGCTAGCGTAGTAGGTTTGGACACTAGGAGTTCTAGTTGTAATGCCGGTTTAAGGCCAGAGCTATAAAACGAAATCAATAAGTTGTATGAGATAACCGTGACCCGATTCATGAGTTTTTCAAACTCACTTTGATACGCCGCGGCCGTCCCTAATTGTAACAGCTTAGAAAGAACCCCTTGCGGATCCTCGTACATGGAAGGCCCAAATCGATTCCTAACACTCCTCAAACCGCTCCCAATCAATGATCAACCCATTCTTTGACATCCAAAGAAACCATTCTGCTGTTGCGCCTTCGAGGTTAGAACATACAATCCGCAAACGTTGATCCGCGGGTATGTTAAGTAATGCAAAGTATTATGTAATGGCGAAAATCCACCTATCCGGATTATCCGCTGCAAATTTGGGAACATCCAAACGCATTGATCGTGGCAACAATAACCCATGATCGCCACCACCTCCAGCACGGTTCTATAACAGTTCTCGAGTTGCCTGTAACTCGACTCATAAGGCATCAATTTGTTCCTCGAAATCCGCGGCTTGTTTCTGTGCGAGCTGTTGTACCGCGTCGGCCTGCTCTTTAAACCACAACCGAACAGTGTCTTCATCCATGGATAATGATAACTATCCAATTGAAACACTACTCAATTGAACAACGAACAATACTCCGGAACGAACAGTAAATTCCAGCGATGGACAATACATTTTTTTTTTTTTTTTGGAACCCTAAAATCGACTGCTATCAATGAGACTCTCAATAAAAGCACCAATTGATATGACCAGAGATAGGTAGTACCGATAGTTGGCACCAATTCAATCGGGTGCTTGCTCCCTAAGAATTTGAGACTAAGAAAAAGAGAGATTTATTTAACAATTCATTACTTTCAATGATAAATAATGGGGTATAAATACCCAAATAACCCTAACTGGCTAACTTGTAACATAAGTCGATAATGAAGACATTCCTAATACGACACAAACACATATCCTAAACATTACAATAGCCTTGTGCCATTAACCACAGGCGTAAGAAACTGGGAACGGGTTATACTTGCTGAATCTATACCATTTTAATGCATACAACCTCCTGAATCATGTTATTCAGATACAGAGAGTATATGTGTAGTAATATTGTGTTTTTTTTTCTATCATGATTAACATATTATTTTATATAGCAGGGTACCCGCGCAATGCGGCGGCGGGTACCCTATGACTAAATTTTGTGGCCAGCAAACATTTTTTGTTTATACGTTTTTTCTAACAATAACTTTACGAATGAATGACAACTTTTAATTAGAATAATTATTAGAAATAACAATGCAAACAATTTCATATCCAAATAAACATAAGGTCTGAATTAAAGAGAGTAACATAGGTAGCATCTTAGAAACATAAATTAAAGATAAACGTCATTATAAATTTGGCGTAAGATAAACTCTAGATATGTTATACAACAAATTTGTTTCTTAATATTATAAACATGTAACATTTTTTGTAGATTTTATACCCCACACTTCTACCACCTACTCACTTCTACCACTTAACATGTGTTAGAAATATGAACAAGAATAATATGAAGCGATAGTTCAAAAAAGCTTTGTACTACTTTAGTTGGCACAATCTGAATTCATCAAGAATATGTTTTCTAAAATAAATATAACAAAATTTTACAAGTTTTGTTGGCACAATAGATATAGATAAAGCCTTGTACCCGAAGCCCAGTATTAATTTCGGATAGAATTTTAATAAGCCCAACAATTTTCCAATATACTACCCTAATATCCACACTTATATAACCTCGCACCCTAAACTTACTCCGATTCTAACCCTTTTCTCACTGCAATCACACTTCTTTCTTTTCTCACAAACCACACACAGATCTAAAAAAAATTCGTCCCTTTCTTCTTGTTATCTACTCAAACAAAAACACACAACAACTAAAACATTTTCGTGTTTTCTTTTTGATATGAAACCTGTTGACGTAAAACCTTGTGAGTGGGTCCTACTTCTTTACAAGATCCTTCGGATGGTTTCCTCCGGATGGTAATGAGTTCCTACACACAAGAAGCACGCACGTTAGACTCGCCTTGGGTTTTATCCCAAGACCAACCTTCGGCGTGAGAGTAAGTATATTGTGATACAAAGGGTGAGATAATAAATGAGAGTTAATGCTATGTAAGTGTATTCGTTGAGAATCATAAATGAGGTGGGGGTAATTATACTACCCACACCTCGTTACCTGTTTTCCCTAGGGACTAAGCAAGCCGAGCTACGCCTAGTCTAGTAGGTAGGTGTCAGGTTACGTGGGAGACACAATCCCAGGAAATCTGGGATGGCTGCGTGACGGCGGTCGATGGGATTGTCTATTGGGTCAAAGGTGGTTTCTGGATAAAAGGGGATGCCTTCTACATTCTTCGGTTTGACCCTTCGGCTATTATGTCCGGAAGTGAATGTTTAGTCCGGACAAAATATGACGTCCGGACACATATGTCAACATGTCCCCCCCAGTATTGGAGTATCGGTTTTAGACCGATAGTGCAATACTTGAAAACTTGCATTTCCCTATGTTTCCTCTATCCTTGTCACGCGTAATCAGGTTACATAACCGTTCTTTGGATACCTGAAGGGGCCTGTTAAGCTTTCTTGGGCCTATCAAGTGCTAGGCCCATGGGCTGAATAAAGATAATATTATTTTACCGTACATAGCTGTAACACCCCCTAAATTATGAGTTAACAGCAGAAGACTAATCAGGGTATTACGGGGAGGATCGTAGTCATGAATCATAGAAAATGGCTCAAAAGAGGCGTTTTGAAAGTTATTGTCTTTCAAATAATAGTTGAGATACAAAAGTGAAAATTTAGTGTTGTGATATCCCATAAAAGGTGTAGTAGTTTGAAATGAATGACATAATTTATTTTACACCACAAAACCATCGGTTTAATGCCCACTCCGTGCATTGAATGCTCCATTAAATACCTGAGATAAACATGCTTAAAAGTGTCAAGACAAAGGTTGGTGAGTTTATAGAGTTTATAAGTAAACAGTTGATTTCAATAGTTTTAAGTATGAGGTGAAAATTGTAATAAATACCAATATTGATGAAATAATCAGTGAGTTACGTTGGGTAAAAACAATAAGTAAATTGTATGTAAATCAGTTAAACACAAGTGTAGGATTGCATATGAATTACATTCATAATTTGAAATAGTGATATTGCAGTTGTATATATATTGCCCTAAGTCTCATGACACGCAAACGTTAACAGAGTACCGTACAAACGGCGGGAACACACCAAATTAATGGAGTGAGTTATGGCCCTCGGGATAGGAGATTGCCATAATCCTAGTTCCTTCAAATATAATGCATTGCGACTAATCCGACTAGCAACTAAGGCTATCTGTCAAGCATTAGTGGAATAGGCAGTCAGCCTCCAATAGATCTATTCATTATATTCGCGTTCACTCGCAAGTGATTAATGGTTCATGATGTTAGGGGATTTTGGAAATAGTGTAACTTAGGCAATATCAATCAGGTGAAGCATATACAAATACTTGAAAATACTTGTGTTCTAGTTTATAGCATATATCTCCCTAGGAGATAGAAAAACGTATAAAAGTGGGTGTATGAATTCATGGTAATTCGTAAACATGTAGGGAACTTGTGTAAGTGAAAACAAGTATTATGTTTCAATAAACAAATAGAGTGTGTCATCAATTAAGTACAATGTTTAAGGTAAACGAGTAATTTGTAAGTAGAACGAGCATGTATCTCCCCCAAAGAGTTCAAAATAAGTGAAAGAAGGGGCTATGACTCACCTTGAGTGTAACTGGTATAGGTGGAATGTGAAATCAAGTGAATTATGGGAATGGCTCCAACACACGACCTAAATAATGGTGATGTCTGAGAATTTGAGAGTTTGACTTAACATGAATAGTGATTGTGAAAATGAGTAACAGATAACGATTTGATTTGTGATGTGAGTGTGTGATATGCTTAAAATGCTTAAAGTTCAAAAATAATATTATATATAATATTATCTTGTTTTTATGTCATTTAATCCATAAATATCATTCCCTCGAAAGTGGTGGAACGAAACGTTTAAGTAAATCGTTAAAATTCGTTATATAAACGTATAATCGTTACTTGAATAAATATAGTACGAATTGTGAAAATGCGCGTGATTGTGTTGAAAAGTGTGAAATATGAAATAGAAATGAATATGGTATAAAGTTACTGTTTGGTCCTTGTAATTATACAAATTTTACACTTTTTACCCTAACGGAGTTAGTTTTGCACCGTTAGTCCTTGGTTACATTTTTAGTCCAAAAAGGTTCCAAAATAACTTTTTAAACTTCATGTTTACTGTTTTAGCAATTTCCATCCTCAAGTTGCTGAATTGACAGTTTAGAACATAATTTTACAAACTTTACACTTTTAACCCGATTTGTAGAATATTTTGCAAAACAAGTCCAAAATTTACAAAAATATGGGGAAGTGTTTTCTGAAAGTTTTAATAACTTTATTTAGCTTATTTGAGTATAAACCAACTGCTTATTCTCCAAAGTGCTTATTTTTCTGCTTAATGGGCCTTAACGATTTAAAACAAAGGCCCATTAACGATTTGTGATCCGAGGGGTTTTAAGGGAAGTTGGGCCTGTGTTTGGGCTTATTTTAACGTTACAAAATCAATACAAAAGAGCTTATATGACCAGCTTATCGAGATTGCTTAAAAACAGCTTATTGGGCTACAAAGCCCAATCACTAATTATAAAGGTTTTCAAATCTGTTTAAATAGCAATAGGTTGAGGGTTTAAAAAGGGCTTATATGAGCTTATAATGAGAGCTTATTTTCACAGCTTATTAGGTGAGTATATGGAGAATCATGTCGAGTATTAAAAACCATATGTTGTGTGTGTGTATTCGATATAACATGGCCTATTCTAGTCGATAAAATGAGTTGGTTCAAAAATAACTATGAATTATATATGTGTTATGTTATATACGATTCAACATTGGAATAAAATGAGGTTCAATATGTCTTAAAATGAGTATGTAAGTGTCATATAAATGTGTAAATCGATTTTTGGCCATCCTTGGATATAGGAGGTCACTTGTGCTACGTAAATTAAATATAGGAACTCGAAAAAATACATAGAAGTGAATATGATCGAGTAGAAATTATATATGGTGCATGATGTGATAAAATTCATAAGTAAGAATGGAAAAGTGAGTTGAAAGGGCTTACCAAACCTTAAAAGGTGTTGAGTTTAACGTAAAAGAGATCTAAAACTCGGAAGATATGGATTACACACGTTCGAACTACCACCAAGGCTTCGAATGGAACTCTTCGACTTGGAACTTGGCTCGAACAAAAGGGAGAAATAATATAGGTCTTGAGAGGTCTTGGCAATGATGAAGAGACTTAGAAAATGTATTTGAAATTGTCTAGTGTGAATGGGAGAAAAGGGTGTACGTATGTATGCATGTATGTCGATATACATTATTTAAACACAAGTTTGGTGATCTTATTCGATTGTCGCAGTAGATTTAAGGGGACACAAGGAATAAAATTTGCTAGAAAGTCTTGTGTGTAAGAATCAAGTGGAGGCGGGTTATGAGTCGAGCTGTGTATATATATGTATGTGTCGACATGCTCAAAAGTCCCAAAACAACATTTCATGATGTGATATTTAGGAACAAGGTGAGAAACAATCATATAGATTCATATTCGATCATATAAATCCAAAAGAACTAGGTGAAAATAAGTTGGATCGATTTTTGTTAGAAAGGATAAAATTTGAGTGAACTTGCACATGTGTCGAATGTGATATACTTTGAGTCCCGTTTATGTAACAAATGTTCGAATGAGAGTGTTAGAGTTTGACATCATGATTCTTGGGTGTATAGAGATTCGAGATGTGTAAAAACTTGCATAACTTGTGTGTCAAAATAAAAAGTAGACGAGGCCAAGTAAAGTGAGCTAGTAGAGTGATATAAGAATTAAATAAAATTTAGAAAACAACGGGTTGGGCTTGTGAATAGTAACATGCCTAAATATTGGGCCAGGAATAGTATGTGATCCGTTTGGTATTTAATGTGTGTGTTTGATCCGTTGTGGTCCGCGTGTGAGCTCGTTCCAATGTGTTTGTAAATTACGTATCAACGTGTTTGTAATAAACAAAATTTTCAAATATTTCCCATAAAAATGGTTAACTGAACAGTAATGGTAATTAATACTTGATTAACCTTTATAAATTACTGGGGAATTTTACAGGTTGTTACAGTACCCACCCGTCAAACAGAATTTCATCCCGGAATTAAAGTCTAAAGTAGTTGTTAGGGTTTTCTATGGAAATAAGTGTTGGTATTTATCGCGAATTTTTGATCTCACACTCCCAGGTGAAATCAGGAACTCTTTTAATGTGTTGATGGGTGAGCAAAAGTGTTCTGACTAATGTTAGGACTCAACCGATGAGAAGTCATGGAAAAAGTTCATCTAAGAATTTCCACTCAATATTCAAGAGAACGTAACTTCGTTTGATCACTCATACTAGAAGAAACAATATGAATGTCTCGCGACCTAGTGAACCCAACGGCTATGAATAGTGATTTCCAACGACTATGAACAATGATTTCCAACGGCTACTTTCCTTTTTATAAATATCCCATTTTAATTTTCATTCTTCCACCACCCATATTTCTCTCATTAATTCTTTCAAAATGCCGCATCTTGTTACCATTCTTGCGATTGTGTATGCTGTTGCCGCTGCCATCTATTTGGCCTACGTTCTGTATGAAGAATATGAATTTTTGGCCGGGGTTTTAGTGATTCTCGTACCACTCGTGGTTCTAGCCATCGACGTGGATAAGATATGGGGGTAATAGTATTGCGTTAGGATTGTTAAAATAATTCTTTTTTGTGTTTCCATGTAATCTTTAATGAATGTGTAATAAGACTTGTTTGTTTTTATGCATAAGACCATGTCTTTAGTACTGCATTAATGATGTGTTTGTATTTATCATACAGAATACTCAAGGTGTTACATCCAGCCATGGTTCTCGCTCTCGTAGGTGTAGTGGTGTTTTTCATTAACTTGGCGGATCAACCAATTGGCGATTCTATACCTTACTTAGTGATCTTTGTAACATTAGCACTACCGATGCTAATTATATCGTTATGTATTAATATTCATAGATTTTAATAAAATTTACGTTATTTGTGCTTTCCATATATTTTTATGAATTCTTGTGATTCTCGAGTTCGTACTCATGTCGGATTTCTTTCATTGGGATGATGGGTTATAGGTGTAGATATCTATAGAGTGTTGTCAAGAGGGATGTTCGCGAACAGTTTGTCTCGTCACAAGGCTTTGCTTTTGAATGAAGATTGTTTCAGCAAATTTGAAAAGATGACTGTTTCATTCATGATATGATTCTTCCCAGATTAGACATAGGTGATCAGGCTATGTATAATTAAGGACCAATGATGTGATACTTGGATCAGTCAAAGTAGTATTATGTTTCTCAAGAGTTTTAGATGGTGTTCAACGTGTTGTTTTTGTAAAATGGCAACCAAAATAATTTTTCAAGGTAACAAGAAAAATCGGTTCGCACGACGGTGATGGATTAGAAATTTCTAGGTGGTAACAGGATAGCTTTGAAATGGATCCTAGTGTTTGTGAGAGAACCTTATAGGATGGTAATAGTCTATTGTTCGGCCAGGAATGATATTAAATAGATCCATAACAGGATGGCAGTGTATTGTTACGAAATGATTATGAATAGGGTAAATGGAATAGAAACTGTAATAGACGTAGGTTGTGATTATCATGGAAATAGTACAAGATAGAGATCTCATAAGATAGAAAGGTAATTGTTATACTCAGTTTATGCCATCATACCTAAGGTAAAGTACAAAAGGAAATACAACCCTAGAAGGCATGAATTATAGTTTATTTATTACAAAAGAAACTTCTTCTTCTATTTAAACGTTGTTGTTGCCCTTTGACGATGTTGAGGTTTTGACGAGCTTCCATTCTCCTCCACTTGCCTTGTCATTCTAATTGGTATTCTGAATTGGGCACTGATTCTTGTAGTGTCCTTTCCCACCACATCCATGGCATACCACGGCTAATGGTTGCTCCTTTTTGTCCGTGACTTTGCAGTCTCCTGTTTTGTGGCCTGTTCTCTGGCATTTTCCACACTTAGCAAAACAAGGCCCAATGTGATACATCCTGCATCTGTTGCATAAAGGTTGTTTCCCACGGTAACCATTTCCTTCAGCAGGTGTGTCAATGTAGTCTTTGCCAGCTCCCTTCCTGCGATTCTGTTGATGCTGGTGGTTATTGCGGTTTTGCTGATAGTTGACATGGTTGTTGTTGTTGTTCCTGTTGTTGTTGTTGTGAGTGGTGGTTCCACGATTATCTAGCTTTTGCTTATGATCATTGTTTTCGGAGATAGAACTCCATTTGATTTCCCATTCTAGTAATCATTGTGCAATTGTGATGGCTTCTTCCACCTTTTGTGGTCTAGATGAGGCAAGAGCTGTTGCAACGCTATCAGCTACCAGTTTTCGGATAGCTGCTGGAGTCATGGCTGGTGTTGGTGTTTTAGTTTCCTTTCTTGTGCTAGCCATAGTTCTATTAATGCAACAAGAAAACACGGAATTTAGAATCCGCATAACGACCATGTTAGAATAAATTAAGTAATAGGGTGATTGTATACGAGTCCTAACAATATTGTCACAATGTGAAATCATAACCAACTGAGAAATCATAAAATCACGACGTGTTTGAGTACTATCGTAAGGAAATGATCACTCTTGGTATAGGATTGCTAAGGAACAAAGTGATTCATCATCTACAAAAGCTGAAATTCAGAAACTTTCTCTTCATTCATCAAGTTTATTCCGAAATTTTCTTTATTATAGGTTTGTAATTACATTCCAGTTGTAATATTCAAAGAACCCTAACAATCATAAGTAACATCACGACATGTCTGAATACAATCACAATACACATGAACAACTACAGTAGCATAAATCAACATCAATATTAGTAATTCATAACCAACCACATATATTAATAACTTGAATCAATTGTGTTACAAAACATAATGATTCAAGGTCCTTTATTAATGCCACATGCGGCAGGCTAAGATGCCTCCAAACTATACATATGTATACTATGTCTAACTGCTGAAAGTCTCATCCATGGTCCTTGTAAGTGATGATGCTGGGTGTGTCGTTGTGGTTTAGCAGTTTTAATGCCTACTCAAGTTTTAAATTTATATTTAGCCGACTTATCAATAACACACACACTTAACGAGTAGTGTACCCGGTCAGTATGAATATAATGGTAAGTAGAGTGTCGATCACTAAGAGTGGAACGTATTATCTCGTTATTCTAATCAGTATTTTAATATCCTAACGCAAGGGGGTTTTCAGCCTGAGAGACTGGCACGATTTGTTTGCAATTAAATAGTAAAATAAACCAATAGGCACGAATCAGCAAGTAGCACACACGTACACAGATAAATACTTGAGACAATAAGAGGGCTGTCCTTATAATTAAGTAGTTTGTCACTTGTTTTATTGATAGCTTTATATGAAGTGTATGTAGTTAATCCTTTCTCGTTGGTCCTAAGCTTATCGGCGAGTAAACCCTTAATGATGACTTATGTCTAAAAGTTATTCCTAAGTGATCAATTTAGTAATAACCGTGGGAGTGCAACCTTTCCGTTGCCACATTACACAAGCCACTAATAAACACAGAGGTGATCAATGCACTAATAAGTAGTAACCAAAGACATCAACATATAAACTTTAATCGATGGGAAAGCAATTTTAAGGAGAGTTGAAGTGAATGATAACATAACACAAGCCCATCAATCCTGATGAATTAAAGTTTGCTAACACAATAAAACAAAACTACTTAATGAATTAAACACATGCAGCACCTTCTTACATCTCTTGTATCTTCGTTTGGTGTGTCTTGTGCTGCCTCCTTGACTGAATTCGTCCTAGGGTTCTGCTCCTCGGTTCTGATATATGTCTGACCAAAAGCTCTGGAATTCGTCTGGTCTTGGGGTATTTATAGTTTCTGTCTGAGGTGAGATGCGGCGCATCTATTAAGTAGATGCGGCGCATTTACTTAACTTCGCGTGGGGTCCAAGATTATAATATTCAGGAATATTCGTACACCGCCAGAAGATGCGGCGTAACTCCATGATTAGATGCGGCGCATGTCCTCTTGTATCTTGGATCGTATCTGGTGATATCTTAATAGAGATGCGCCGTATGTAATGAGTGAGATGCGGTGCATCTGGAGCAGATTAGTCTTGATCTTCTTCATTTCAGTAGACTCTTAACTTCTTGCATGTTTTGCTCCATAATCAGTCCAAAATCGCTAAGTTTCACCAAATGCTTGTTTTTACCTGAGAATTACAAAAGTAAACGATTAAGTATCAATCCTCATACATAATATAATAAAACAAGTCAAATTAATAGGATAAATGATAGAAATAAAATGTACTTATTTGAGTTCATCAAATATCCCCCCACTTGAACTTTACTTGTCCCCAAGTAAACCTTAGAATTTCTCTTATGAAAATGTATCCTAAAAGATGTTAGGATTTATTTTTATATTAAGCATGTATTCGTTTAATTCATAATCACACAACTAAACACTTTAACGAATTAGAAGTATAATAAAATAATTTGATAAAAGCAAATCTGATCGTTTAACTGTCCAGTCGCGACGAATATTCTATCATAAGCTTGGCAAGTATACACATCTCCCCCACTAAAGCTAAGGAATAACAAGTCTAAAGCGGTAAAAAGGGTTTGTAGGCTTAAGGGTTAATTATTCTCTTTTACTATCGATCTCAAATTCCAGAAAAGGCGACAAAATCACAAATACATGATCGAATCCACGAACACGATACTTGCAATTGCTCAAATCCTTAACTCGAATAGGCTAAAGATAGGTCCAAACTTCACCAATAATAATATATCAAAAAGGGCGACAAAATCATAAATACATAGCCGAATCCACAACTACGATACTTAAGATTGCTCAAATCCCTAATCTCAATAAATCAAATGTTTGGTTGGATAAAGAATAATATAGGGTATGGATAATATTTGGGATATAAATTGGTGTAAAAATAAAAATAAACAAAACAAATAAATTAAAATCCTAAGTGTGGTTAATCACTATCCCAACCATCCCATGAATAAGACTCATATCATTGAATAACTCACGCTTTAACACTTGAAACACACGCTTTAGGCAGACACGAATTATACTCAACAAGATCTTAATCAAAGAATAAACCTTAATTGGCGTTCCATAACTGCCAATTCCCATTCAATCCATAGATATAGTACAACAAATAGTGGCCATATGAACCACTTACATAACTTTACATCGTTGGTTTTAAAAACAAACATCCAACTTTTCTCTTTCTTTCTTTTTTTTTTCTTTTTTTTTTTAATTTTTTTTTTTTTTTTTTTTTTTTTTTTTTTTTTTTTTTTTTTTTTTTAAACATAGACATAGATGTGTAAAATTTCACCACATCACTATAATGATAATTCTGGATAATTTTTTCATACTTTTCATACTTCAGAAATAACGGTAATAGTGAAAGTAGTAAACACACGAAAAATAAACTCAAAGATATACAATATTTACTTTCACTCCAATCGCATTGTGCAATTTCCCGACCTAACCATAGATAATGAATTACGCACGCGAACACAGGTAATGTAAGGAAACACACTTTGCCTATAGCAATTAACCAACCACGGACTTTAATCTACAGGGTAGGCTAAGGTGTAAGGGTGTAACGAAACATTTTAACAAAGGTGTAAGAAACGAAAGGAATGGCTCTGAGGATTTTTCTAGGGGTATCTTACTCTAAAAATGAGAGTAACAAAAGGGTTTATACGGGGGTTAACTAACCAGTGTAGTTAGTTAATAACACATAACATATAATAGGCTATTTGGGTATAATCCTAGAATTTTACCAATTTAGACAAGTCATTCCAATTATATAAATAATACTCATTATGGTGGTCTCGAATAGTATACAAGCCAAGTTCTAAAGTTTATAAGTCACCGGCACACTCATAGATTTGTGAATTTTTGAAAATCACAATTTTTGAAAATAACGTCTTGTGTGCAGCTATGCAACTTAGATCTTAAACAAAAACATACTAAAAATTTTTAAGTTTGATATATTAAGCACATTTTAAGCATAATTTTTGAAAAAGTTTAGGACAAGTAATTGTTAAGTGTTCTAATTCTCCAATCCCCCCACTTAAGTTAAACAACGTCCTCGTTGTTTGTATAAAAGGTTAAAAACTGGAAAATAAAAGAATTAGAACAGAAAAACTCCCCTGAGATTTGCTCGGTATGATCCTCCATTAGTATAAGAGAAAAAATCAACTTCTTGTGGATTAGAACGTTAAAGCTTCATACTTGATGTATCCACAGGAAATCCAGGAAACTATAATACCACCAACACTTTAAAACACATCTAAGATAAGAAAGGTTCAAACTTGTATAATACATTAGTAGTTAGATAAAATAAAACTTAAAAATTAAAACTGAAAATCATCAGGTCAGTCGATACGCCGTATCTTATGGAAGAAGATACGCCGTATCGAGCCTGGAATTAATACGGATCAGAATAAAGATGCGCCGCATCCTTAACTAGGGATGCGCCGCATTAAAATAAACTGATAAAAAGTTTTAAAGTCAGAAATAAAAAATGCAGAAAATTAAAATATGATATGACCATTGCAGGAGATGCGTCGCATCTCAGGATGGAGATGCGCCGTATCCTCATGCGGGCCTGACTGACTCGACACAGAAAATAGAATAATAAAAATTCTCCGGGTTGTCTCCCGGTAAGCACTTGTCTTTATTCCAGAGTCTTCAAGTTAGACTCACGTTCAGCTCTTTAATATCGATCATTGAAGGAGTCGGAAACATCGCGCTCCTTCATTGCCAATTCAGTAATATTGAACACTCCTTGCTCGTCCTTAATTTCTACGCCGTTCTTCTTTAATATCTGTATAAACAAAGTCCTGTCCCTTTCGGGCAGAGATGATAAAATGATAGACGGGAAATTCTTATTATCATATAGGCACAAATAAGCAAGGTGGGGTGGTAGTTCAATAAACACATCATTATTCAAATTCGTTTTCTCAACTATTCTCCTACGTTTATTAATTACTACACAATCATACCACTCATCATCAGAATCATTAACAACATTGCGTCTAAGTTCGGTAGGTACATTAAGGTCAATGAATTCCTCAAAGTTCTCATGATTAGGATTAGTTGAGTTGTTTTGAATCAATGTTTGTCCCATAAGTCTAGCTTCAAGATCGAGGTCCATACGCTCTCTTAATCCTAGCACATAAACACCTCTAATTATGCTTTTAACCGGATCTTGGCACTTATAGAGTAGTTTATTATTCCCTACCCTTAATGAGATTTTTCTCTTAAACACATCAATCTTAGCATGGGCAGTAGACAAGAAAGGTCTTCCGAGGATTAAAGGAATCTTAACATCCTCGGGCATGTCTAGTATAACAAAGTCTACGGGAAAAATAAACTGCTCAATCTTAACTAGCACATTATTAGCAATCCCTTCAGGTCGTTTTACCGTTTTATCAGCCAATTCAATAAGTAACTTAGTTGGTGCTAATTTTCCTAGTCCTAGGGTAGCGAATGTCTTAAGAGGCATAACACTAACACTAGCTCCTAAGTCAGCTAACACATTATTGAAAGATATATTATTAATAGAACAAGGTAGAGTAAAACTTCCTGGGTCTCTTTCTTTATGAGGCAAGGCATTTGAGTCGGTTGCAGGGCTCTCTTCTTTCATTGTTGCCTTGATCTCCTCTTCAATCTTTGTCTTCTCTTTTAGTAGTCTCCTTAAGCTGATTGAAGAATTAAAGAAAAATTCGGGTCTTGCACCATCATTACCATTCATCGATCTTCTAGGTATATTAGGATTGACTTCTTCAGTGGTGCTTATGGCCTTGACATGATCTCTTGGATTTGTTTCAGTTGAGCTCGGTAAACTTCCATATCCCCTTTCTTGAAGAACTTTGCTCATTTGACCAATTTGTTGTTCCAACGCTTTGATCGAAGCTCCTTGATTTCTTGTAGTAGTGTCCGTTGAAGCTCGAATTTCTTTGATCATAGCAGTATTCTCTTCATGTCTTTTAGCAGCATCGGTCATAATTTGCTTTAAAGTATCATCTAAAGTCTGCCTCCTTTCTTGATAAGCGGGATTGAAGTTGTTCCTTTGATATAATCCCGGTGTAGCTTCCCTAAATCTCCCCGAAGGTCGGAATGGTTGTCCAAATTGGGTGTAATATGCTTCTTCAAACGTCTCACTTTCATTCTTATTCGGGCAATCTTTAGTGTAGTGAGGTCCTTCGCACTTTTCACATCCAACTTGGGCAGCATACGCCCTTTCATCACGCTTCTTCATTTCTCTACTAATTTTATCCAATTGAGCTTGAATAGCAGCAATCCCGTCAAAATTAGTGCTGCTCTTAGATCTAGTAGAGGTCCCATCATGCCATTTTTGAGAATGATCGGCATCTTCTTGGATTGCTTTCCTAGAATTAGTTGCACTCATTTGAGGTACAGCTCCCTTAGCATCCAAAATCTGTCTTGTAGGCACATCCAATCCTTGATAAAACAATATTATCTCCTGCATAGGGGTTAGATAGTGTTGAGGACATTTTACCAATAAATCTTTAAATCGTTCCCAAGCTTGATAAAGAGTTTCATCAGTCTCTTGCTTGAAACTATTGATAGCCTCCATCTTTTTAGCAGTCTTAGCAGGTGGACAATATCTCTTCAGGAATTTGCTCTTCAAATCTCCCCATGTAGTGATTGAACTCGCAGGTTCATTCCTTAGCCACTTGTTAGCAGCTCCTTTTAGTGAGAGTGGAAAGATTCTTAGCATGATTTGATCGTCAGTCACTCCTTCTGAAGTAAACAAATCTGCAATCTCCAGGACCTTTTCAACATGCTCATTAGCATCCTCATGTTCCGTCCCACTGAAAGCATTCTCTCTTAGTTCCTTGAGAAACTGACCCTTCAATTCAAATTTTGACTTATCATCAAACTTAGGTCTAGCAACTCCTGAAGTGTAATCAGCACGGGTACTGTTCATGTATTCCTCCATAGTAGTGTTTTCGCCCATTGTTTCTGTTTCAACTTCCTCTTTTTCTTTAGAAAAGTAATCAAGCTCGAGTGAACTTGAAAGATCAAAGCTTCTTGTGTTGAAAAGCCTTTTAAGCGAATGTAGGGCTCGCTCAGGATCTTCGAAAGGTTGAATCAAGTTCTTCGTAGAACTCCTGGTCATGCACTTCCTGAAATCAACACAAAAATATCAGTAGGGTATGCTCGAGAAAGTAATATATCAGATAATTAATAATGAAAACGGAATACGAAAAATTAATGTTACTGATATCTGCAGACGATGCGCCGTATCCAAAGAGTTGGATACGCCGTATCTTAATACGTTAAAATTAAATCAGACTTTATTCAGAAAATAGATACGCCGCTTAGAATTTATGAATGCGCCGTATCGAATTAATTAATCAAAAATCGATATTTATTTAAAATTAAATACGTCGTATTAACGAAAGTTAATGCGCCGTATTTTCGTTACGTTTAAAAATACAAGATTTTTGATTAAGAGGATACGCCGTATCGACAGAGATCGATGCGTCGTATCTGTTTAATAATTCGCAAACTGTTTTTAATTAAAATAATAGATACGCCGTATCTGCTAAAGCAGATGCGTCGTATGGCGTTAACGTTTAGAAAATTTTTTTATCAAAAACAGATACGCCGTATCTGCTAAAGCAGATGCGTCGTATTACTTTATCACTTAGAAAAAAATTTCTTATTAAAAACAGATACGCCGTATCTTGGGGAAAAGATGCGTCGTATCGAATTAATTAAATGCGTTGTATTTAAAAAAATTAAACGCAATACGCCGTATCTGAGAGATCAGATGCGCCGTATCGTTTGATTTAGCACAGTACAACGATAGCATAACAGAAAAAATACGAAAAATAAAAACAAAAATTAAAACACACAAACAAAAATAAACACACAAAAATAAAAGAAAACAATTAACACACAATACAACAAATATGCAAAATAATACAATGATGCAATTATTCTAATAAAAAGAAAAACCTAATTAAAATACTAATCAAATTAACAGAGAATAACAATTCACTCCCCGGCAGCGGCGCCAAAAACTTGATGATGCTGGGTGTGTCGTTGCGGTTTGGCAGTTTTAATGCCTACTCAAGTTTTAAATTTATATTTAGCCGACTTATCAATAACACACACACTTAACGAGCAGTGTACCCGGTCAGTATGAATATAATGGTAAGTAGAGTGTCGATCACTAAGAGTGGAACGTATTATCTCGTTATTCTAATCAGTATTTTAATATCCTAACGCAAGGGGGTTTTCAGCCTGAGAGACTGGCACGATTTGTTTGCAATTAAATAGTAAAATAAACCAATAGGCACGAATCAGCAAGTAGCACACACGTACACAGATAAATACTTGAGACAATAAGAGGGCTGTCCTTATAATTAAGTAGTTTGTCACTTGTTTTATTGATAGCTTTATATGAAGTGTATGTAGTTAATCCTTTCTCGTTGGTCCTAAGCTTATCGGCGAGTAAACCCTTAATGATGACTTATGTCTAAAAGTTATTCCTAAGTGATCAATTTAGTAATAACCGTGGGAGTGCAACCTTTCCGTTGCCACATTACACAAGCCACTAATAAACACAGAGGTGATCAATGCACTAATAAGTAGTAACCAAAGACATCAACATATAAACTTTAATCGATGGGAAAGCAATTTTAAGGGGAGTTGAAGTGAATGATAACATAACACAAGCCCATCAATCCTGATGAATTAAAGTTTGCTAACACAATAAAACAAAACTACTTAATGAATTAAACACATGCAGCACCTTCTTACAGCTCTTGTATCTTCGTTTGGTGTGTATTGTGCTGCCTCCTTGACTGAATTCGTCCTAGGGTTCTGCTCCTCGGTTCTGATATATGTCTGACCAAAAGCTCTGGAATTCGTCTGGTCTTGGGGTATTTATAGTTTCTGTCTGAGGTGAGATGCGGCGCATCTATTAAGTAGATGCGGCGCATTTACTTAACTTCGCGTGGGGTCCAAGATTATAATATTCAGGAATATTCGTACACCGCCAGAAGATGCGGCGTAACTCCATGATTAGATGCGGCGCATGTCCTCTTGTATCTTGGATCGTATCTAGTGATATCTTAATAGAGATGCGCCGTATGTAATGAGTGAGATGCGGCGCATCTGGAGCAGATTAGTCTTGATCTTCTTCATTTCAGTAGACTCTTAACTTCTTGCATGTTTTGCTCCATAATCAGTCCAAAATCGCTAAGTTTCACCAAATGCTTGTTTTTACCTGAGAATTACAAAAGTAAACGATTAAGTATCAATCCTCATACATAATATAATAAAACAAGTCAAATTAATAGGATAAATGATAGCAATAAAATGTACTTATTTGAGTTCATCAGTGAGCTCTGAAATCCGATCCAGAAGTCTCTGCATGTCAGTCTGATGCTGGACCTGCATGTCCTGAAGCTCTCTCTCCAGTCTCGAAGACTCAGGCTGGAGGAGTGAAACCAGGTGGGAAATAGTAATGATGAGGGAGATCTGAGAGGGTAAATCCTCCTCAGGAGTCGGCTCCCGTTGGTGAGGTGCAAGTTGGTATGATTGGGTGAGTAAGTTTAAACAAGTATTTGGGTCTGACCGACGGTGGAGGAGGGGTGATGATAGTAGTGGGGGTAAAGTATGCTTAGGAGATAATAGTGGTGTCGTCCTGATCATATCCAATGGTGATGTAGGGGATAGAGGTGGTGATGGTGGTATAACCGAAACTACGGGTAATCGTACCCTCTTGCGAGGTGTATGCATCTTGATAGGGCCATTGGGATGGCTTCGGAATGGTGTTATAAACGGTTCGGGCTCATAGGGTTGTAAGATCCTGACTCGTCTGCGCCGGAATACTGGGGCAGGTGGGAGTGGTGGTGTAGGTAATGGAGTCTCTGAATCAGCTGCAAGCAGTCACTGCTGAGTCTACATATACTGATCATTGGTAAGTGGAGTGTAAGTGGGAGAAACTGGACAGTTCTTCGGGTGAGGTGGTGAAATATATGCCCGACTAGCTTGTATGTACAGGTCCTCTGATATAGGTAAGTTTGGGTTACCTAGTGCAACAGGTGTCATAGGTGGGGTGTTCGGCACTGTAGCAGTCGATGTGCTAGGAACTATGGGTAAGGTGATAAATGATAAAGTTTCCTAGGACTCCATGTCCGATGATGAGGTGCTAAGGTGTGATACTGTAGACATGGTACTGTAGTAACCTGAAAGTAGTAAATGTAAGTAATTAATAACATCAAGTATGTGAAACTAAAATGTGAAGTAATCAAGTGTGTAAAGATCAATGTGAAATAATCTTGTTAGGTAATGTACTGAGCACGGTGTTATGCAGGCACGGAGGGCGTGAAGTGGTATGGTGTAAAAATGATTCATTTTGAAAGTGTAGTTATATTCCAATATTTGAAGACATTTGGTTCTCTATAACCATGGCTCTGATACCAATTTGTAACACCTCCTAAATTATGAGTTAACAGCGGAAGACTAATCAGGGTATTACGGGAAGGATCGTAGTCATGAATCATAGAAAACGACTCAAAAGAGGCGTTTTGAAAGTTATTGTCAATCAAATAATAGTTGAGATACAAAAGTGAAAATTTAGTGTTGTGATATCCCATAAAAGGTGTAGTAGTTTGAAATGAATGACATAATTTATTTTACACCACAAAACCATCGGTTTAATGCCCACTCTGTGCCTTGAATGCTCTGTTAAATACCTGAGATAAACATGCTTTAAAGTGTCAGCACAAAGGTTGGTGAGTTCATAGAGTTTATAAGTAAATAGTTGATTTTAATAGTTTCAAGTATGAGGTGATAATTGAAATAAATACCAATATTGATGAAATAATTAGTGAGTTACGTTAGGTGAAAACAATAAGTAAATTGTATGTAAATCAGTTAAACACAAGTGTAGGATTGCATGTGAATTACAATAATAATTTGAAATAGTGATATTGCAGTTGTATATATATTGCCCTAAGTCTTATGATAGGCAAACGTTAACAGAGTACCGTACAAACGGCGGGAACACACCAAATTAATAGAGTGAGCCATAGCCCCTTCTTTAACTTATTTTGAACTCTTTGGGGGAGATACATGCTCGTTCTACTTACAAATTACTCGTTTACCTTAAACATTGTACTCAATTGATGACACACTCTATTTGTTTATTGAAACATAATACTTGTTTTCACTTACACAAGTACCCTACACGTTTATGAATTATGATGAATTCATACACCCATTTTTGTATGCTTCACCTGATTGATATTGCCTAAGTTACACTATTGGCAAAAGCCCCTCACAACATGAACCATTAATTACTTGTGAGTGAACGCGAATATAGTGAATAGATCTATTGGAGGCTGACTGCCTATTCCACTAATGCCTGACAGATAGCCTTAGTTGCTAGTCGGATTAGTCGCAATGCATTATATTTGAAGGAACTAGGAATATGGCAATCTCCTATCCCGAGGGCTATAACTCACTCCATTAATTTGGTGTGTTCCCGCCGTTTATACGGTACTCTGTTAATGTTTGCCTGTTGATGAAGCGAAAAGTGTACCGCTTTTAAGGGGTCATTTAAGCCCTAAATCATATTTATTTGATCAAATATTGCCCTAAATCGTTCCTTTTGTCATTTTAGGTACTTTTGAGAAGAAATCTGGAAAAGGAAGCATTTTGGACGTTTTTGGAGCATAAAAGTGAAGAAAACGACAAAGTCTCAAAATCTTGCTGGAAGTTACCTTTGACGGCGTCAGGATTAACCCTGGACGGCGTCATGGCTTGGCAAAAGTGGTGGATGTGAAATTTACTCATGATAAGCCAGTGAAAATTGCATGGGAATTCTGACGGCGTCACGCTTTAATCTGATCAAGGTCGTCACGTTATAATTTAAAGAGGGACGGCGTCACGTTCATAGTCTGAGGGCATCAAGCCTTGATAAGCCAGAACGGATTTTGGAGAGCTAAAGAGGGACGGCGTCAAGAAGGTCATCCGAGAACCCTAAAAGCGGCGAGGTGACGGCGTCACACTCCATAACGTGACGCCGTCAGATCTAAAAATCTATATATAGTTTTGCAATTCTTTGTCATTAGGGTGGAACTTATTGGGGAACTTTGTGTGTGAAAACCCTAGGACGAATTTGGCAGCTCTTTCAAGGCTTTTTGCCTTGAGATCTTCCATGTTACATTGAAGATAAGTTATCAATTAATCATTCAATATGTCTATGTGTTGTTTGATTCTATCTTATTCTTGTCTTTTGTTTAACATGTTAGGCTAGATTTATCTTGTGTTTGCTTAGATCTAATGAAACCTAGCTATTGATTATTGGTTATTAGTGTGTTGTTAGTTGTATTGGATGATTGTTCATCTATGTTAGGCTTAAGAAAACTGGCTAACTTCCTATTCGGTAACTTGCTTGAATGTCTTAAGAAATATGAACCAATGCGTACTAAAGGTTTTTATGGTTGTATTTAATGCACAAGCGAATTCTAGTGATCCCATGTTAGGAGCTTCCTAGCCGGCTCGACATAGGAGTGAAGTATGAGCTTGTAGAGTTGGGGAAGTACGTACGCCACCCCACGACTGGTATTAAGGAATACACCCGTCATCCACGCAACTAATACACACAAATCAACCGGTAAAAGATAGTTAGGGAGTAAGGAAATCTAAGTAAACACATTTCCCTCCACATAAGTTTTCACCAACATTTTCATTTTTGTTATTTTATTTTATTTGCATTCATAGTAATTTGGGTTAGTTGACTAGCAACTAATTCGGGTTAATACACAAAAAAGTCACTAAACTTTACAAAAAAGTTCGCCTAAGTCACCCAACTTTCAAATTGTTCAATTAAGTTACTGAACTTTGAAACTTTATTCGACTTGGTTACTGAACTTTCATTTTGTTCACTTAGGTTACTGAACTTTGAAACTTTGTTCGATCTGGTTACTGAACCTTTAAAATGATGACATTGCATATTTTATAGTTCAAAACGGTCCTTGTGGTTAGTCTGGTATCACGGATTTAGTCCATAAACCACTATTTCTGTTAGTTTGACCATTTCTATACGCTTTCGCCAGTTTTTCTTACGTTTTCGCCCGCTTTCATACATTTTTCTTCCGTTTTCGCCCATTTTTATACGTTTTCGTCCGTTTTTATACGTTTTCGCCAGTTTTTCTTCCATTTTTGCCCGTTTTTATACGTTTTCGTCATTTTTCTTCTGTTTTCGCCCATTTTCTTTCGTTTTCGTCCAATTTTATACATTTTCGACAGTTTTCTTCCGTTTTTATAGTTTTTATGGAAACAGACTAAAACAGATAAAACTGACGAAAACAGAAAAAATGGTGAAAACGTATAAAAACGGGCAAAAACGGAAGAAAAACTGGCGAAAACGTATAAAAACGGACTAAAATGTATAAAATCAGACGAAAACGGAAGAAAACGGGCGAAAACAGAAGAAAAATGGCGAAAAAGTATAAAAACAGACGAAAACGTATAAAAACGGGCAAAAACGAAAGAAAAACTGGCGAAAACGTATAAAAACAGACGAAAACGTATAAAAAGTTTCAAAGTTCAGTAACGAAGTCGAACAAAGTTTCAAAGTTCAGTAACCTATTCGAACAAAGTTACTAAGTTCAGTAACCTAAGTGAACAAAATGAAAGTTCAGTAACCAAATCGAACAAAGTTTCAAAGATCAGTAACCAAGTCGAATAAAGTTTCAAAGTTCAGTAACTTAATTGAACAATTTGAAAGTTGGGTGACTTAGGCGAACTTTTTTGTAAAGTTTAGTGACTTTTTTGTGTATTAACCCCAACTAATTCCGCCCACTCTTTCAAACCCGAGATTTTACTTGCTTTCCAAAAAATTATAAAAACATAAAAAAGAATCTTCTCTCACCCTTAGACCTATTAAAGTAGTTTTTCATACCTAACGAACACTATTCCCTGTGGAGAACGATCAATCCCCCGTACTTACCACTACACTATACTACATCGGTCAGGTACACTGCCTGGTGGGGTTGTAAGCCTCTTGAGATCCCTCGAGAGGTAAAACCTGTTGTAAGGTTGCAAAACCACGCATCAAGTTTTTGGCGCCGTTGCCGGGGAATAGTTATTGTTTAGGTTGAATTTTTATTTTATAGGTCTACTCGCTAGATTCCTTTCTAGTGAGATTTTTATTTTCTTTTTCTAGGATTTTCTTTAGTCTATCTTTTTCTTTGTGTCTTTGTTCGTAAAAGAAATTTCCATTGACTCTTTCGTTCACCATTATGGAGAACGTGAATCCACTACATAATCTACCCCTTCCACTCCAAAATGACATCTTTATGTTCCGTCGACATAATGGTGAATCTTTTTCCGATACATGGACTCGTTTCAAATACTTATTAAAAAAGGTCTTTCATCATGGTCTTGACTTATTGTTTCCACTTCAAATCTTTTACACTCGTATCGACCGCCAAACCCAGCAGGAGATTGCAAATATGGAAGATGGGAAAATGTGGGATTATGGTGATGAAGAGGCATGGGAAATCTTTGAGATTCTCGCCCAAAAAAGAAGTGGAACATGTGACCCAAAAAATGCAAGCTTAGACCTATTTGGTATTTGGATAAATCAATCGGAAGGTTTGTTTAGGAATGAGGTGGGTAGAGTTGAGGTACCTAAGTGCATGTCATGATTAGGCCCTACCATAATACAAGATGAACACATTGGTGATCTTAATGTGATGGAGGATATAGTAGAGAACCCAAGCCCACCAAGTACCCCACAAGTCCTACCATCATTTGAGGCATACACACCGCCCGTGACTTACCCGGAAGAAGTAGAAGGGACTATAGGAACCCCAATTGAAGTAGAACCTTTGGAAGAAACAAAACTAGAAGAAATAGGTTTGAATACTTGTAGTCATAACCTTTCTTTTAGTTCTATGGAAGTTCCTAGTTTTGATGAACCGGAGCCTAAACCAAAACCGTTACCTAATCTTCCATCCTTAGATGTGAACTTAGGAATTGAATTAGGTCCCGATCCACCCATCAAACCATGTAGTCCGGGTAATGTTAAGATTAAGGTAGTAGACATTAAGCCTTGTAGTGAGGAAGACAATATAGGAGTGAAAAATGACCTTACATGTCTACATCACCCATTCATGATTGATCACAAGAAACATTATGGGTTTAAACCGGGTCTATTGAGTCAAGATGGATTCCCAATTAGGAGTCTCTCGAAGTTGTTAGAAAATGATCCCTTTTTAGGAGAACACTTTAACTCACCCATTGACCAAAGTGAACTAGGTAAGGTTATGATGAAAGGAGCACACCCCTTTGAGCATATAATTCATCCACCAATCTTTCCTCACGCGGCATACTTCCACCAAGTCGGTGTGTATCGCTACTATCACCCGCACTTAACCCTAAGTGTAGGGAAAACCTCTCCTTTATCCATTAAATAAGGGTAGAGTCAGGCTCATGACTCGAACAAAAACAAGCGCTTCTTGGGAGGCAACCCAATCGTTATTTGCTTTATTTGCTTTGTGTGTTTATTTATTTGTTTATTTGATTTTATTTGTTTCCGTATGTGTGTTTAAGTTTTATTATTATTGATTCATGTTCAAAAGTAATTTGTGAAAATGCTTTATCTTGTTTTTAACTTCGTCTTAACTACATATAAAGGTATTTTGCAAAAGTTAAGTGTAAGGGAAATCTAAATCGGTTTATTAGAACAAATGAACATGAATCATAATAATAATAAATTAACATACATATTAGTATTTGTTTAAGTCAAATTCTTGTATCGAGTCATAATGATGTTTTGCAGGATTTCCAGGAAGTAAGGTATAGGTTTTTCCAAAATTTTTCCGGAAACGTAACATGAGAATTCTGTCAGATCATTTCTGACGGCGTCAGGAGTTACAACCTGACGGCGTCAGGTTTAATTTTCTGAAAATTTTTGAAAGTTTTGTTTTCATAAAAAGTTTTTATTAAATCTATAACTTATAATCTCCAGGAATCTGCAAAATTATCATTCCACAAGCATTATATCCTTATATATAGAGTTTATCCCGCCGATGTTAGGCAGGTTTTCGTGTTTGTTTTCTCAGGTTTAACAGGTTATTTTGGACAAGGAAATGTTTTTGGATCAAGCTTATGGCGATGCATTAGTCATGGAGCTTCAACATTCTCTTTGGAAGAAGATCTAACCGTGTTACTTCATTATCCGCCGAACGAATCAGGGGAGTATTTGATTTCATTCTTTTACCTTATTTACTTTTATATCTTGTTATTTGAACATTGGGGACAATGTTCATCTTAAGTGTAAGGGGGGGGGGGGGTAAAAGTGCGATTAGAGAATGCTATTGCGCTTGATTTTTGTTTGTTTAATAGTAGATGTGTAATAAAACTGAGATAAATACCTGTTAGGGTAATTTTAGTGCCAAATTTAAATTTTTTTACAACATATAGGAGTGAAACTTTGGTCTTAATGAGCGTCTCACGGATAGGAGTTATATAACTAGCACAAAAACCGTACCACTAAAAAATTTTCCACCCCAAATATGTGAGGTTCGCCCCTAGAATTGGTAGGAAAAGCATTTTGCTATGATGTGTGTACCGGTAGCACTTAGATTCTAGAACTTGCGTTAGGACCATTCCGAGGCCACAAGTGAGACTACATTCGTGTAGTTAGATTTACTACATGATAAGAGGCATTAGGATTAACCCATTGTTTTACACCTGTGTTTTTGTTATAATTACGTTGGCTACATTGGTCAAGTAATTCTCCCACACCCTTTGCGTTGTACTCATTTTTAGTACACGATACCCCTAGTACACCCCTCAGAGCCTATCTTTTCGTTTCGACCTTTAAGCATTTTACTTAAAGGAAGAATTTGTTACACCCCACTAAAATGTACACCCAAATCGCCTTAGCCTACCTTGTATGCACTCATTTTTAGTGCATTATTGTTACAACATTTGTTTAAACCCAAGTTAATTATCTAGTTGATTACATGGTTGCTAAGTCGAGTCATATCCTTGTACATATTGTTTTGGGACGATTGGGACTCATGGGTAAAGTACTAGTGTAATGGAGTAATGGGGAAGAACATCATTTATTACCCCCATATGTGCTAAATATTTTAAAAGTACTCAAAGTGTTTTGATTATCTTAATTCGAGTCATTAGAATAGTTATTTGTAAAGTTATGTAAAAGTTCAAGTGTAAGGGGAATGCAATGCCCCTATGATGTATTATTTTGGATGGTAGGGCAAGAGTGTATGCAAAAAAAAAAAAAAAAAAAAAAAAAAAATCGAAAAAATCAAGAAAAATACAAAAAAATGAGAAAAAGAAAAGTAGAAAAAACATACGGACTACCATCCCGTTTCATTTTATGTTTGTTTTATGTTTTTGTTATTTTCTTTCATTAGCTTAAATCGAGTCGAGTCTTGGCTTAGCAACATTGTATAGTACATGTAATTGATCAAGATCTTTAACTCGCCACCAGTAAAATATCCTTTATCCATCAAAACCGTGTTTTCCTTTTCCCTACACCTAACGTTATAACCCATTTAAAAGCCCTCTTTGATAGTTTATCTTAGGTGCTTACGCCTAGTGGAGGAGGTTTTCGATCCTTTCCCAAGCCTATGGTAATCTATTTGCTATGACAGGTAGTGAGAGATATTATCCGTTTTCATTTATGAGATTTATTTTGATGACACTTGAGAGATGTGAGTATCTAAACACTACTTGTGAGGTGCTAGTTTGTAATCTCCGTGCTTATTATGATTGAAGTGGAATGATTATTTGTTGTAATTACTTTTATATTAGCATTAAATGACCCCTAACTTGTATTTTGATTAGAATAAAAGCGCATTTGCTTGAGGACAAGCAAATCTCAAGTGTAAGGGTATTTGATGAAGCGAAAAGTGTACCGCTTTTAAGGGGACATTTAAGCCCTAAATCGTATTTATTTGATCAAATATTGCCCTAAATCGTTCCTTTTGTCATTTTAGGTACTTTTGAGAAGAAATCTGGAAAAGTAAGCTTTTTGGACGTTTTTGGAGCATAAAAGTGAAGAAAACGACAAAGTCTCAAAATCTTGCTGGAAGTTACCTTTGACGGCGTCAGGATTAACCCTGGACGGCGTCATGGCTTGGCAAAAGTGGTGGATTTGAAATTTACTCATGATAAGCCAGTGAAAATTGCATGGGAATTCTGACGGCGTCACGCTTTAATCTGATCAAGGTCGTCACGTTATAATTTAAAGAGGGACGGCGTCACGTTCATAGTCTGAGGGCGTCAAGCCTTGATAAGCCAGAACGGATTTTGGAGAGCTAAAGAGGGACGGCGTCAAGAAGGTCATCCGAGAACCCTAAAAGCGGCGAGGTGACGGCGTCACACTCCATAACGTGACGCCGTCAGATCTAAAAATCTATATATACTTTTGCAATTATTTGTCATTAGGGTGGAACTTATTGGGGAACTTTGTGTGTGAAAACCCTAGGATGAATTTGGCAGCTCTTTCAAGGCTTTTTGCCTTGAGATCTTCCATGTTACATTGAAGATAAGTTATCAATTAATCATTCAATATGTCTATGTGTTGTTTGATTCTATCTTATTCTTGTCTTTTGTTTAACATGTTAGGCTAGATTTATCTTGTGTTTGCTTAGATCTAATGAAACCTAGCTATTGATTATTGGTTATTAGTGTGTTGTTAGTTGTATTGGATGATTGTTCATCTATGTTAGGCTTAAGAAAACTGGCTAACTTCCTATTCGGTAACTTGCTTGAACGTCTTAAGAAACATGAACCAATGCGTACTAAAGGTTTTTATGGTTGTATTTAATGCACAAGCGAATTCTAGTGATCCCATGTTAGGAGCTTCCTAGCCGGCTCGACATAGGAGTGAAGTAGGAGCTTGTAGAGTTGGGGAAGTACGTACGCCACCCCACGACTGGTATTAAGGAATACACCCGTCATCCACGCAACTAATACACACTAATCAACCGGTAAAAGATAGTTAGGGAGTAAGGAAATCTAAGTAAACACATTTCCCTCCACATAAGTTTTCACCAACATTTTCATTTTTGTTATTTTATTTTATTTGCATTCGTAGTAATTTGGGTTAGTTGACTAGCAACTAATTCCGCCCACTCTTTCAAACCCGAGATTTTACTTGCTTTCCAAAAAATTATAAAAACATAAAAAAGAATCTTCTCTCACCCTTAGACCTATTAAAGTAGTTTTTCATACCTAACGAACACTATTCCCTGTGGAGAACGATCAATCCCCCGTACTTACCACTACACTATACTACATCGGTCAGGTACACTGCCTGGTGGGGTTGTAAGCCTCTTGAGATCCCTCGAGAGGTAAAACCTGTTGTAAGGTTGCAAAACCACGCATCACCTGTCATGAGACTTAGGGAAATATATATACAACTGCTATATCACTATTTCAAATTATTATTGTAATTCACATGCAATCCTACACTTGTGTTTAACTGATTTACATACAATTTACTTATTGTTTTCACCCAACATAACTCACTAATTATTTCATCAATATTGGTATTTATTACAATTATCACCTCATACATGAAACTATTAAAATCAGTTGTTTACTTATAAACTCTACGAACTCACCAACCTTTGTGTTGACACTTTTAAGCATGTTTATCTCAGGTATTTAACGGAGCATTTAAGGCACGGAGTGGGCATTAAACCGATGGTTTTGTGGTGTAAAATAAATTATGTCATTGATGAACTCAAATAAGTACATTTTATCTCCATCATTTATCCTATTTATTTGACTTGTTTTATTATATTATCTGTGAGAATTGATACGTTAATGTTTACTTTCGTAATTCTCAGGTAAAAACAAGTATTATGTGAAACTTGGCAATTTTGGACTAATTATGGAGCAAAACAAGCAAAGAGTTAAGAGCCTACTGAAATGTACAAGATCAAGACATTCTGCTCCAGATACGCCGCATCTAGCTTATTACATACGGCGCATCACTATCAAGATTTCACAAGATACGATCCAAGATACAAGAAGACATGCGCCGCATCTAAGATTGTAGTTACGCCGCATCTTCTGGCGGTGAACGAATATTCTTGAATATATTAATCTTGGACCCCACGCGAAGTTAAGTAAATGCGCCGCATCTTACCCTCAGACAAAAACTATAAATACCCCAAGACCAGACGAATTTCGAGAGCAGATAATATATATGAAGGACGAGACAGAAACCCTAGGACGAATTCAGTCGAAGTAGCAGCACAAGACACACCTTGAACGAAGATACAAGAGCTGTAAGAAGGTCCTGCATGTATTCAATTCATTAAGTAGTTTTGTTTTATTGTATTAGTAAACTTTAATTCATCAGGATTGGTGGCTTGTGTAATTTGACAACGGAAAGGTTGCACTCCCTTAAAACTGCTTTCCCATCAATTAAAGTTTATATGTTGATGTCTTTGGTGACTTTTATTAGTGCATTGATAACCTCTGTGTCTAGCTGAGCGTTGATCGGGTCGCCATGCCTCTGCCCTCGCCTATTTATTAGATCGCCTATGCATTCTATCGTCTGTAGAAAAGTAGGAAGAAAGATAAATAGGATAGTCATAAGTAATCATTAAGGGTTTACTCGCCGATAAGATTAGAACCAACGAGAAAGGACTTAATCTCGGTGCGTTGCATCGAACTATACACTTCATATAAAACTAGCAATAAAACAAGTGACAAGCTACTTAACTATCAGGACAGGTCTTCTTATTGTCTCGAGTATTTATCTGTGTACGTGTGTGCTATTCGCTGATTCGTGCATATTAGGTTAGTTTATTATTTAATTGCAACCAAACCGTGCCAGTCTCTCAGGCTGAACCCTCTTGCGTTAGATTAAGTTGTATAGCTAACTTAAGATATTAAAATACTGATTAGGATAACTAGATAATACGTTCCACTCTTAGTGATCGACACTCTACTTACCATTATATTCATACTGACCGGGTACACTGCTCGTTAAAGTGTGTGTGTTATTGATAAGTCGGCTAAATATAAATTTAAAACTTGAATACTGCTAAAACCACAACAACATACCGTGGGTATAAATTAGAGCATACGCACGCACGCATCAGTCATTCATTTCAAACTACTACACATTTTATGGGATATCACAACACTAAATTTTCACTTTTGTATCTCAACTATTATTTGAATGACAATAACTTTCAAAACGCCTCTTTTGAGCCGTTTTCTATGATTCATGACTACGATCCTCCCCGTAATAGCCCGATTAGTCTTCAGCTGTTAACTCATAATTTAGGGGGTGTTATAACAACTGTATTCCACGTGCAGTTTACCGAAGAGATCAAACGTTCCATATTCAGACACGTCAGAGAAGTATTTCTTGATGCGACGTTTCGCGTCATTCTAGGTTTTCCCTATATATACTGCTTTACCCCTTTCTTTTTCTTTTTTTTTTACTTTTCACTGTTCATTTCTCTCATTTCTCTCTGAGTTTATATCTTGCTATCACCGGACGATTTTTGTGCAACATTTTTCAGGCATTTTTGTGAGTTGCGTTTTATATTTCTCTTGTAATTATCTTGCATATACATTCCTCGGCATCCTTTTAGTTATGGCCGTTATCGAACCCGGGGAGATGAATGTACCGGAAAACCAGCTGTTAGTTAGTAAACCTGTACCTTCGGTTAGTATGCCTGTCCCTAAGTTTGACATGCACATACATACTTCTAAGATGACGCAGAAAGATTTAGATGATGTGATATTGGAGTACGGTATCCCATCGGATCTACATCCCATACTTCCACCGGAGAACATGACTATGAATGAGTTACCGGATGATAAGATAGGTATTTACGTTCATTATTTAAAGCAAGAGGGTGTTAGGATCCCCTTTTCCACCATTTTACTAGCGGTGATACAATATTTTAGGGTGCACATCTCCCAACTTGTTTCGATAGGTTTAAACAGGGTGACGCTTTTTGAGATCCGTTGTTACAGTTTAGACGTCCGGCCAACCGTTCTGTAGCAACCCGTAAATTTTCATAAGGCAAAATGACTATTTTACCCTTTGATTTTTTAAAGTTGACTTTGACTTTGACTTTGACTTTTGACTATTTGACTTTTAATGTAACGTAAAAGCAATTACTATAATCGGTAGTTAATCGGTAACATTCCATGTTAAATAATTCATTCTGCTTCGAATTATTACTCTCTAAACGTTTTCGTTCACCTCTGTCTATATTTAACTATTTAATGTTAATTATAATTACTTTTATATTAAATAATATTACTTTTATTATTTAATGTTATTACTTCTATTAATTATGAAAGTTTAATCGTGTAAAATTTCCTCGCGACCAACCCAAGACTATGATAAATCTATGTGTCCAATATACCCTATTTTCACGAATAGTCATATTTTATATGAACTATTGCCACTTTGTTATTTTTACGTAAACATTATACTCTTTTCGTAATACGCGTACTCAAACCTACGTTATTAGATTTTATCAACGTATACGCTCTCCATTAAACTTATCACACATCTAATATACTTAGTTGGAGTATATTGATAAGTTTTGACATTTTTATAAGTATTACATTTTTGTGTTGCCCGATTTTAAGTTTCGTGACTTAAGGGCTTAACATTAATAATTATCGGGATCAAACTATACCCTCTATACCTTAATACTATCAATACTATATTAGATAAACACAAAATTTCTACTTTGCTTCTAACCATGCCACGCCAACATACACTACATATACACTTGTCTTTAAATGGTCACTTTCATACTTAATCACCAAGATATTTAGTCATTATCTTATCCTCATTTCACTTTACATGCATTTTTAGAAACATCACATATTCTCTTTGTCCACCCCTTTCTTGCTGTGAGTAACATCACAACATAACACAAATCCCTTTCAAAAATTAACTAGTTCTCATATTAAGAATGAAGGTTTAGAAGTGCTAGTTATGCTTCTTGGTTAATTTCATCTCAAGGCTTCATCAATCACACTTTGATTCTAAGGTTTCTTGGATTATTAACAAGATTATATAAGGTTTAGTTCAAGACTAAAAAGGGTTAAGAAAGATTGGCTAAAATATTAGAAGAAAAGGGTTAAAGGAAGATTAAAGACTAGAAGGATTAAGAATTGATTTGTAGTTGTTCTTGTAATTGTTGTTCTCATCATCACCTTGTAAGATATATTTATTTTCTTTATTTTCATTCAATTTGGTTGTAATAGACTACTGGACTTCTATGTATTTTTATGAGGTAATAGTGATTTTGTAAGTATTTGGCATTGTACATAAAGTTTTAAACATGAAAACAAGTCTAGACAAGCCCTAAGTAGGTTGTATGAATCCGAAATTTACAACAGCCCCAAAGAATGACTAAACTGATCATCTCAGTAAACTTTGAGGTTAAGGAATTAAGATAAGCCTGTAGAGCCATGTCTTGTGGTCGTTTCACCGGGTGGCGCACCTCATATCTCATCCCGATGAGTAAATGGGAGCCGAAATGGTAAAAGGTGTCAAAATCTGCACACCATATCTCTTTTGGAAAAAGAGTACTATTGTGATAATTTTTGATAGTCGGCCCAGTTTTATGAAATGTAGGTAACATCTAAACTTAAATGTAGACGAAAACCTCACCTCAATCGGGGTTGTAGAACTCTACTTATGGTCATTTCCGTGGGACTGCAGTGTACTGCCAAACTTTCGGCATTGAACTAGGAAATTGAAATTGTAATTTGACTTGTGTTATGATAAAAATAAGACTATAGACCACTAAAAATTGATAATAAATTTATATACTTCGATAGGGACATAAGAACCAAGTCAAAATAGTTTGATCAGGTCAGGATAACTATATATCTAAAAACCGAAACACGAGCATTAAGTATTAATAGGAATCGTTTGACCACGTTTATATAAAAACCAAAGTGGTATGACTCACTATCGGAAACAACTCATGTACCTGTCCATAAGTTTAAACATGACTTAAACGTAATAATTTACGGAATAGGTGAAATATTAAAAGTGACATAAACCCGATCCTAGGATGACTTATCTATAGGGCTTGTTACTATTTTTGATAAAAACTAAACTTTTACATTTTTGTAAACTTACAAAAATGTGTACAATGTCAAAAGTATATAAATACTTTTATAAAAGTAATTTTGTATGATCTTGTTACATATAAATATCTAAGTCACACTTATTATATTTTCAGGTCGTCGTTAAAGCTCGCGACTTCTCGATATACTTTATATCGTCGTAATCCATCACTTATCATTTCGGTGAGTTCATAGCCCCAGTTCTACCAACTGTTTAAATACGGTTCCACCAACTGTTTAAATACGGTTTTAACAACTGTTTTATAAACTCTTTGGTGGAGATACATGCTACTACTTATTTTCTATGATTACATTTGTTTGAAAACTGTGCTCCGAACTGAATATATTATTGCTTGTGTCTAAGTTCCCTTATGCCATAAGTCCCCTACATCATGGACCATTAATCACTTGCGAGTGAATGCGAATATAGTAGATAGGCATATCGGGATTGACGAATCCAGTTTGTGTTAGCTGGATAAGTAACCAAACTTACTATATTTGTAACTCTAGGTATATGGCAAGTACCTACACGGGGCCATTATGATCCTATATATTATTGTTGATATATATACCGTCAGTTTGAGTGCCATGAGCTTAGATGCAATAATATACTGCTTTTTGAATTATGGGCGTATAACAACGTAACCCACTGTCTATTAAACTTGCATTCTCGTGACCAACTGCTTTACTATAAACCTATGAATTCACTCAAACCTTTGTGTTGACTTTTTAGCATGTTTTATCTCAGGTATCTATTAGCTGGCATGCGAAGGCGCACAAAAAATATTTTGAAGAGGATGCATATATTATCATTCGAAAAAATTTACAACTTTTATGTTGTACATATTGTAAACTTATGGGACCTCTTTGTAAATATCTCATTTAGAGTTGTTCTCTGTAAGTTGTGCTGTGAACTATGAAATAATACCACAGTGACACTATCTTTCGCTGCGATATTTTGGGGGTGTTATAGATTGGTATCAGAGCTACAATTATAGAGAACCAGGTTGCATTTAAACCTAGACTATAACTACTCTTTACATTAAGACTCGCATTACTCATTATCTTCTTCAACATTCCGTGTGCCATGCTTACTCCTTAACACAATACTGTATTATTTATATACAGACTGTTTATATGAACGATTGACTAAATATGACTGCGTATGCCTATTCCAAGGCATTATGGCACAACCAGATTTCCCTGATCATACACATTTTATTGTGATCTATGCAAGTTACTCAAGATATTGTAGTTGATACAATGACCATTCATATATCTCAGGCATTGTGAGATACACAACTTGCTTATTTATATATTTTAGACATCGAGAGACACACAATAGCTTTATCTATTTCTTAGACATTGAGAGATACACGTTAGTCTTATTTATTTATTTTTCGACATTATGAGTTGCACAATGGTCTCTCTAGTATTTCTCAGACATTGTGAGAAAACTATTTCATAACACTGAACTCACCAACTCTTTTGAACGCTATGTCGACTTTCTCTGATTATTTTACTCCTCGTCTTCGATGATGAGTGTTAACATTCATTCCGTACTCTCGGAACACTTATGACGTCTCATAACACACCGCCTTGTAACTCATCGGTAAAATATGAGTGTTTTGTCACTGGTACAGATATGGGATTTCGTCACACCAAAAATGTGTGACGATATGCATATAGTCACACACGTTTTTTTGTTTGTGTGTCACCAAAGGTTGCGCCACCGTAGGTGGTATATGGTGACGTTGTTTAGTTTGTGGCCGTTTTCATTGAAAAAGAGTAACCAAAACCCGAATATGTGTGACAAACTAGGCACAAGTTTTGTTGGATTAATCAGTATCAGTGACTGTAAACACTTTATAGTCACACAAATGTTTTTTGAGAGTAACTATTGTTCGTCCTTTGGCCACATAAATATATAATATATGTGACATTTGAGATGATTTACTCAAGTAAATGTGTATTTTGTTTGACTATATCCCATCCTGTGGCCACATGAATATATAATAAATGTGACGTTTGTGATGATTTAGTCACACAACATGTGTTATATTTTTGGAGTTAGTCACATACAATTTAAAAAACAGTAGCCAAAAGTGTTAATAAGTATGATCATATGCTGTTTAAAGTGAAGAAATGTGTATTTTGTGTGACTATTGTTCATCCAATGGCTACTTAAATTTTATGTTTGAGTGGCCTTTTTTAATATTTAGTCACACAAAGCATGTTTGTTTTGGGTATTTAGTCACATCCAATTAAGCAAAAAGTCGCCAAAAGTGTTAATAAGTGTGACCATATGCTGTTTAAAGTGAAGAAATGTGTATTTTGTGTGACTATTGATCATCCAATGGCTACATGAATGTTATGTTTGTATGGCCTTTTGTAATATTTAGTCACACAAAGCATGTTTGTTTTGGGTATTTAGTCACATACAAAAAAGCAGAAAGTGGCCAACAGTGTTAATAAGTGTGACCATATGCTGTTTAAAGTGAAGAAATGTGTATTTTGTGAGACTATTGTTTATCCAATGGCCACTTGAATTTTATGTTTGTGTGGCCTTTTGTAATATTTAGTCACACAAAGCATGTTTGTTTTGGGTATCTAGTCACAAACAATTAAGCAAAAAGTGGCCAAAAGTGTTAATAAGTGTGACCATATGCTGTTTAAAGTGAAGAAATGTGTATTTTGTGTGACTATTGATCATCCAATGGCCACATGAATGTTATGTTTGTGTGGCCTTTTTTAATATTTAGTCACACAAAGCATGTTTGTTTTGGGTATTTAGTCACATACAAAAAAGTAGAAAGTGGCCAAAAGTGTTAATAAGTGTGACCATATGCTGTTTAAAGTGAAGAAATGTGTATTTCGTGTGACTATTGTTCATCCAATGGCCACTTGAATTTTATGTTTGTTTGTCCTTTTGTAATATTTAGTCACACAAAGCATGTTTATTTTGGGTATTTAGTCACAAACAATTAAGCATAAAAGTGGCCAAAATTGTTAATAAGTGTGACCATATGCTGTTTAAAGTGAAGAAATGTGTATTTTGTGTGACTATTGATCATCCAATGGTCACTTGAATTTTATGTTTGTGTGGCCTTTTGTAATATTTAGTCACACAAAGCATGTTTGTTTTGGGTATTAGTCACATACAATTAAGCATAAAGTGGTCAAAAGTGTTAATAAGTGTGACCATATGCTGTTTAAAGTGAAGAAATGTGTATTTTGCGTGACTATTGTTCATCCAATGGTCACATGAATTTTTAGTTTGTGTGGAATTTTATAATATTTAGTCACACATCTAATTAAACAAAGAGTGACCAATAATGTTGATAAGCATGACCATATTATGTGAGTTCATCTTTTAGTCACAGGGTTACTACTGTTATTACTAAGTTAGTACTGTTGGAGCAGAGTTGCTACTGCTAGTACTAAGTTAGTCCTGCTGAAGCAGGGTTACTACTGCTAGTACTATGCTAGTGCTGTTGGAATGAGTATATATATATAAAACAGAATTAAAAACAAAAAGAAATCTCAAATTGAATTAAACTCGAATGTATATAACTGAACAGAATATACAATTGTAATGTCGTACATAATCAAATTCTCAAGTACCATAATTTAAATCCTTTTGTCTCTTCGCCGTCCTAGCTTCCTTTAGGGCTTCAATAGAGACATAACTTTTGCACTTCGATGGTGCTGTTAGTCCACATTTGTTGTCACTAATCTTTTGTATCGTAGTTGGTGGTGTAACCTGTAGTAACAAAAGACGCTTGTATCAAACATCGAATTATATATGAAGAATTATATATATATGTAGGTTGAAAAAATACATGTATGTACCAAAAGCAACGATATTTGATTTCTTTAAGTGCCACAGTTTGCACTTAAATGGTTAAAAAAAGAATTTTTGCATGTATATATCAGAAATTATTTAAACAAAAGAATAACAAGAAACATGTTGAAATACATACTGTTGGCAGTGCTTGTGTTGGAGACACATTTTGTTGCGATTGGGAATCTGGAGACCCGTTTTGTTGTGACTTAGGCTTTTTCTTAGGTCCGACAGTTTAAGCAGGTTCCTATATGTATATATAAAACATATTACATTATTTAAACAAAAGAATAACAAGAAACATGTTGAAATACATATTGTTGGTACTCCTTGTGTTGGAGACACATTTCCTTACGATTGGGAATCTGTAGACCCGTTTCATTGTGACTTAGGCGTTTTCTTAGGTCTGACAATTTTATCAGGTTCCTATACGTATATATAAAACACGGTACATTAGTCATGTATGTAAAATTCAAAAATCATAGGGGGGATGTTTTATTACTTACCATTGTTTGCATTACCTTTTCCGAAGTTACAAGCCCATTAGACTTCTCCTGAATTCTCGCATCTTTAGCACGTACAACATCACTTGGCTGAGTTCCGTCCATCTCATTAGCGCTACTATCTATATTGTCAATGGCCATTGGAGTCACCTGCAATATAAATTAAGAAATACATTGACTCATCAGTTTATGTTCAATGCCTGCTATCATTAGCATCAGTGGTGTTAGCATTAGAAAATGAAATTGTTAACAACATAAAAAATGGCTTACATCTGAGGCTACTGGCAATTGAGATGACAAATTTAACTGCACCCCTTGTTGACTCAACTGTGCCATCAGTTGAGTAAGTATTCCCTTTGTTTCTGTCATCTCATTTGACAATTTTTTGATCTGGTCATCAGCTTCTTTCTACACAAAAAATATAGGAAATGTTGGGATTAAAAGTCTTCTTGATGCTGTTAGAGTAACTGCTGCTCATATTTGTGTCAATGCTGCTCAGCTGGAGTTAGTGCTGCTCATGAACTTCAATGAAAAATATGCCTAGTGTTTACTACTGCTAGTACACAGTTACTGCTGTTAGTACGCAGTTAATACTGCTGGTATACAAGTTACTACTGCTAGTACACAGTTAATGCTGCTGGTATATAAGCATAATAATAGAATTTGCAGTCCAACTTACAAGTTTATCTCCCACTGATCTAATCTCATCATCTGGAAATTCGCCGTCTTTGTTTACCCTTCCTTTCAACCACATTATACAACGCGGGGGTTCTTCATCTGCTTCAATCTCTTTATTTTCGATCTAATAAACATCAAATGCATACACATGTAAAGTTAAACGAAGATAAACAAAAATATGAGGATGCATACACATGTAATCTTACCATTTTCTTTTTCACATAAACATATCCACCTCATCCCATTTTATGCTGATAAATATTTTTGGAACGCGACATTTTAGCTTTATCAGATATCTCTTAAAAACACAAAATCACAAGGCATTTACATGCGGTAATGCTGCAAACTGAAAATTATTAAATGACATATAGACTTAAATAAAGATGACTAATTAAAACCTTGTATACATCGGTGGTCGTGTAGTTTACAAACTCGGCCTAGTCTTCTGATTTCATAAATGCACTATACTTGGCCGTGACTTCATTCAGTTTGGAAGGTGTATTTAGGTTGGGCAAAATGTATTTTTCTCTGAGCTTCATTCTGAAATTCCTTAGCAGTTGACCAAGACGAGTCATTACCAATTTTCTAAATGTCACGTTAATATCAAAATATCGCTGCAAAGATTAACACAATGTTGTTAATTAGTTGCACATAATGTAACTGCGTAGATAAACTTATGTAGTACTGGGTTAAAAAATAGTATATATGTACCGTGATTTCAGCCAATAATTTATCTCTTGATTCTTTATTCACCTTCCTCCAGGAAAGAATCTACAAACCTATGTGCTCACGAACCAGATCTCCTAAAAAACTCAAAAACATTGCTCTGTGTAACCCTGATACCCTATTCAATGCATCGAAGGTTACCTTGAGCTTTATTCCACCAGGGTTTCCATATTTCATGCGAAACTTAAATAGCCTGGTTAGGCATCTCTTAGCTAGTATCCGATCTGATTGGTTGGTTCCAGGCACATCTAGATCTTCATCATCAAAATACTTTTCGGATTCATATTCTAAGTTGTTATCATCATGTTCATTATCAGCAGGAAGCAAAAGATGATTATCAATAATGGGTTGAATTTCCATGACTCTTGAGCAACAATGGGTAAAAGAAAATGATTCTGGCTTGGAGAGTATTGGTTATAGAAGATTTATTTTTGTTTTTTCTTTGCAGTCTTTTATTTAGGAGAGAAAAGAGGGTATATGAAGAATATGAATCGTACGTTATTCTTGGTAACTGCTTGTAATTAGGTGATTTCAAAATTTTGGATTCAAATTCTAATTTCAAAATAACAATTGAATTATTTAAAATTTTTTCCTTTGAACCTGTTAAGTAATGCATAAACTTGAATAAATCAAAATTTTGGCTCCAAATATTATATATCATTATCTAAATCGCAAATCATGAACCAAGATCATGAACACAAACTGCATATCAAATCAAGAACTCAAATTTACACAATTACACCAAGATCATGAACACAAACTGATACCATTTTACACAAACTGCTACCATTAAATCATAAACCAACATGAAATCAAGAACACAAACTGCTACCATTAAATAAATATGTACAATCATCAAATCAACACCAGAAACTGCTTCCATTAAATCTAACTGTGCAATCATCACATCAAGAACACGAATTGCTACCATTTAACAAACCAAAATACTATCATTACAGTTATAAAATAGATATAGTTAAACTATTAATTACTAGTTATTGTACCATTAATAATTACATTTATCCAAATTAAATGTCAGAACTACTACTACCATATTAAAGTACCAAATACCATTTACAAAACACAAAAGCTGTTAATGGATATCCTAAACCCCTAAACCATCTTCTTATACGGCAGTCCCTGGACAATATCTTGAGTAAATTTCTTTTTGTGTGCCTTTTCAACTGTTATTTGAGAGGATTGAGTTTTAGGAGTAGCTTGAGAGGATTCAGCTTTGTCATTTAGCTACAAGTTGAACGAGTATAATGGATTACGTCTAAAGAATGTCATAAAAGTAGCGAAACAACACTTATTAAATGGACCATTATTACCCCTTTTGTGTCAGCATCACCAGATTCTTCATCGCTAGAGAAATAGAAAGGGCTCTCTGTCTTCCAATCTGCGTTTTCCCATACCTCCTAATAGTTCAACATACCATGTGTTTCAAAAAAATTTAATTAATGGTATAAAGGTATACAACTTTAGCCACAAACACATAACAACTTTAGTATACCTTGTTGGAAATGATTTTGAATTTGGACCTAGTGATTTTTGCCTTTGAACCTGTTAAAGCATAAACTTGAATAAATAAAAAATTCACACAGCTTTACATTCAACAATAAATTCACACAACTTTACATTAGAATCGGTAACAACCCCAAACATCACCATTTATAGATCAAAAGCCTGTTACTAATTATTGTACAATGAATCATCAACTGATATGTGAAAACATTAAAAAACATACCTTTGTTGTTATTTGGATTCATTGTTTGCGTGTTTGTTTTTGCCAGAAGAATGTGTGTTTTGATTAGGGTTTATTGATTATTGTGTGTGTTTACAAATGATCGGGTAAAGGGATTCATTGCCGGTTGACTATTGAAGTTGTGGTTTGGTTTAACTATGACGTGGCAAGAGGTGTAAAAAAAAAAAAAAAAAAGGCTAATGGTGTTGACGTGGCAATGAAAACCGGCTATAGCCGGTAACTAGGGATGGCAACGGTTTGGGTTCGTGGCGGGTTTTAGTGTACCCGTACCCGAACCCGTTTATAATATACCTGTACCCACCACATATCCCACCGGATACCCGATTAATATTATCCATCGGTTTTTCGAGTTTCCCCGCGGGTATCGGTTATCCGTAATTAAAAGTTAATGAAAATGAATATCGTATCAAACGATTTAACGCAACGTATCGCAACGCAACGTAATCGGCACGATATTCACCAAAAAAATCAAATGCACAAGAGGTTTCAAAAGCTAATCATTCTCATTTCCAATAATAATCTCGTTTTAGCCTTTTAAAAGGGTTTGGTATCATCATTCGTGTACCGGTAGAGAACACGGACTCACGAATACTCACTCCAAAAAAAAGAATAACTGAATAGTCGAGAAGAGTATTGACGATAACTCGAGTTCGAGATGAGATGACGAAAACAAGTCAAAGAGATAACTAACAAAAAACATATCAAATAAGATGAGTCGATTGGTAATCGTCGGTATTTTCCCATAATCCCATTTATTAGTACAAGGTATACTCGTTTTATGATTTAAAAAAAGTTTGGACTTACGATAAAATTAATATTTGGAAATAACAAAATTTCGCCATGACCATTTCATTTATCGAACGTTTCCAAGTCAAAAGACTTTATTGAAAATCAATTTCCCTAGTAATTTATAATATAACGAGTATTTATATAAACCCTAAACCCTAAACCCTAAACGCTAAACCAATCCGTAACTCAAACAATAACCAAACGAATTGTCTAATCAATCCAAATATGTTAGTGTACGGGTAGCATGTCTCAAATAGTCCAATAGCCGTCGTGTGTTCCGTTTTTATCCCAAATGTCACACGCAAGATTTTCAAAATCGGGATCCTACTTAAGATCCTATGGTAAAGATCGGGATCCTATAACATCTTAAGCTTTTAAAGATCCTTTGTAATATCCGGATCGTTTTTGCTTTGTAGTATCGTAAAATCGTAAGATCCTAAGATCAGGATCGGGATCCTGACAACCATGGTCTCACGTACACTTCTAATTTCCTTACTTCGTTATTAACCAAATTTAATAACAAATATCTCTACAACTTTTAATTTAACAATTGTTTTTATTTCTTTCTTTTATTTTGTCCTAGTCGAGTCAATATCAAGTTGCAACAAATGAGTTTCTATTTCCTTTCGAGTCACGGTCAAACATTTATTCCCTCGGGTCAATAATAATGAACCCGATCCCAAATCATCCCAAACATCACAAACAACTAGTTGGAAACATTGAGTTTGGAAGTTTATTATTCACAAAGCATTAGATACAACTAGTTGTTGCATCAACTCATTGTACATGGAAAGTCAATACTTGGTAAAAGGAAATTGGAGACTCTTTCGTACAATTTCAATTCATAGTTTACTTTTGGCGCGCGCCTTTGGTCCCTTTTCTCACCTAAAGTCTTGGGAACCATTCATCTACCTCTCCAGCCTATTTATACCTATCGATTGTATACCAAAGAACACACACAAACACATATATCCCTTTCAATTCAAAGAAAACTTCAACAATGGCAGCAAATAATGGTAACTTTCAAAATGATGCAAAAGAGTACGAGTTCGTGTTAAACAACTATTTGCTGTTTGACACAATGTTTGATGCTTTCGGGTATGAACCCATTGCAGAATATGGGTCGTATAGGCAGGTAGATACGTGGATGAGGAGTACAATTTTGAACTGGCTGCATACAAAAGACTTTTACTGGGATGAGTTTTTGGGAGTGAATGAAGTAGACAAGGAGGAACAAGATGAAGAGGAGGAGGAGGAGCAACAGGATGCGGCGGTGGCTTAAAGTGAGGTGGTGCAGCAAAATGAAGAGGATCAGCAGCAAAATGTGGTGGAGCAGCAAAATGTGGTGGTGCTTCAAAACCAGGAGGAGTAGCAAGATGGGTTTGAAGACCCTTATGATCTAGAAAAGAGGATTCGCGATCTTGAAATTATGTTTAAACGACTCGGGAAAGGAAGAAATGGATGGGAAGTAGGGAAGAGAGCTCTGGTTCTAACAAGTTAGTGTGAAATGGAGTGAAACAGTTTATGATGATGGTGTTTTTATGTTTTTATTATGTTTAGTATTTAGGTTGGATAATTAGATGTATGGTTGTAGCTTTTAAAAAATATCAATGAAATATTTGATCTTTAATTAATTGTTTATGGTTGCTTGTGATTGTTTGATTTAAGGAAGTCAACAAACCAAAATTTGCATAAGGGTAAGTGGTGAAAAGAATGCTGAGGGTTTATGGGCAAAAGAGGAATCGTTATATGTGTTTCCCCTGATGTTAAAGGGGTGTTTGGTTTCTTGGATAATAGCAGTCTTTTTTAAAAATCTACTCTTTAATACTTAGACGACTATTAACACTGAAACAGTAAACTGTGTTGTAATGCAAGAACAACAATATCACCAAAACTAATAAAGTGTCTTCCTTTACACTTAATCCCCTACAAATGTATGAGTGCAGTATGGTTTTAAAAGAAAATTGAGTTCATACTGCTGAGAAAAAGTTTTTACACAAAGTTTGTACTGCTAGGCAAACGTTTGTACTGCTAGCGTAAAACTTTGTACTGCTGGGTAGCCGTTAGTTCTATCTGGGTATTAACCGTGGTTTATTTATAGCCGTTGGGGTAATTTTTGTCAATTACTTCGCTTAAGGGTTTCATAAATTGGATAATTCTCTTTCTTTATATAATTTATACGATTTCTTCAAACTAAAGAAACAATTTATTGAAGTCGGTCCAATCATAACCCAGCACTCTAATCAAGCATTTAATCAATTTTCATGGCAAATTTAGAGTTTTGTGATACACATAACCAGGTTGCATTCTTGGAGAAACCAGAAGGGAGTCAAGACTTCCACCAGATAGTAGATTTTCTAAACACTACCCACATCAGGTATGCTCTTACAGTCAATCCTACTATCTATGTCTCTCAAATCAAACAGTTTTGGCAGACTATTACTACCAATACATTTGAGAATGGAGACAAAGAGTTAATTGCAACAGTTGATGGCAAAACAATAACTATTACTGAGGCATCTGTTAGGAGGCATCTCCATTTAGCAGATGAAAATGGTATTAGTTCTTTGCTTAATACTGAAATTTTTCAGCACCTTTCCAGAATGGGGTATGACACATCTTCTCAAATTCTGACTTTTCAAAAAAGATGTTTTGCCCCACAATGGAGATTCTTCATACATACCATCCTTTGTTGTTTAAGTCCAAAGAAAACCTCAAGGGAGCAATTCAGTAGCAATATTGCAACTGCTCTCATTTGTTTAGCAACAAACAGGACTTTTAACTTTCCAAATTAATTTTTGATGGTATGGTGAAAAATGTGAATAAGAAATACAAGTTTTTAATGTATCCAAGTTTTATACAAACGATTTTGAATATAAGAAAAAGTTTGCTTCTATCTCATAAAATTGTTTATCCAACTCCTTGCCTTACTCAAAAACTTTTTAGTAACATGAGCATGGCTTCTAAGGGGTTTAATGGGATAGTAGTTCCACTTTTTGAAACAATGTTGGTTCAAAATTAAAACATTCAGGGTGAAGGATCAACAAGCCCAGTTGAGTCCCATCACACACCCACAGGTTCATCTGGTTCTCAATCAGCCTCACAACCAACTTCAACACACCTGGAAATGCCCCATGATTCACCTCTCCCAGGAGGTAACACTGGAAGTGATGAGGGCAGAGTGTCACTAAAGGAATTGATGGATATTTGTAGCAAATTGACTCAAAGGGTGACTGGCTTAGAGAAAGAACTCAAGGAGACAAAAGCAGTTGTATGGTACTGCTTACAAGAAGCTCAATGAAAAAGTGAAAAAATTGCAGTCTAAAGTCAAGTCACTTATAGCAAAGAGAAAGGCAAATATTGTGGAGTCTACAAGCTCAGATGATGATGATTCAGATGATAACATGGATGATTCTTCCAAACAGGGGAGGAAGATAGCTGATATTGATCAAGACCCCAATATTTCTTTGGTTGAAGAGAATGTTGAGTTTCAAGGGAGGCAAGATATGGGTGAAGAAAATTTGGATGCTGAAAATATTGGCACTGCTCATCAAAAAGTTATGGTTGTGTATGATAGAAGGCAAAAGGCAGATAAAGGAAAGGGCATTATGATTGAAGAAGAGCCACCAAAGAAGGTCAAGAAGAGTGTTCTTGCTCAGATTAGTTTTGATGAAGAGGTAGCTAGTAAAGCACAGGAAGATGAAAGAGCACAATTTGAGATTGCAAAATTCCTTGATCAAAAAAGACTTGCTAATGAAACAGCTGAAGCACAAAGGTTAGCACAAGAACAATCTGATGCACTTCTGGCTAAGAAGTTACATGATGATGAATAAGCAAGGTTTAATGACGCTGAACAAGTTTAGTCTATGATTGATGCTGATGATGTTTTAAAGGAAAGGGTTGGTGAACTCAGAGCAGATGAAGTGTTGTCCATTGAAGAGAAGTCAAGACAACTTGCTGAACTAATAAATTCAAGAAGAAAGTCTGCTGCAGAACAAAAAGCCAAAGAAAAGAGGAGTAAACCACCTAGTCAAGCTGAGCAAAGAACCACCATGTGTCTTTACATGAGGAACATGGCTGGAAACAAAAGGAAGGATTTCCAAGGTAAAAGTTTTGAGGAGATCAAGAGTGTGTTTGAAAGGGTTTACAAAAGAGTGAACACGTTTATTCCCATGGGAACAGAAAAACCAAGTAGAACTACAAGAAGAGCAGGTATAATATTGGAGTCTGAAACTTCAAAGAAACAGAAGATTGGTGAAGAAGAAGTACCTACAGCAGAGGATTCAAAGAAGCAAAAGACTGAAGAAGATAAAGAAGATCAAGCAGTTGAGGAAGAAGAAACAGCAGAGGAATTATGTCACAACTCGTAATTTCAGGTCATTTTCCAAACCCCGACAATTTACTATTCATGAGATACTATTCATCGAACACTATTCATCAATCACTATTCATCATTTCACTATTCATCATTTTTGAAGTCAGTTTGAGACTTTAAGAAGTCGTCAAAAATTTTACTATTCACATGACACTATTCATTCCCAGGGGAAATCACTATTCATGGGCATCATTCATCATGTCGTAAACTAGGTTTACGAGTATTCAAATGCGCGTAACCAGTTAGGTTTAGCTGCGTATTCATGCATCATCAGTAAAGACACATCATACGGACTAGAGTAGTCTGCATATCATTAGTAACATCATTTCCATATCAGTTCATGCATGTGTATGTGTGATTTTCATTAACGTATGCTTAATTGTTTAATTAACGTTACCACTCAGTTATTTCTACTAACAGTAAACCCAATACTCCCGAAAATGATCCTAATACATTTTCAAGCTAATTATAATGATATAGAGATTATATTATTACTTTACCCGGTGTTTTTAAACCAATCGCTATATTTTTCGTTTGACGCTTATAACTCCGTCGGTTTACGAAATTTCAACCCGATTATCATTCTAACACCCGATTCTTGCGAGGAACGTGATTTTACAATTTTTACAACTTCGTCGTATCTTATTTCACCTCATCACGAGTTATTTTTAGTTAACTCGGTACCCGATAACACTTAAGGTATACACTAAACTAGCCAAATTCTAATTAAATGGAGACAAGTATCTTAATTAGCTATCATATCTCTTCCAATTACCCCATGTGTGCCGCCCTCTACCCCCCCCCCCCCCCCATTTAGGCTTAATACATCCAAGACTCATTAATGAATTTCTTAGATTTAATTCCAAGCTCCACTAACTTAAACACATACACATAACATTTAGTTAACAAAAAAAGATCAAAACCCTCTCCATCCTATCCTCCCCAATCGGCCACAACCAAGAACACACCTAAAATCCATAGATTTTTCAAGAACAAAGCATAATCATACCCCATTTGCCTTCCTAGTTATGGATTTGTGATCAAACCTCAAGTTTATTACTCATTTCTTATCAAAACTCATCCAATCATCAAGTAAGTTTTCAAGAACATGTTTTGATCATTTTATACTTTCATTTGATATATATGTTCATGTATTTTCAAGTTATATTAGTCATCCATGCAAGATACTTATGTTTTACATACCACATTTGAACATAAACTCTTTAAATCACTAGATCTATAGGTTTCACTAATGATCTCATGAAATCCACCAAGTTTGGTGATGTTTAGGACCCCATGACACCCTAAGAAGGTGTATGGTAGGATTTGCGAACTTGTGAAGTTGATTTGAGTTAGTATGATCAAGTTTAGAACCAAGGAAGTGAGTTTTTAACAATCTAAAGTAGGTTCTGTCCAAAAACGTGTAAACTGGAAAACTCAGTAATTTTTGGCATATTTTGGCCTTCATATTCAGAAATTTCTTTCAAAAACGAAACCATGGCCGCAAGAATCACTAAAAACCGACTTAAAACGAAGGAGTTATGATTTTTCGAAGTTAGACGACGAAAACTAATTTTCTGAAAATTTAGTTGCTGATCACCGAGATTCAAAGGAAAAAATGAGGCGTTAGACGTGATCTAGACGACCCGACCCATTGAGATTATGTTAGTTCATGTTTATACGGAGCCATGGATGTAAAGAACGTAGAAAACGATCTTGTAACGGCCGAGTTATTCACGTTTAAAGCCGACGAACTCTAGTTTATTTTGAGAGCCACTATTAGAAAGTGTTTTAAATATTAAAACTAGTGTTTTTGCGAAACATAACGTTGTTAGCCGATTTTCTAATTGATCGAGGCGTGTACAACCGGAAGTTAAAGGAAACGACATTTATACATGGTTACAAGATTTTCAAAAACGTCGAGTTTGATCAACTAACACATAACGTGCAATATTTCACGACTAGTTTCACAAAGTCAATTTGGACATATTTTCACAAGTTAAGGAAAATATTAAATTGCGATGAAAACGTTACACATTGCTGATAGAACACCAAACAAGGATCGTGGAGTACCGTTTCAACATGTTTACGCGAAAAGTAGTTTATAACTTAGCGAGACGTCAAAAGTGTATTTTTCGTCGTTAAAAGTTATTTTCAAAACTAACAAGTGGTATCGTTAACATACGTATTTGCATGTGTTGCATTGTATCATTTCTTACATTGGATCACATCATTTATAATAGGTCGTGGTTAGAGACCGAGCTTTGTTTCATCATATCCATTGTGATCATTGTTGCTATATCATATCAGGTGAGTTTTCATAGCCCCGTTTTAAATTGTTTATTGATTTCTAAACTCTCGGGGGAGAATACATTGCACCATTTTCATATGCGGACCAAAGTATACAAACTCATTACATTGCTTAAGTTACATCATTGCCCAGATTAAAGTCCCCTTTTATTATCATGAACCGTTAATTGTTAGCAAGCGAGAGTGAGTGAATAGATCTATTGAGGGTGACTCCTCCGTTTGGGTTGGTAGCACCAACTGGTCAAACGAACGCATTTCATTTCTGTCATATTAGAGTGATTGGCAAACACTCGGTTGGGGCATTTCATTCAGTCTAGCTTCGGGGTCATGAGCTTAGAGCTAATGTATCATTTTTATGTGGCATGGTTTTGTCATACACTTTATACTTGTGGTATCCGTACAATATTTCATTTACATAAACCTATGATCTCACCAACATTTTTGTTGACCATTTTTAGCAATGTATTTTCAGGTAATTAAGGTATCGCATGTTGGCTTGCATATGGACATCATGGAGTCGCGGGGTCGACGCGTCTCACTTTATATTTTATGCACTTATCCATCGTTTGAATTGTATGAACTTGTTTTCTGAAAACTTGTTTCACCTTTTGGGACCTAGCTTTATAACTCTGAATGTTTTTAAATAATCAAACGATGTATTTTCTAAACGACACTTTAGGTCATTCAATATAACCGAAACTTTGGTGCTATGACCAGTCGTGCCCCTGAATGACTTATTCCGCTGCAAGTCACGAAATTTGGGGGTGTGGCAGATTGGTACCAGAGCAAAGGTTATAGCGAACTAGGTTATTCATTATACCCTAGACTATAGCTGCACCATCATAGCATATCATCATTGTAGCATAAGTGCATATTCATTATATCACATGTAATGATTGCGATTTCATACATATATCATTTCATCATAACCCACATTGTGTAAATGTTTATTTACTTTTATTTCACATCTGTTGTTTCAGTGATGTCTTCGGATTCACACCCTATTGTTATCTCGTCTGACTCTGAGTCAGCGGACGATACTTCCTCACTACCCTCTATCATAATAGAGTCTGTTACATCATCTCCGATACCCACTATCATTTTGTCATCAGTGGAGCCTACTCCACAGTCTTCTCCCGTGATGTCAGAGGCCAAGACAGAACCCTTTGAGGAGGGGGAAGTCGTGCCTACCCCACCACTGTCACCTGTGATCCGTTGTGGTCCCAGATTTGTTCCAGTTATCCAGCCAGGAGAGTTTGTACCCTATGGTCGATTTTACCGTACATATACAGGTGGGCCACGCATGAAGCGCACTGCTGCTAAGCGGGTTCATCGTCTCACTGTCAGGTCACCAGCTGTATTTGTATCCCTACCACCACCATCATCACTTACTTCATCTCATCCACTCCGTCGCCGCTTGACAGCGAGGAGGAGTGTGGCATTCAGTACACCACCACCATTGTCACCTTTACCATCCTTATCATCATTGTCTCCACCATTGACATCCTTATCAGCACCACAGATGCCATCAACACCAGTTCACATTAGAGATCCTACTCCTACGTCAGACCTACCGCTCAAGAAGCGGGCTCGTCTTGATATATCATCTCCAGATACTTCAGATGCTACAGAGACATCACCACCCAGCAGATTCGAGGTTGGTGAGAGCTCGAGGGCTGTTGCTGACAGATTGATTACTGCTGCTACATTTGACTCACGCCTAGATGAGCTTCAGGGAGAGATTAAGAGGGCATTGTCTCATCTAGATGAGACTCAGTGAGCCGTATTGAGGCTATTGAGGAGGAGGTCGAGGGATTGATCCAGGGTAGGGTTGCCATTGATGTGTCACACCAGGGTTTAGAGGCTCGTCAGTTGGAGAGTTCAGAGCATATCACACAGCTCAGGCAGGAGATGCCGGGGTTAGTTGACAGAGCACAGATGTTCCGAGATGAGCATCATCGCCAGGCCGGTGAGTTGTCTTCAGTTCAGGCTAGGTTGTCTGCATCATGACTAGAGAGACTGACCTTCAGCTTCGAGTTCAGCACCTAGAGGAGATTGTTGTTGCGATGTCTAAGGATCTTCAGAGGGTTTTCCGCAGGTTAGATGGAGCACCCGGAGGAGGTGCCTAGTGTTAGACTATTATCATACAGCTTGTACATTATTATCCTAGTCTCGGGGTGTGGGACATAGTTAGTACTTGTTGTCTTTTGCTTGTAGTACAAACAAATATATCAAGTGTGACTCTACTATGCAGGATTTTCGTTGTGCTATTTTATGATATCGGTCTGCGTAACCGAAATTTTCATGTATTATATTCATGTGCGATGTGATTATACTTATGATGTTTCCTTGTGGTTTCATTGTATTTATACATGCTTTGGTTGTATTTATACGTATCGTGGATGTATATACATGTTGTGGTTGTGTATATTATGTATGATGATTGTTTCCATTGTGAGTTCTCATTGTTGTATTCTTTTGTGATTGTGAAGAATTATGCCACCCAAAAGAGCTACTCCTGCTATGACACCCGCCCAGATCAAGAGACTTGTTGCCAACAGTATTGAGGCAGCATTGGTAACTGAAAGAGCTTCCGTAGCTGCAGCTGCTGCTGAAGCCGCTTCACGGGGAGAAACCGGAGAAGTAGGAGGAACAAATACTAATGGAACAAATGGCCGTAAATGTAAGTACAAAGATTTCAAGAGTGGTGATCCAGAAAAATTCAAAGGCACTGAAGGAGCCACTGCCATGATCCAATGGTTTGAAAAGACAGAATCAGTATTCCTTCTATGCAACTGTCCGGAAGACAGCAAGGTTAAGTTTGCTACTAGTACACTCGTTGGGGAAGCTATGTCATGGTGGAATTCGTATGCAAAGCCCATGGGAATGGAGAATGCTCACAAGCTTATATGGGACGAATTCAAGAAGTTGCTGACAAAGAAGTTTTACCCACAAACAGAAGTGAAAAAGATGTAAACAGAGTTTTATGAGCTAGTGACAACAAGTAATGATATTGAGGCATATATCAGGAGATTTCAGGAATTGGCAGCATTATGTCCGACAATGGTTCCGGATACTGAGAAGCTACTGGAGAATTTCATTGGAGGATTACCTCACAACATCCGTGGGGATGTGATTTCTTTTGACCCACAAACATTGGATGAGGCAATCAGAATGTCTCAGAAACTCATGGCTCAGATAGTGAAGAAAGGAACTGCTTCAGACAACAACAACAACACCAACAATAACCGTAACTACAACAACCGTAACTCCAACAACAACTACCGAAACAACAACAACTATAACAACAACCGAAACACTTCCAATAACAATAACAACAAAAGAAACCGGGACAACAACCAGAGTAACAATGTTGCTCAACCACCACCCAAGAGACAGGAAACTGCAAAGGCTCATGTTGCAGGTCAAGCTGAGAAAAAGGGTTACAATGGTACTCTACCCAAGTGCAACAAATGTCAAACCCATCATAATCCTGGAAATTGTCCGAATTCGTGTGGAAATTGTAAGAAAGTTGGTCATTCAACCATGGATTGCAAAGCTCCGATTGTAGTTGATAATCAGAAGCCCCTAGTGACATGCTTTGGATGTGGAGAAGTTGGACACTTCAAGAAGGAATATCCGAAAGGGAAGAATCAGGGAAACAATAACCAAGGTGGAACAGCAAGGGGAAGAGCTTATGTCCTTGGAGAAGAAGATATCAGGGAGGACCCGAGTGTCGTTACGGGTACGTTCCTCATTAATAATTGTTATGCATCCATACTATTTGATTCAGGAGCCGATAGAAGTTTTGTTTCCACTGCATTTGCACCATTACTCAACATTGAACCAACCACATTAGACACTCCATATCACATTGAACTAGCTAAAGGTAGTTTAGTTGGCACCGACACGATCATTCGTGGTTGCACTCTTAATTTTCTCAATCACCCATTCAATATAGACCTCATGCCAGTAGAACTTGGAAGTTTCGACATTGTTATCGGAATGGATTGGTTATCTCAACATCATGCCAGAATCATCTGTGATGAAAAAGTTGTTCATCTTCTTTATGATGGCGAAACATTGGTCGTTCGCGGAGAACGCAGTGGGACTAGACTCAGCATCATCTCGTGCATTAAAATAGAGAAATACATAAAGAAGGGCTGTTATGCATTCTTGGCTCATATCACAGAAAAGAAGTCGGAGGAGAAACGACTTGAGGATGTGCCAACAGTTAAAGATTTTCCAGAAGTTTTTCTAGAAGACTTACCAGGACTGCCACCTACTCGCCAAGTCGAATTTCAGATTGAATTAGTACCGGGAGCCGCACCAGTTGCGCGAGCACCTTATCGACTTGCACCTTCAGAAATGCAAGAGTTGTCGAACCAATTGCAAGAGCTCTTGGATAAAGGATTCATTAGGCCGAGTTCATCGCCTTGGGGAGCACCAGTTTTGTTTGTAAAGAAGAAAGATGGATCTTTCAGAATGTAAATTGATTATCGAGAGCTAAACAAATTAACGGTGAAGAATCGTTATTCCACTTCCCAGGATCGACGATTTATTTGATCAGTTGCAAGGTTCCAGTTATTACTCCAAGATCGACTTGAGATCGGGTTACCATCAGCTTAAGGTTCGGGAGGAGGATATCCCGAAGACAACATTCAGAACACGCTATGGTCATTATGAATTTCAGGTAATGCCGTTCGGATTAACCAACGCACCAGCTGTATTCATGGATCTCATGAACAGGGTGTGCAAGCCAAATCTAGATAAGTTTGTGATCGTATTCATTGACGATATCTTTGATTTACTCAAGGAGTGAAGAAGAGCACCGAAAACACCTCAGAACAATCTTAGAACTGCTTAAGAAAGAGAAACTGTATGCAAAATTTTCAAAGTGTGATTTTTGGATCAGAAGAGTACAATTTCTTGGTCACGTCATTGATAGTTAAGGACTACAGGTTGATCCAGCAAAGATTAAGGCAGTTAAAGATTGGGCAACACCAAAAACTCCCACAGAAATTCGTCAATTCTTAGGACTTGCCGGATATTACAGAAGGTTCATTGAAGGTTTTTCCAAGATAGCTAAGCCACTGACCAAGTTGACACAAAAGAACCAGAAGTATGATTGGGGAGAAAAGCAAGAGACCGCTTTTCAGTTATTGAAACAGAAACTTTGCAGCACGCCAATTTTGTCATTGCCAGAAGGGATTGAAAACTTCATGGTATATTGCGATGCTTCACACAAAGGACTTGGAGCAGTGTTAATGCAAAACGAGAAGGTGATAGCTTATGCATCTCGTCAGCTTAAGAAGCATGAGAAGAACTACACTACTCACGATTTAGAGTTGGGTGTCGTGGTTTTCGCACTCAAGATTTGGAGGCATTATCTTTATGGAACAAAGTGTGTAGTATTTACAGACCACAAAAGCTTACAGTACATTCTGGATCAGAAGGAACTTAACATGAGGCAACGTCGTTGGTTGAAACTACTTAGTGATTACGACTATGAAATCAGATATCACCCAGGAAAAGCCAATGTTGTGGCAGATGCACTCAGTAGGAAAGAGAGACTCAAGCCTTTGAGAGTCAGATCATTGGGAATGACTATTATTTCACCACTACCATCAAAAATCCTCGAGGCTCAGGTAGAAGCACTCAAGGAAGAAAACCTACCAAGTGAAACACTTAAAGGAATGCAAGATAATGCAAACGGTTTAGTAAGGAGATCAGATGGAACATTATGCTTCAAGGATAGAACTTGGATACCTATCTATGGTGGAATACGAGAGTTGATCATGCATGAATCACATAAGTCAAAGTACTCTATTCATCCAGGTTCTGATAAAATGTATCAGGATCTCAAGAAGCTTTATTGGTGGCCGAATATGAAAGTAGAGATAGCTACGTATGTTAGTAAATGCCTTACTTGTGCTAAAGTGAAATCCGAGTACCAGAAGCCATCAGGATTGCTTCAGCAACCAGAGATTCCCCCGTGGAAATGGGAACGCATTACAACGGACTTTTTCACTAAACTTCCCAAAACATCAAGAGGTTACGATGCTATTTGGGTAATAGTTGATCGTCTCACCAAGTCAGCTCATTTCATTCCAATCAAAGAGACTTACACTATGGATCAGCTCGCCAGACTTTATGTTAAGGAAATTGTCTCAAGGCACGGTGCACCAATTTCCATCATTTTCGACAGAGATAGTCGCTTTACTTCGAATTTTTGGGAATCATTGCAAGAATCATTTGGATCTAAGTTAGACATGAGTACCGCCTATCATCCTTAGACCGATGGTCAGAGCGAGAGAACGATTCAGAAATTGGAAGACATGCTCAGGGCATGTGTCATTGACTTTGGAAATGGTTGGGCTAACCATTTGCCATTGATCGAGTTCTCTTACAATAACAGTTATCATACAAGCATAAAAGCTGCACCATTCAAGGCACTCTACGATCGTAAGTGCAGATCCCCAGTTTGTTGGGCCGAAGTTGGTGATGTACAGCTAACAGGTCCAGAGTTGGTTAGAGAGACAACAGAAAAGATAATTCAGATTCGAGAAAGACTCCAAACAGCCAGAAGTCGACAGAAAAGTTACGCCGATGTTCGACGCAAACCATTAGAATTTCAGGTTGGAGACAGAGTCATGTTGAAGGTCTCGCCTTGGAAGGGCGTGATACGATTCGGGAAACGCGGTAAGTTGAACCCGAGATACATAAGGCCATTCAAGATTCTGGAAAGGATCGGTCCGGTAGCGTACAGGCTTGAGCTTCCATCAGAACTCAGCAATGTACATAACACGTTTCATGTCTCAAACCTCAAGAAATGTCTTTCAGACGAAACGCTCGTAATCCCATTTGAAGAAATTCAGATCGATGATAAGCTTAACTTTGTGGAAGAACCAGCAGAAATCATGGACCGAGAGGTCTAACAGTTGAAGCAAAGTCGAATTCCGATCGTCAAAGTTCGCTAGACTTCTCGCAGAGGTCCTGAGTTTACATGGGAACGGGAAGACCAGATGCGACTCAAATACCCACATCTTTTCACCGAGACCACTCCAGAGAACAACATCAGCTAAATTAAGGGACTGAACTCCTTTTAGGGTGGTCGACTGTCACAACTCGTAATTTCAGGTCGTTTTCCAAACCCTGACAATTTACTAATCATGAGTTACTATTCATCAAACATTATTCACAGATCACTATTCATCATTTCACTATTCATCATTTTTGAAGTCAGTTTGAGACTTTGAGAAGTCGTCAAAAATTTTACTATTCACATGACACTATTCATTCCTGGGGGAAATCACTATTCAAGGGCATCATTCATCATGTCGTAAACTAGGTTTACGAGTATTCAAATGCGCGTAACCAGTTAGGTTCAGCTGCGTATTCATGCATCATCAGTAAAGACACATCATACGGACTAGAGTAGTATGCATATCATCAGTAACATCATTTCCATATCAGTTCATGCATGTGTTTGTGTGATTTTCATTAACGTATGCTTAATTGTTTAATTAACGTTACCACTCAGTCATTTCTACTAACAGTAAACCCAATACTCCCGACCATGATCCTAATACATTTTCAAGCTAATTATAATGATATAAAGATTACATTATTACTTTACCCGGTGTTTTTAAACCAATCGCTATATTTTTCGTTTGACGCTTATAACTCCGTCGGTTTACGAAATTTCAACCCGATTATCATTCTAACACCCGATTCTTGCAAGGAACATGATTTTACAATATTTACAACTTCGTCGTATCTCATTTCACCTCGTCACGAGTTATTTTTAGTTAACTCGGTACCCGATAACACTCAAGGTATACACTAAACTAGCCAAATTCTAATTAAATGGAGACAAGTATCTTAATTAGCTATCATATCTCTTCCAATTACCCCATGTGTGCCGCCCCTTACCCCCCCCCCCCCCATTTAGGCTTAATACATCCAAGACTCATTAATGAATTTCTTAGATTTAATTCCAAGCTCCACTAACTTAAACACATACACATAACATTTAGTTAACAAAAAAAGATCAAAACCCTCTCCATCCTATCCTCCCCAATCGGCCACAACCAAGAACACACCTAAAATCCATAGATTTTTCAAGAACAAAGCATAATCATACCCCATTTCCTTCCTAGTTATGGATTTGTGATCAAACCTCAAGTTTATTACTCATTTCTTATCAAAACTCATCCAATCATCAAGTAAGTTTTCAAGAACATGTTTTGATCATTTTATACATTCATTTGATATATATGTTCATGTATTTTCAAGTTATATTAGTCATCCATGCAAGATACTTATGTTTTACATACCACATTTGAACATAAACTCTTTAAATCACTAGATCTATAGGTTTCACTAATGATCTCAAGAAATCCACCAAGGTTGGTGATGTTTAGGACCCCATGACACCCTAAGAAGGTGTATGGTAGGATTTGCGAACTTGTGGAGTTGATTTGAGTTAGTATGATCAAGTTTAGAACCAAGGAAGTGAGTTTTTAACAATCTAAAGTAGGTTCTGTCCAAAAACGTGTAAACTGGAAAACTCAGTAATTTTTGGCATATTTTGGCCTTCATATTCAGAAATTTCTTTCAAAAAGAAACCATGGCCGCAAGAATCACTAAAAACCGACTTAAAACGAAGGAGTTATGATTTTTCGAAGTTAGACGACGAAAACTAATTTTCTGAAAATTTAGTTGCTGATCGCCGAGATTCAAAGGACAAAACGAGGTGTTAGACGTGATCTAGACGACCCGAACCATTGATATTATGTTAGTTCATGTTTATACGGAGCCGTGGATGTAAAGAACGTAGAAAACGAGCTTGTAACGGCCGAGTTATTCACGTTTAAAGCCGACGAACTCTAGTTTATTTTGACAGCCACTATTAGAAAGTGTTTTAAATATTAAAACTAGTGTTTTTGCGAAACATAACGTTGTTAGCCGATTTTCTAATTGATCGAGGCGTGTACAACCGGAAGTTAAAGGAAACGACATTTATACATGGTTACAAGATTTTCAAAAACGTCGAGTTTGATCAACTAACACGTAATGTGCAATATTTCACGACTAGTTTCACAAAGTCAATTTGGACATATTTTCACAAGTTAAAGAAAATATTAAATTGCGATGAAAACGTTACACTTTGCCGATAGAACACCAAACAAGGATCGTGGAGTACCGTTTCAACATGTTTACGCGAAAAGTAGTTTATAACTTAGCGAGACGTCAAAAGTGTATTTTTCGTCGATAAATCTTATTTTCAAAACTAACAAGTGGTATCGTTAACATACGTATTTGCATGTGTTGCATTGTATCATTGCTTACATTGGATCACATCATTCATAATAGGTCGTGGTTAGAGACCGAGCTTTGTTTCAGCATATCCATTGTGATCATTGTTGCTTTATCATATCAGGTGAGTTTTCATAGCCCCGTTTTAAATTGTTTATTGATTTCTAAACTCTCGGGGGAGAATACATTGCACCATTTTCATATGCGGACCAAAGTATACAAACTCATTACATTGCTTAAGTTACATCATTGCCTAGATTAAAGTCCCCTTTTATTATCATGAACCGTTAATTGTTAGCAAGCGAGAGTGAGTGGATAGATCTATTGAGGGTGACTCCTCCGTTCGGGTTGGTAGCACCAACTGGTCAAACGAACGCATTTCATTTCTGTCATATTAGAGTGATTGGCAAACACTCGGTTGGGGCATTTCATTCAGTCTAGCTTCGGGGTCATGAGCTTAGAGCTAATGTATCATTTTTATGTGGCATGGTTTTGTCATACACTTTATACTTGTGGTATCCGTACAATATTTCATTTACATAAACCTATGATCTCACCAACATTTTTGTTGACCATTTTTAGCAATGTATTTTCAGGTAATTAAGGTATCGCATGTTGGCTTGCATATGGACATCATGGAGTCGCGGGGTCGACGCGTCTCACTTTATATTTTATGCACTTATCCATCGTTTGAATTGTATGAACTTGTTTTCTGAAAACTTGTTTCACCTTTTGGGACCTAGCTTTATAACTCTGAATGTTTTTAAATAATCGAACAATGTATTTTCTAAACGACACTTTAGGTCGTTCAATATAACTTCAACTTTGGTGCTATGACCAGTCGTGCCCCTGAATGACTTATTCCGCTGCAAGTCATGAAATTTGGGGGTGTGACAAATTAACTGATGAAAGGCTTCATCAGCATATGATTGTTATAATCCCATAAGCATTGAATGTTGATTATCCTATTCAAGCTAAACATCCAATTATTGATTTGGAGATACACACAAATACATTTGGGAAAGCTTGGAAGATAATCAGGGTAGGACGACACTCAGAAGTTTATAAGTATTTTGAAGATATGCTGAAGATTTTTGATAGAGAAGACTTGGACAAGCTATGGAGTCTGGTTCAAGAAAGGTTCAGATCTACAGATCCTATAGAAGACAAAGACAATAAGCTATGGGTGGAATTGAAGAGGTTGTATGAACCTGATCCAGAAGATATCTTATGGCAGGTTCGAGCTCATGAGTTGAGTACAACATGGAGACTCTATGATACATGTGGTGTTCACCATGTATCTACAAAGACTGGAGTGGATGCCTACATGCTGATAGAAAAAGATTATCCATTAAGGGCAGCTAGCTTATTTGTTATGTTAGATGCTAAGCTCAGAGTTGATGAAGACTCAGAAATGGCAAGAGAGTTACTCAGAAAGATCCTCACACAAGCAAAAAGGAAATAATGTTAGTACTGCTAGTGTAAATATTAGTACTGCCAGGTTTAACTTTGTACTAACAAGTTTAACTTTGTATAGAAGATATTTGGATTTTGTAACAATTTTCTTTAATAACACAGATAGTCTATAAGACGAATACAAAAGAAGGTATAATCGAAAAAGACCCAAGGGTGGAGATGGTTGAGTTGTTGGTGTTATGAAGGGGAGGTCACATGTTCGATACATGTGGTTTCCTTTTTGGGATTTCCCTCCCCAAAAATTTTAAAAAGCCCCCCATTTTTTTTCCCAGCAAATTTCAAAATTAAAGCCCTCCATATTTTTTTAAAAAGCCCCCATATATATTTTTTCCAGAAAATTTCAAAATTAAAGCCCCACATATTTTTTTTAGCAAATTTCAAATTTCTAGCATTTCTCACCAATCACAGCCACCAATCACCAATCACAACCACTAGTCACCATTCATCAGTCACGTCATAACCACCAGTCACCATCCACCATTCACCAGTAACTAATCACAGCCACCAGTCACCATTCACCAGTCACGTCACAGCCAGCAGTCACCATCCACCATTCACTAGTAACCAATCATAGCCACCACTCACCATCCACCACTTGCCGGTCCGGCCATCAACAACGGAGGGAGGTTCATTTAGATCTAAATTAGGTACTTTTTTTAATTAGAAATCATTATTTTTTTTGATGCAATGGTGAAATTATATTATTCTCGGAATTGTTTTTTTACAATTATAAAGATAGCAAATTCTGCCCAGACAGTTTCCAATTAGTATGTGCTTGATGTTTGTGATCAAAGGGAATTTTGAGTACCACTACACTACCCACTGTCCATTGTAATTATACATAAATGATTTGATGCTTATATTGGTTTAATTTGTGACTTGTAGGATATATACGTTACCATTTGACCTCAACAATAGCATGGACAAGTCTTGGATGAGAACTAGTAGGACCAAGAAATAATATATTGATGGAGTAGAAGAGTTTATTAAGTATGCAGAACACAACTTGCAGAAGATGAGGAACATCGACCCACGAGGTAATAAACAACAGCTTAAGATGCCATGTCTGTGTACCTCATGTTTAAACCACATAGAGCAGAAAGTGGAGGATGTGCAGTTCTATTTATTCTACCACGGGATTGATCAAAGCTACAAAAAATGGGATAAACATGGAGAAAAGGATGAGTAAGCAACAACTGCCCAAATACCTGTTAATGCTACAACAGATGAGTTTGTTGACAACACGGATTTCGACATGGATTTTGGTTCAGAAATTCCAACAGATGGCCCAACAACAGTAGAAATGGTTAATGCTACAAAAGAAGGTTTTGATGAGGATGACCTTGCCAAGTTTCAAGAACTATTATTAGAGGCGGTGAAGCCACTTTACGAAGGATGTCCTGACTTCACAAAGTTGTCCGCAATAGTTAAACTACTCAACTTGAAGGGTAAGTATGGAGTTTCTAATAAGTTCTTTACTGAATTACTAAGATTGTTAAAAACAATGCTACATGCTGGTAACGATGTGGTTGAAAAGCTTATCAGGCCAAAAAACTAGTGAGAATGATGGGATCAGGATACAAAAAGATACATGTATGTAGCAACAACTGCATTCTTTACTAGAAGGATAACAAGGAGTTGACTGTTTGTCCAACTTGTGGGATATCAAGATGGAAGGTAGATAACAAGACACATAAAGTGTAAGAATACATTCCGGAAAAGGTAATGTGGTACTTTCCAATTATACCAAGACTGCAACGACTCTTTAAGTTAGAAAGTATTTCAGAAGATCTAACATGGCACGCAACAAGGAGGATAACAGATGGTGTTTTATGTCACCCCGCAGATTCACAGGCATGGCGTACCATAGATGAAAATTTCCCCGAAATTGCTAAAACTCCGAGAAATCTACGGCTAGGAATATCGGCTGATGGGGTTGACGTCAACTCAGGAAATAGGCATCACAGTGTATGGCCGGTTTTATCTGTCTTATACAACCTTCCTCCATGGTTGTGTATGAAAAGAAAGTTTATCATGCTTTCGGTAGGGATACCCGGGAAATGATATCGATGTATTTTTAGAACCGTTGGTTGATGATCTGCATACCTTATTCGAGAAAGGGATTGATACATATGATGCTTCCAAAAAAGAAAACTTTAATCTGCATGCCGTTGTGTTATGGATGATAAATGATTACCCTGCACTTAGTACATTATGTGGCTGCCCATACAGTGGATTCAAAGGTTGTGTAGTATGTGGGAAAGATACACACTATGTTAGACTTTCCACCTCATCCAAGCAAAGTTATGCTGGACACAGACAATATCTACCATACAACCATGCGTTCATAAGGCAAATAAAGGCGTTTAATGGACAAGAAGAATTTCAGCATGCTCCAAATCCATTGACCGGGAAACAAATATACAACGAGGTACAACATATTGAAAATAAGTGGGGAAAAGGAAAAACCTCGAAAAACCAAGAAGATACTAGAGGCAGAGGTGGGAAAATTAAAAAGTAGAAAAGGAAAACAACAGAAGAAGAGGGTAGTTCAAGCCAAGTAAATGAAGCATATTGGAAGAAATTCAACATTTGGCATCGAAAGCTAAGGTATTGGCAGCATAATTCTGTTCCGCATTGTATTGACTTCATGCATGTAGAAAAGAATGTTGGTGAGAGTCTAGTCGGAACTTTGCTGAATATTCCTGGAAAGACAAAAGATGGAATGAATGCTCGATTGGATCTGGAAGAGTTGGGGATAAAAAATGAGTTGTTTGCTAGGCAAGAAGCAGACAAAACAACACTACCTCCAGATGGTTACACATTAACGAATGCTAAAAAGGACATCTTTTGTGAAACGTTATGCAACATCAGGGTACCACAAGGCTATTGTTCAAATTTCTCTAGTTTGGTCAGCCTAAATGATAGGAAGCTCATTGGCCTTAAATCGCATGACTATCACATGCTAATGCAAGAGTTTTTGCCCATTACTATACGTTCAATCATGCACCCACCCACACGATATGCTATTATCAGGTTTTGCTTTTTCTTTAAATCTATATGTAGGAAAGAAATCAGCTTGTAAGAACTAGATAAGATGCAAGAAGAACTTGTTGTGACACTGTGCCTACTCGAGAAGTTTTTTCCTCCGTCATTTTTTGATATTATGATACACTTGACTGTGCACCTAACTAGGGAGGTAAAATTATGTGGTCCCATATGCTTTCGGTGGATGTATCCTTTCGAAAGATGTATGAAGGTTATTAAAGGACATGTGCGAAACAGAAATAGACCAGAGGGATGCATTGCTGAGGAGACTATCGCGGAAGAAGCAATAGATTTATTTTTAGCGAATATCATAAAATCAAGAAAACTATTTGTATCCCACCTGATAAACATGTAACCAACGAAAATGAGGACGGGAAGCCATTGTCGGCCGGCAAATCAAGTGAAGTGTCCGGAGAATTCTTTCAGAAAGCACATTTGTATGTAATACAAAATACAGATGAAATTCAACCGTATGTCGAGTAAATATTACTAACACATGTCGATTTCGTTGCTTAAAATGTTCTATCAAATATAATAATCAAAGACATTTATTTGTTTCAGGCGAAACAAGGAAGTTTTGAAAGAAAAAAACCCGGGAAAAAAAATGGCATTGCTGGAGAATGAGCACAGTAAATCTTTTGCTAAGTGGTTACGCGAAGAGGTAATTACTCGTATGTTGTTTATAATTGTTTGTTTGTTGCTAAAAAGAAGTGAGTTGAGATAAAATGTGAAGTGTGTTTTATTGATAAGTCCTTAACTGGTGTTTGTGATAAGCTGTATAAACCATTAATTAGATAAAGGTCCACCAGCACACCATTTCATTATCCCAAACACTCCTATTCTTTAATTGTTTGTTTTTTGTTCATGCAATTTAAAGGTAATATGTACTTGTAATGAAATTCTGGTTGAGAGAGAGTTAGCGATATCCAAAGATAGTGTATCAGAAACTGTGAGGTGGATATCATTTGGACCACGCGCCAGCATAGTGAAATACGAGGCATATAACATCAATGGGTATACATTTCGTACGAAAAGTAATGATGGCATAGTTTACCAGAACAGTGGGGTTAGTGTTGAGTCAGTAGATCTTCACATATCCAAAGAAGTTGCAACCACAAGAAAAGCATTTTATTATGGGGTTTTACAAGAGATATGGGTACAAGATTACCGTTTCAGGCAAATTCCTCTTTTCAAATGTGATTGGGTTAATACAAAACTGGTTGGATCAAACGCGATACTCTTGGTTATACGTTGGTAGACTTGAATAGTTTAGGCCACAAGGGTGATCCATTCATATTAGCCTCACAAGCAACACAAGTATTTTATGTGAAAGACGAGGTAGATAAAAAATTGTCTATTGTCTTTAAAACACCTACCAAGAATTACAAAGATACATATGACGAAGTCGATGAGGAGTTTAGTACAGTCATTCACGAGCACAATGAAAACATATTGCCACGTGTAAGTAAACATGACTTGGGTAATGAATCACAAAGTGAATACTATCGAACCGACTGTGAAGGTATTGTTATACGAAAATCCAAGTGAAGCATGTCATGCTGCAAGTTAAGACTACTAGTTTAACAGTTAAGACTGCTGGTTGAAGTTAAGACTGCTGCTCAAGGCTAAGTGCAAGGTTACTGCTGGTATTGTTAAGTTAGTACTGTTAGATGATTAGCAGTTTTAGTATTAAATAGTTGTTTGTGTAATTTAGCCTGTTATAATGGATTTTGACTCCAAAAAGTCAAGCTTTTCTATGGCAATGAAAATTTTTGCAGTTTTCACTATTATATATCCACTTGCAGTCAAGCTTTATTGTATTTGCAGTTTCCATTTATCATGTATATGCACTTGCAGGCACTTTAGTAACATGTTACTTCATTAAAGTTGAAAATTGACTTTAGAAAGTCAAGTAACCTAGTTCCTAGGGGCAAGTAACATACTACTGCATTAAACTACATAGACTATAAAATCTCAGCATTGTAATGGGGCAAATGAAGAGTCATGACTAATAGTCTGAACTCAATTCAGTGAATATCAAATTAGACTCAAACTAGATAGACTATAAAATCCCATATCTAACCCCTCAAAATTACATAAGTTATCAGAAATGTGTGACCATATGTATCGAATTGTGACTACACTTAAATAATGTGTGACAAAATATGACTCTATGATTTAGACACCTAAATAAATACTTCATGTGACCATATGTAACATCTTGAATTTAGTCACACAAACACTCAATGTGACTAATATCAAGGTTAATGATAACTGAGTTCACATTTTGCTACACATGAATATTTCACAGTGTGACTATTTTGAATGTATTGGTCACATATAATACCCTTATAATGTGGCCATAAACATAATTTAGATACACATTTGTGATATGTTGTGACTATTGTATAGCCTATAGTCACATGATTGTGCTACAATTAAATGTGACCATACACATTAGGATTTGGCAGGCAAACACACACTAAACTTTAGACACACATATTAACTTACGTGACCATATGTATCGAATTTTGGTTACACTTAATCATGTATGCCTATGGTTTAGTGTGACCATATATGACATTTGGTCACACTGTTCAAGTGTGTGACATATATTTGTCACTTTTAAATGCATATCGTGACTAATGCATCAAACTTACTTTTCAGTTGTCACATATTTCAAATTCCTATGTGGCTAAATTTTCAACAAAAACTAGCAATCACTTTTAAATAATATGTGACAAACTTGAGTATATGATTTAGCCACATACACAATTACTTCATGTGACCATATATGGATTTTGGTCACACTGTTCAATTGTGTGACATATATTTGTCACATATGTACATATATAGTGTGACTAATGTTTCAAACTTATTTGTATCTGTCACACGTCCTAAATTATAAGTGACTACATAATCAAAAAAAAAAATTTACCATATACCTCTAGTCACGAAAATATTCAAATATGTGGCTGTAGCCTCAGATGTAATTCCGAAATGGTCACACAAGTCGGATCAAGTGTGGCTGTTTATTTTATTCTGGTATATTTAGTCACATAAAAAAGTTACTGTGTAGCCGTTCAAAAAACAGCATGTGTGACGAAATCCCAGTTTTGTACTAGTGTGTCGGGAATTCTTAAGTAGGATGATTTATAATATCCTTATTTAAATGGATTGAGATGCTTTTTTATTTAAATAAAGAAATTATGAATCGCCGAACCATAAGTTTATAGTTCTTTATTTACATTGTTTGGGACGCCTCTCTATGTAAATAATGAATTATAAATAAGTGGGCTTGTTTGTATCCGATGAGACATGAGTATGAACTCGAACTTGAGAATCACCAGTATTCTACCACTCATCAAAAATCTTAAGATCTCATTTGAACTACCTGAGTTCATCCTTAAGTTATCACTTTTGCCATTGCAAATTCTTACAAACATGGGCTATTTATTAAGTTAACAAACTTGTTACACTCTTGAGCTAACGGACTTAATTCAATCTTGAACTAACATACTGAGTACGATATTACACCTACTTACTTAGGTACGTAGATGACTACTTTACTTAGGTGCATAGAAACCTATACATAAGCTCTCCCACGAGCTCCTCCCATTTGTTGGTCCTTATTTTGGAGACATTGTTTCTCGAAATGTTCTCACTCTCCACATCCCCACACTGTTTGTTATTGTTGTTGTTACCGTTGTCATTTCTGCCGTTATTGGATTCTTGAGCAGATCCAGCTTGTATAACATGATCCATTAGGCTACTAAACATCTGAATTGATTCATCCAAACGTGAATGAATCAAAAGAAATTACGTTCCCTTGAATACTGGGTGAAAGTCCACATGTGAACTTTTCCCATAACTTCTTATTGGTAGAGACCATCATTGGGCACACTATTTCCAACTCTTGAAAGCGACGGATATAAGTTGTGATATCAACACCCCTGATAGCAAGGTTCCAGAATTTCACCTTCATTTCTTGTACCTCATTCTGAGGGCAATACTTCTTGATTTGTAACTTCTTCAAATTAGTTCAAGAAATCTTGTTAGTATTCTCAATACTAATAGATTGAGCAACAGCATTCCACCATGACAAAACATTGTTCAGAAATGTGCTTGTGGCATATTTGACTTTGCAGTATTCAGCACATACAAACCCTGTCCTCTCAAACCAATAAGTCAAACTAATTGCTCCTTCGTGCTTTTGAAATTTCTGAGCTTGCCACACATGATATCCTTGTAAGAGTAGCCTCTAACCTTTGGTATAACATTCACTCCTGTGGCGCCTCCAGTTGGCCCCGCAACATTTGGTTCTCCAATATTTTCAGCTGGCCTTGCAATATCTGGCCCTACAACATTAGGCCCTCCAGTTGCGTTAGTCCTCCAATCATCAATATCTTTACATTATCATTTAAAGTACTAATTTGAATCCTAATATTAATCAGAGCACTTATGCTCACCTATCAAAACTTTAAAAGTCATGATTTTACCTAGGAATGTGAGATCAGAAATTCACCACAAATACCCGCACCTTTTCTCAGACATCTCAATATCGGACTATACAAGATCCTGACTAGGATTGGTCCGATAGCTTACAGACTTGAGCTACCACCAGAACTTAGTAATGTACACAACGTATCTCAACTAAGCAAAGTACACAATGTCTTTCAACTGTGCAATCAGAAGAAGTGTCATACTGATGAGACACTCACTATTCCTCTGGAAGAGATCTAGATTGATGAACATCTGAACTTTACCAAAGAACCTATCGAGATCATAGACCGTAAGGTCAAACGAGTTAAGTAAAGCCGCATTCCTATTATCAAAGTTCTTTGGAACTCTAGCAGGAACTCGAATTCAAATGGGAGCGTGAAGACCAGATGTGTTGCAAGTACTCCTGTCTTTTCTCAAACACATCATCAGCAGATAACACTCACTGAACTTCGGGACGAAGTTCCCTTAAGGGGTGGATACTGTAGCAACCCATAAATTTTCATAAGGCAAAATGACTATTTTACCCTTTGATTTTTTAAAGTTGACTTTGACTTTGATTTTTGACTATTTGACTTTTATTGTAACGTAAAAGCAATTGCTGTAATCGGTAGTTAACCGGTAATATTTCATGTTAAATAATTCACTCTGCTTTGAATTATTACTCTCTAAACGTTTTCGTTCACCTCTGTCTATATTTAACTATTTAATGTTAATTATAATTACTTATATATTAAATAATATTACTTTTATTATTTAATGTTATTACTTCTATTAATTATGAATGTTTAATCGTGTAAACTTTCCTCGCGACCAACCCAAGACTATGATAAATCTATGTGTCCAATATACCCTATTTTCACCAATAGTCATATTTTATATGAACTATTGTCACTTTGTTATTTTTACGTAAACATTATACTCTTTACGTAATACGCGTACTCAAACCTATGTTATTAGGTTTTATCAACGTATACGCTTTCCATTAAACTTATCACACATATAATATACTTAGTTGGAGTATATTGATAAGTTTTGACATTTTTATAAGTATTACATTTTTGTGTTGCCCGATTTTAAGTTTCGTGACTTAAGGGCTTAACGTTAGTAATTACCGGGATCAAACTATACCCTATATACCTTAATACTATCAATACTATATTAGATTGTTAGCATTGATTTAAAGTGATGGTCATTTCGTATTTACAAACTTTGTATTTGTGTCGTATGAAATATGTTAGAATATAAAAAGGGCTAGTGGGTTTGGACTTATCTAAGTAACTACTAGTATAGTCATAAGCTCATGTAATGTTAGAAAATCCAAGTCCAACCCATCAAGGCCCAACCGAGACCACCTAAAGCCTTTTAGGGCGTTGGCTTGCTTACGATATAAACCCACTCCCAACTCATAAGTTAGTGTGCCTCAAGAGTAGTATAGGTGGGAGTATGTGTGTGTATTTTATGTCTATGTTTCGTGCTTTCTTTCTAAGCTAATATATATGGTTTATATGTCATATATACGACACACATCTCTTGTTCTTGTTCTTGAGTACCATTCGATATTCGATATTCATAATAGTAGTGTGATAAAGTAGTGAGTTAGTGTTTTAATAGTAGTGTGATAAAGTAGTGAGTTAGTGCTTTATAAGTGGTATTAAATAGACATACAACGATTTAGGATATAGTTGTGTTCGTGTTTTTGATCAAAGTTGGTCAAAAAGGCTGCGTCTTTTTTCTCTTCCATAAAAAAGTCGACTTTTGTGTACAAGTTTTGATTTTTACGGTTTTATAGGTTAAAAGTTGTAGTCTTTATAGTTTTTACATGTGGTTTAGTAAGTTTTGGTAGTTCTTCATTCGAATCTTAGCTTCAAAAGTTTGGTTGTCTCCTTAAAAAGTTTCAATCTTGTATTGAAATATTGTACTAAGTAAAAAAGGCAATAAAGATTTAAACTTTATAAGTTTTTTACGAGTTTGTGAAGTGTTTTGATCGTGAAAAAGGCTACAAAGATTGTTTGTGACTCGCGTTTTGAATCTCCATCGAATTGCACCAATAACAAAATTCTTTTATAAGAATTTAGATTAAAAAAAAGAGGGTTTATAGGAATTCTGGTGTAAGAATTTTGATAAAATTGAGGGTTTGTAGGAATTGTGGGACTCTATCGCAATTCTGGATTTTTGCTTCTATCGCAATTCTGGACTGGGATTTTATCACAAATCTGGAATTTGGACTCTATCGCAATTCTGAATAAGGATTCTATCGCAATTCTGAACTTCTTGGTTTTATCGCAATTGTGTGATCTTTCGCAATTCTGGGACTTATCGCAATTCTGAGGCTTTATCGCAATTGTTGGAATTAAGTTCTATCGCATTCTCAATATTCTATCGCAATTTTGGAAACTTGTGGCAATTTACAAAACTTATCTAAATTTGTATTGTACTTAATTTCTACAACATCAAACGCGAACTCGGTATTCTCGTGCTTGTACAAGTGTGAGGAATACTTCGACAAGGGAAACATCTTCTAATTTGTACAAATTAGATAGATTTTTATCTAAATTGCAAATTTATCTAAATTGCAATTTTCTATCTAAATTGAAATTTGTTCAAAATTGTATAATTTTGTCTAAATTGAGATTTATATCAAAATTGTGACTTTATCTAAATTTCAATTGAGATAACTTTTTCGAATTTGTGATCATTTGATTATGTCTAAATTATAGTCTTGTCGAAATTGATAATTTTATCTAAATTGCCATAGCTTATCTAAATTACAAGTAACTTCAAACGATCTTCAGCCAAAGATCAAAACTTTGCTACATCAACTGAGCTTAACCTACCAACCACAACTCCTATTTCGTTGCAACAATCCTACATCAACTTTATCATACGAAACCTCAACAATGACTACTCAGCAAGACATTCTTGCAGCCAATACAGAAAACCGTCCTCCTATGCTTGAAAAAGGTGGATATCTTCCATGGACGAGCCGTATGATTCGCTATATCAAAACCAAACCTGATGGACAAGGTAAACTCCTACTCAACTCCATCTAGAAAGGACCATTCAAGCCTCGTCAGATTCAAGAAGCTGGAGATCCAAATGCAACACATCCCGTACCACCGTCCTTTCATGATAAAAAAGAAGATGAATACACAGCAGAGGATTGGAAGCAAATTGCAGCTGATGACTTAGCAATGCATTTAATTCAACTTGGTTTACCACGGGAAATATTTGCTGCTGTTGACAGTTATGAAACTGCTTATGATATGTGGGAACGAGTTAGAAGGCTTTGTCATGGCACAGAAATTGGTCAACAAGATGTTGAAAACAAGCTTCTAACTGAATGGGAAAAGTTTACATCCACTCCAGCTGAACCCATTGAATCTTACTACACCAGGTTTTGCACCTTAATGAACGAGCTCATCAGAAAAAAGTTAACACCAAGACAAATTGTTCAAAACATCAAGTTCATCAATAATCTACCAGAAGAATGGGGAAGATTTGTCACGATTGTTAACCAAACAAAGGACCTTCACAAGGTGAACTACGATTAGCTCTATGACTTTCTAAAGCAAAACCAGGCAGAGGCGAATGATGCCAGGAAGGAGAAATTAGCTAAACATGATCCTCTTGCATTGATTACTCAAACACCAACACCTGTAATAATGAATACACAACCATCATCATCATCTTCCACTCAGAACTACATGCAACAACAATACATTCCACCAACTGCTATCATACCACAACAACAACAATTCTACCCACAACAATAAGTCATTCCACAACAACAGTATCCTCAATTTCAAGAACCAGAATTCACTGACAATGATGAGGCCACTGCTGCTCTGTCACAAGCATTTGTTCTCTTGTCAAAGGCATTCCACGGACGCTATTCTACTCCAACTAACAACAATCAATGGATTTCATCGAACACTCACAACAGGCAGATTGCATAGCCGAGTTTCAATGTGGGTCAACAAAGACAAATGATTGGAGTTTATGGGAATCAGCAGGGATATGCTACAAGGTTTCAGATTGGTAATCAGGGGCAGTATGCAGGGAATCAGATGGGTTTGTATGCAGGGAATCAGTTAGGTCAAGTTGTTGGAAATCAGAGGGGTCAGAATGTTGGGAATCAGAATGTTGGTAATCAGATTGGGAATGTTGCTGCTCCAGTTGCTGGGAATTATGGAAATATGAATCAGGGTAATCCAGTTAAGTGTTTCAACTGTCAGGGAGTCGGTCACATGGCAAGGAACTGTCCCACCAAGCTGAAAAAGAAAGATCTAGAGTATCTGCAGAAAGCAGTGCTATTGGCACAAAAGGAAAAGGCAGGGTTTAAGTTGAATGCAGAAGAGAATGATTTTATGGCTCTTATGGATGATATGGAAGACCTTGAGGACATCGATGCAAACTGCATTTTCATGGAAAATCTTCAGGAGACTAATTATGATACAGTTTCTGAGACACCTCCTGTGTATGACACCAATGCAGTGTCTGAGGTACCACCATTCACTACATGTCACAATAATGAAATATTTGATATGTCACCTCAGAATGAACATCATCCTGTGACTCCAGCACCCACTTATGACACATATATAGACACGCCAAGTTGTAGCAATATTAATTTGGCAACTCCAGATATGGATCCTAATGGAGGCTTCGAGTCACAACATACTGAGAATGATGAGGAAACACGTGCGTTATTTGAATCATTATTGAACAACTATAGTATTGAAATTGAAAAGGTCAAAAAGGTCAATCGTGATGTTAAGGCCGCGAATGAAAAATTGACCGCTGAGCTTGAGAGATATAAGGTTAATGAAAAAGCTTTTGTATTTCATAAAACACAACTGTCAGAATTAGAAACTAGTTATCGAGATTCTGTTTTAAGAGAAAAACATTTGCAAATCAAATTTGACACACTCGATGTTAATTTGAACATGAAAATAAAATCCTTAAACACAGAAATTTTAGAATTAACCAACCAACTTTCTAAACAAAAATCAACTTGTTCTGATCTTGAAAAAGAAAAGAAAGAGTTGAATGCAAGGTTTTCAAATCGTGAAAATGATCTTCTTGATGAAATCATTGAAAACAAGAAACCATTAAAAAGTTGGAAGATTTGCTTGTAAAAACGGGTCATTCTACTCAAACAATACATATGCTTATTAAAGATCCAAACCCGCTTTTACACACAATGAAAAAAATGGCTATCGGTTGTGAATACCCTTATCATCTCAAGAAAGCTCAGAAAGAACATAATGTGTTGTATAATGGTAATGTGTTATTTGCTAATCATGATCCTCCCGAGGTTCGGGATTCTTATGAAACGATTGAGCTTACCGAAGAGAGTAGAATCAAAATGAGACAAATGAACCCATAAATTAAACCAATTGATTATAATAAGCTTAACACACTTTCTGGAGTACATCTTGTTCAAAAACAAACACCAATGGTTTTCAAAAAACCAGTTGTTTTGTCAAAACAAAAAGTTGTTTCAAAAAATATTTCAAACATAGAACAAATGTCCTCTAGCAACCCTTTTAACACAAGTGATGCTAGAAGATATTTGGATGATCTTAAAAAGAGAGTTGAAACGCTTCAAATGATTGTGGCATCCAAAACAAATATTAGTATCAACAACTGGCATTCAAGTTTTCATAATGAAATGAAAAAGGTGCTTGAAACAGAAATTACTACTTCGCTAATTGCAATTCATGCGAGACTACTTAATGTTGAAAATGCACTTTTAAAAGAAACAGCCGACTTTGTCAAGGACCACAAATCTATGGTAAAGGAAGCTACTGAAAACATTGAACACATCAAAGTTTTGGAAAAACACAATGACACTCTCTTCAAAGTAGCTCTGTCAACTGATATTATGTCCATTATTTACCAAACATATTCTGTTGAAGATGATAAAAGACTCCGAGCTGAGACTTCTGAAATTGTTTTAAAATATGAAAATGCTCTTGCAAAACTGGAAAAAGAAAATGTAACATATTTTAAACAACTTGATCGAAAGAAAGAAGAATGCAATTACGACAAATTGTCGTATGAGCGTGCATACAAAAACATGAAAGAGCAAAATGATCATTTGAAGTCTCAGCTGAAAAGTCAACAAGGGAAGGGTGAGGAAACTAAGTTTGCAAAACCATCGACTTCGGACAAACCGGTTGTTAAACCAAAAATGTCTATTTCCCAATGTGTTCCAAAAGTTGATGTGATAATTGATTTGAAAAAAATAGTCACTCCAACACCCTTGCCTAAACAAATTGAAAAAGTCAAAAGTGTTGACAAAGGGAAAGCCGTTGTCGAAACATCAAATGTGATAGTACCTGGCCTTTATAGGATTAGTCCCACTATTGCGTCTGCCTCTACATCTCAAACATGTAAAAGATAATCCAAAAGAGACTAGGACTGCTAAAACAACGTCAAAGGACAACAAGATAAATCCTAATATGTGTGCCTTACCTTCTACAGGAGTAGAAAGCACCTCTAGGAGCAGCAGACTACAACCTAGGAGCAATACAAGGAACAATAGAGTCTCGACTGTCTCTGAGAGTAAATGCAAGAATAAAATGGAAGGAGTAGAAGAACACCCTTGGAATTTATCGCTTTCTAATAAGAAACATTTTTCATCTGGATGTAATGTTAAAAGTACAGTTTCTAGTGCATGTAATGACTCTATTTGTTTAATGTGCAAGAAATCGTTAACTGTTTGTGATGATATTGTTTCTAATTATGTGAATGTGAATGCTATGCCTGAACGGAAAGATGTTCCTCTAGGAACTAGTTCTAGATCTAGATATGTTAACAGACTAATTGCAGCATCTAGGTCCACCACTAGTAGCATTTTACCTAGGAACTATCTTAAGTTGTGCGCATGGATACCAACGGGTAGAGAATTCATACTTGTGAATGGCAAAATAAAAATGGCTCCAAAAGAACAAATAGAAACCTTCTATGAGTATGATTCATTTGTTACCCCTAACCCCATGGAACCAAATGATAAACGGTTTCCAAATGCAAAATCATCTGTTCTTGGCAGGTTATCAAAATATGTTTTTGGATCGAGGACTCGGATTGCTCCAAGCACATGACCGGGAATCTAAAGCCGCTGATCAACTTTGTATGGAAGTTCATAGGAACTGTTCGCTTTGGAAATGATCACGTAGCAGCTATTCTGGGTTATGGAGATCTTCAGTTTGGGAACTACTTAATCACTCGGGTTTACTACGTCGAAGGGTTGGGACACAACTTGTTTTCAGTTGGGCAGTTTTGTGATGCAGATTTAGAGGTTGCATTTAGGAGAAACACTTGCTTCGTTAGAAATTTGATTGGAGATGATCTCTTAACCGGAAATTGTGGCACCAACTTATATGCTATCGACATAAACCAAATGGCCTCTTCATCACCAATTTGTCTCATGACAAGAGCATGCGAAACAAAGTCCTGGTTGTGGCATCGACGATTATCCCATCTCAACTTTGACACCTTGACCAAACTAGCCAAAGACAACATCGTCAACTGTCTCCCAAAGATCAAATACACCAAAGATCACTTATGTCCATCCTATGAGCAAGGAAAAAGAAAAAGGGCAAAATATAAACCTAAAACTGTACCCAGTTCAGTGGATAAGTTGCATCTGTTGCACATGGACTTATGTGGCCCAATGAGAGTTGGAAGCATTAATGGGAAGAAGTATATTCTTGTAATCGTCGATGACTATTCAAGATATACATGGGTCAAATTTCTGAGGTCAAAAGACGAAGCACCAGGCATCATCATCACCTTTATAAAGCGCATTCAAGTTCTACTTCAAGCTCCAGTAAGGATCGTAAGAACTGAAAATGGCACAGAATTCACAAATCAGGAGTTAAGAACCTACTTTGAAGATGCTGGAATCACACATCAGACATCAGCTGTTAGAACTCCATAGCAGAACGGGGTAGTTGAAAGAAGAAATTGAACTCTTGTGGAAGCTGCTCGCACAATGCTGATCTATTCTTGTGCACCATTATTCTTGTAGGTTGAAGCTGTTGCCACTGCATGTTTTACTCAGAATCGGTCACTAATCCATCTAAGATTCAATAAAACCCCATATGAGCTAGTGAACAACATAAAACCCGACATCTCTTACCTTTATGTATTTGGCGCCTTGTGCTATCCAACGAACGACAGAGAAGATCTGGGGAAGCTAAAAGCAAAGGGTGATATTGGAATCTTCATTGGTTATTCAGAAAACTCGAGGGCATTCAGGGTGTATAATCGTCGAACTAAAAGGATTATAGAGACGATGAATGTGAAGTTTGACGAGATTTCACCAATGGCTTCTGAGAGACTCGCTCTAAAAGCCGCGCTTAACCCAATGGCTTCTAATCATACCAGATTAGGACCCGCACCAAACAGTCAGACTTCTGGACATATTAGTTCAGGACTCGTACCCCAAGGAGCTCAGTCAACTAATACTGAAAAACCAACAAATCAAGAACTGGAAAAAATTTCTTCGAGTTTATGTTTGATGAATACTATGGTGGAACTTCAACAAATGCATCACAATAACATTTCGCTGCACCCGCTCAACAACATCAACCACCACCACCACCACAAGATGCATCTACAACAATCGAAGCTGACGCACCAACTCCCTCCACGTCATCAACATCTACTCCAGCAACTCCAGTAATTGAAATTGTTCTACCAAGATTTTATGAGCAAAACCACAATACCCAAATTCAAGAAGAACCAAAACAAAACGATGCTGTGTTAGAAGAAGAAGTGTTCGAAAACCCATTTGCTACGGATTCTGCTGAATCATCTTCTAGGTTACAAGAACCATCCAACACGCATTTGTCAAATCCAAGGTACTCTTCTACGTTACAGTGGACAAAAGACCATCCAATAGAACAAGTAATTGGTGAACCTTCAAGGCCAGTTCAGACGAGAAAATAGCTCGCCACCGATTCTGATATGTGCATCTATGTCTTCTCAGTCAGTTTAAAAGAGCCAAAGAACATTCGGGAGGCGATGGCAGATAATGCATGGATTGAAGCGATGCAGGAAGAACTTCTTCAATATCAGTTACATGAAACTTGGGATTTAGTTCCAAGACCAATTAACAAACTTGTCATTGATCTAAAGTGGTTATGGAAAAACAAGAAGGATGAAGAAATGACTATCATTCGCAACAAAGCTCGTCTCGTGGCTAAAGGATTCAGACAGGAAAAGGGATAGATTTTAAAGAGTCATTCACGCCAGTGGCAAGACTTGAGGCAGTCAGGATTTTCTTAGCATATGCAGCTCACAAAAACATCACGGTCTATCAAATAGATATCAAGACAGCATTCTTGAACGAAACTTTGAAAGAAGAAGTGTATGTGAGTCAGCCAGACGGATTCGTTGACAAAGATCATCCAGACTACGTCAACAAGCTAAAGAAAGCCATTTATGGTTCGAAACAAGCCCCAAGGGCGTGGTATGACGAATTATCATCATTCCTACTTCAAAACAATTTCACCAAAGGAACAATTGACCCGACCTTGCTTACAAGAAAATTCAAATATGACATTTCGATTGTTCAGATTTACGTGGACGACATTATCTTTGGGTCCACTAATCCGAAACATTCAAAACATTTTGAAAATCTCATGAAAAGAAAATTTGAAATGTCCATGATGGGGGAACTAAAATTCTTTCTTGGTTTACAAATTCATCAATCCTCTCGTGGTATTTTTATAAATCAAGCTAAATATACAATTGAGATTTTGAAAAAACATGAAATGGAAAATTGTGACTATGTTGGTACTCCAATGGTCACTTTACCAAAAATAAGTGCTGATTTATATGGGAAACCCATGGATCCGAAGATATATCGGAGCATGATTGGTTCTCTCATGTACTTAATTACTAGCCGACCCGATATTCATTTTGTTGTCTGTTTATTAGCAAGGTTTCAGGCAAAGCCTACTGAACTGCACCTCCAAGAAGTTAAACGGATCTTTTTGTACCTACAAAGAACCATTAACATGGGACTTTGGTATCCGAAGGATTCGGAGTTTAAACTAATAGCATTTTCAGATGCGGACCATGCCGGTTGCCAAGTAGCAGCAAAAAGTACATTCGGTGGAGCACAATTTTTAGGAGAAAAGCTAGTAGGCTAGTCATCAAGGAAACAAGATTGCACTGCACTATCACCCTTAAAAGCCGAGTATGTGTCTCTATCTGCGTGTTGTGCCCAAGTTCTATGGATGAGGACACAGCTCACAAATTATGGCTTTACCTTCGACCGCATACCTATGTATTGTGACTCAAAAAGTGCTTGATAACGCTCATAATGAGCATGTTTTTAGTTGAGTTATCGTTAGTTTTATGCATCAAATTTGGTTATATTTGTGTGTATTTGTTACTTAATCGTGAAAAAGTGTTTATGCAAGTAAATGTAGCCAAATACAGGAAAAGATGACAAAAAGATGAAGAATTGAAGTAATTATGCACATTGGAAGATTCCCGAGATGGAAGCGAGAGAGAAACCACACAAGAACTCAAGGATTAAATAATGTTGAGATTTCTACGTTCAAATATCAAGAAAAGATCGAGTTCTATGGAATAAATTAGTGCCACAACAAAGGATCAAGCACGCGACGCGAAAAGAAAAGAAAAATCAAAGTTGTGTGTGGCAGAAGGCCCCATCCGATTCGGACGGGGAAAGTTGAAATTTACCGTGAGTTCCAACCGATCGGTTGGAGCTAAAACTGATCGGTTGGAGGAAGATGCTGTTACAAAGTTCCATTTAATGATGAATTTAAGCCCCATAATCATGGTGGCTTATCATTTCCTGAATATTAACTAAGAGAGGACTTTTTACTTGAGGAGGAGGGGTTCTTTTACTTATAAATAGAATCCAAGGTTAGATACAAGGGGGTGACACACCAAACCTAGTAAAAGGCTTACACCAAGTCCTTACTAACTTATTATCATTGCCCGAAAGCTTGTAATTGCTGTGAAAAACATCCAGGAACTTTGAGTTAAAGTCTCAATAGTTGTGTTCGAGTATGGAGTTGTTTACGTGTAGTAATAGGCGATTGGAGGAGTGTGGTTGCTATAGTTCCACAATTCTAGTTCTTGTAATTCCAAAACTAGGTATCTCTTGTTTAAATTACTATGAACTACTTTTACTTTAAGTTGAATGAAAGTATGGTTTGTTACTTGTGTTTGATTACAATTGATATGGAGTGATTTTTTGGTTTACTTGTGTGTATGATGTGACAATTGTTTGAGTATTCTTATTTTATAGTGATGCATGAAAACATATCTTGTTTTATGAGTTTGTTGAAACACAATCTAATCTTGCTTAATTTGTTGGTAAAAACAATCTTAGAGAATAAAAAGGGTCGAAAGGATTTTCTTTATGTTTTTTATTCCAAAACGTTAGTGCACTAATTAGTATGGGATATGGTGTGTGACAAACACCATATTTTTCATTAAAATGGATTTGGAAACGATTTCATCACGAGAAAGGGCCGAAAGGATTCGTAAGAATTCTTAAGATAAGAATTGCTTTTCAAACAACCAAGAGTTAATAGAATTGTCGTAATAGTTAAAAAGGCCGAAAGGAACTAACTAGGAGATTGAATTCTTAGAAATAATTTTCAAAAGATAAAACATTGATTGTGAATCATTCATATAAAGTTGTGCATCACTACAAGTTACACCCAACTTGGTAGATTACTTTATACAATTAGTTAAGGAATTACACACAAGTATATGTTTTTGCTTGATTGGATTTTACTGGCTTTTGAATTTTGACCAAATTGGATTGACAACCCTTTTTGTAAAAACTTGTTTACTTAGTCTAATACCAAATCCCTTGGGACGATTTCGAATTACCCACCTTTGCTATAAAGGACGAGTATACTTGCTCGTATGTGTTAATTAGAGAATTGGATAAATCAAGTTTTTGGCGCCGTTGCCGGAGACTTGTTTATTTAATCTGGTTATTTTACTTGGTTATTTTTTTATTAGACTTGGTAGTTTTATAAGTTTTAGAAAAAAAAAGTAAAAAAGTTTAGTTCGGGACCAACCGAATCGGATGGATGTCCATCCGATCGGTTGGAGCCCTCGGTAAATTTTTAGATTTTTGTTATTTTTGCTGTTTTCAGTTTTTAATGTTAGATTAATGGTAGTAATTGATATGATTAAGTGTTGGTTTAATTAGATAGTTAATAGTGGTAATTAGATTAGTTTTAAATGCTTTTAATGTTTTTATTAAAATTTAGTAGTTACTTTTATGTTTAATGATTAAGTAATTTAAGAGTTTTTATTAATTTTGTTAGTTAATAATAGTTATTAATTAGTTTAATGGTTATTAATGTTATTAATTATGTTTTATTTTTCATTTTTAGAAAATTAGTTTTTTTTAGGAATTAATTTTTATATTAAGGTTTTAATTTAGTTTAAAAAAAAAATTTTTTTTTGATCCAACCGATCGGATGTTGACCGCATCCGATTTGGTTGGGCAAAATTGATTTTTTCGATTCAACCATCTGATCAGATGGAGTGTTAAACCGATCGGATGGATGCCTCGGAATTTTTTTTTTTAAATTTTTAATTTTTAGTTGTTTGGATGTTTTGAGAGTTTGAGCTTGTTTGTTTGCTTGATTTGATTTCATTTTTGATATGTTTTCGATTATAACTAACCCTAATGCTAATAGATTGGATTTTCATGTTTTTGGTTATGTTATAGTTGTTAATTGCTTTAGTTAAATGGAGAGTTTAAGCAATGTGTCGGAGTACTTGAGAAACTTGGAAGAGATGTTCAAGGACTCGGGTGATTCATTGGAGCGTTTGGAAAATATTTTGTAAGAAGTTAAGGTTGATGTTGAAAAGAAAGAAGAAGTTGGAGAAAACCGTGTTTGTTTACCTAAGGAGAAGAGAGTTGTGTTTACACGAGCACCACCTAAGGAATTTGATGCACCGTTCATGAGGTACTCTACACCTTGTGGTGTGGAAGGTATAAAAGTTTGGGATGCTCAGCTTAATATGGAGTATGGTGATAACTATATTACGGAAGATATGCTTGGTAAGTTTGGTTTCGTTCAACTTGACTATGAGGATTATGGAAGAAAGATGGTGAGAGATGTGAGTGTGAATATTCATGGTCACATTTTCAAAGTTGATTTTGTTGTTTTGGAACATGGGAATGCTGATGAACTGGAAGTTGTGTTTGGTAGAGATTTTATGGTTAAAACTAAGTGTAGGATTGATTTTGCACTAGGAGAGATGAGGATTGATGTGGATGATATGGTAGAAGAGAAGGTAGGAAAGGGAGAGATTGTCAAAATGGGAAAAGCGAATAGAAAGAAAACACCATTAAACAAACTTACCCAACCCTCCACCCCTAAGAATGAAAGTTCTTCATCTAATTCACCCCCCAAATCAACACAAATTGTTAAACCATTAAATAAAGAGCAAAAGGAAGCGATTTTGGAAAACTTGGAGATGAAGTTTAAAGAGCTTATGCAGGAGAAGCCGGTTATTGATGTGTTGAATAATTACATGACCTATCGTAAGAAGTTAGATGCAGTTATGATGGCAAGGGCCAGCTTAGAAGATAAGAATTTTGATGAGGTTGAAAGAGAGAGAATAGTTGAGAATGGGTTGCCTAAAAAGATGAGCGATCCGGGAAATTTTGTGTTGCCGATTAAGGTGAATGGAACAAATGCGATGTATGCTTTGGCCGACACAGGTTCAAGTGTGAATGTAAATCCGTATCCATTGTATAAGAGATTAGGACTTGCAAATCTTCAACTTAACCAATATAATCTTACTATGGCCGATAATTCACGAGCAAAGGCAATGGGAGAAGTAAAGAATGTTAGAGTCCAAATAGGGTATCAAGCCTTTTTTGCCAATTTTCTAGTGCTTAACATTCTGGTGGATAAGGAGTTACCATTGTTGTTAATTAGACCGTTTTTGAGAACGTGTAGAGCTATTATAGATATGGGACGAGGTACTATGACTATTAATGATGGGATCTTGAAGCATGTGTATTATCCTAAACCTAGAGGAAAGATTGTGAAGGAAGTTCATTAAGAAGAAGATGAAGAAGACCACTTGGGTTGTTTTGAAGTGGGTAGAGATGAAGAAGGTAGGCCTAAATATGGGCCGGTTGTTCTGACTTACTTTGACATTGAAGATGAAATGGAAAGAGCTCTAGCAATGGAGGCTTTCTATAACCCTTTTAAAAATGTTTTTGTGTTTAACAAGTTGACAGTTTTTCTTGGATCGTTATCGGTCCAACTAAAGAATTTGGAATGGGGACCCGAAGGTTCTAGTGTTTACAAGAAGGAAGAAGGAGACGGAGATTGGCATGTGAAGTTTGATGTAGTTTTGTCCGGATGGAAGAAACTTTGCAAGGAAGTTTAAAATGCAAACAACAAACCGGAAGTTGTCCGGAAAGTTTCAAAATAAAGATATATTGAGGCACGAGTATTTCCAAGGATGAAAGATTCAAGTGAACAAAAGTTTGAAGAATAAAAGCACAAAGCCTGTGCTAGTTATTTGTTTGTTTTCTCTTTAATTTTCATGCATTTCTAGTAGTTTAATGTTTGCATTTAATTTAAGTTTAAGTTGAGACTCTTGGTTTTTCTGTTAAGGTTATGATTATGAAGTTATGTTTTTAGTTGAAGATTTTTAGAGTTAATTTTGTTTAGTTAGTAGAGATAGACTTGGACAACAAGTTGGTAGACTAAGTGTGTTGGATGGATTTTTTTTTTTTTACATACAAAAAGCATTTTTGAAGAGTAAAAACACTTACACTTAATTTTCATGCATTTCTAGTAGTTTAATGTTTGTATTTAAGTTAAGTTTAAGTTAAGACTCTTGGTTTTTCTTTGTTTTTCTGTTAAGGTTATGATTATGCAGTTATGTTTTTAGTTTAAGATTTTTAGAGTTAATTTTGTTTAGTTAGTAGAGATAGACTTGGACAACAAGTTGGTAGACTAAGTGTGTTGGAGTTTTTTTTTTTACATACAAAAAGCATTTTTGAAGAGTAAAAACACTTACACTTGTTCTTTCAAGTATAACAAAGTGTTGACAAGAGAAAAAGTGAAGTTTTTGTGAAAACTTAATCCGAATCGGTTGGATCAAATACTGATCGGATAGAGTTTGATATATAAACTCAGAATTTCAAAAAAAATCATCAAAAACACACACACACAATCCACCAAACTTGTGTTTCAAAAATTTGACCATTAGGAGATAATTAAGAGTTGCAGGAGTGTTAAAAGATCATCCATGGCACCTAAACAAGTAAGTAACATCATCAATTTTTGTTAATTAGGTTTTAATTCGAATTTATTGAATTAGGTCAAAATTTGGGTATTTTTGATATAATTCGAATTAAGATGTAATTTTTCTGGAAGAGATGGGTAAATGATAGAGGAATAGATTGCAAAAAGAATTAGACTGATTGATTAAGTTTTGAGGAAGAATTGGTTGATTGAATTTTCGGATTGAATTGGGTCAAAACTTTGAATCGATTTAGGTTGCAATTGATGATTCCCAGATGATATTTAGTTGTTAATTAGTGATGCTAGAATGGTACATTGTTGATTAGAACACAAATTTAGGAGTTTTTGATTTGGTAGTGTTCTTGTGTTCTAGGATTGAGAAATCATGCGAATATGTTATGGATTGTTGAAGGGATGAATGAGATATGTAGAAACCACTATAATTGTTCAAATGCAGGATAGAAAGGAGTAGGAATTGATAGGATTGATTTGAAGTCGAGGAAATTTTTTTTGCCTTAACAGAAAGTCCCAACCGATTCGGTTGCGGGGCAGAATCGATGGGCTGGGCAGGGCAATTTACTCCATCCGATTCGGTTGAAGTCAATACTGATCGGATAGAGGGCTCGGTAAAATTAAAATGAAAATTTTTAAATCGAGTTTTTGGACTTCTAAATCATGTAGCCTTGATTCGTATGCTTTTATACTAACAAATAATTGTGTTTTCTATAGAGTTATGTTGCAGGTAGTTCGAGTTCATCACGTGTTAGGGTAAATCCAATTGTGACAAAGTACATTAAAAGGAATACGAAGAGTAAGGTCACATATACTCTTAATCAGGAGAGTAATGAGAATTTGAAGTTTAGTAAGCTTAGGAAAGAGGAAAAGCACGCTTTTCGGGAGAGTCTTTCAAAGCTACAAGGTAGAAAGATTGCTAAGCCAAGGTTAGTTGATTGGGATTTGTTTGTAGATTATGAGTGTGAGAATGAGTTGAAAAATATGATGAAGATGTCGTATGTGTATGAGGGTGACGGTGATAGTTTTGAAGATTTTTCGTGGGAGAGAGCGTTTAGTATTTATGAAAATGTTTACCGTGAGTGGTGTTTGGAGTTTTTCGTCACATTCTATTTTGAGAGGAAGGTTGTTGATATTGTGAGGGATACATGTATTTGGTTTAGGCTTTGCGGGAACGAGCACGCCTACACTTTGCCGGAGTTTGCGGTTGCTTTAGGATTGTACGAGCAAGATGAAGTTAAGCATAGATTGTTTGAATATCATTTCGTGAGCTTGGTGAGGAACCACAATGATTATGATGGTATTGCGGAGTATTGGAATAGAGTTGGAGATCCAGGGTGTAATAGGAGGAACTTGTCAAGGTTGAGAAACCCTTTGATGAAAATCTTGCAAAAATTGATAGCTTGGGGTGTTTTACACAGAACGAGTAGCCGAGACAAATGTAATCAACCAGATTTATGGTTGATGAGATTGTTAGAAGAAGACAAGAATGGGAATGCGGCTTGGATAATAGCCGAATATCTTTCAAGAAGAGCACCGAGGATCAAGGATAATAGTGAAATTTGTGGAGGTCACTATGTGACCGCATTGGCAAGAAATTTGGGTTATTTTGAGAATGAGGAATTGGTGAAATGTTCAGAACCAATGGAGAGTGAAACGTGGGATGCTATAGGTTTTGGGAAAACGTTGGATAGAAGAGAAAGAAAGTTGGGAGCTTGGACGGAGCCGACGATGGCCGCACCACAACAACCTTACCAACAACAACCATATCAACCACCACAACCAATAAGGAATATTCATGCACCGAGTAGTTTTGACTCGGGATGGGGGGATTGGAATCGAGAATTGAACGATATTGAGCGTAGGGACGTGTGGAGAGATTCTATGATGATGAGGAATACTTACAACTATGATTATTCTATGCCGATGCTTCAACATGTGGCACGAGAAGCCAACTATGAGGTACCTCCCTACAACCCACCAAATGTTCCACCCTACCCACTTCAGTATGATCCATATCCGGGTCAGTATCCATACCCATATCCTGGGTATGCTCCATTTCCTGAACCAGTGCCGGTTTATGGTAGAGTTCCAAATGTTGGAGGTTCGAGTTATGATGTGGGAGGATCATCATCGGGTGTTGGAAAGAAAAGGCAGAAAGTTTATACCATTTTTGAGTGTGATGAGAACTACGAAGAAGTGAACGAGGAGGAGGATGAAGAGAGTGAAGAAGAAAGGATTCATACTCCTGACGACATGGATGAGTAATCATCGAGGATTTGGTTATGATGGTTATGTTTCAAAAACAATTATTGGTCGAACAATTTCTATTTTCTATTATCTTAACTCAATTTTCTTAGGATTGCTTATTTATGTTTAAATTTTAATTACTTCTATTTGTTTTAGTATTTTGTTTGTTTTGTTTCGTATATTTTTTGCAGCTTTTGCAGGGAAGAATTATCGGAAGCTTATAGTTGATCAATATTTGGAGTTCGAGAACTCATTTGCGTATCTATGATCAAATATGCGTAGGCGTATTTTCCATGGTAGTACCTTTTTAACTAAATTTTTCCCATTTCCTTTACTTTGAAGTTAATTTTTATTACATTGAGGACAATGCAAAACTTAAGTGTGGGGGAAGGAAGAAAATAGGAAAAATTGGTTTAGTTTTTAATTTTTTAGGTTTTAGTAGAATTTTAGAATTGAGTAACTAGAATTAGTTCGCCCTTGATTTTCTAGTTGTTTTCTCATATTATATATATAGTTTGATTCAATGGTAAAATGAGGCTATTTGAAATTTTTTGGAATTTAATCAAGTTTTGAGAGCTTTTTCAATTTTGAAATCGATAACAGTTACTAGTACATGTTATAACCCACCTTAAATTGTGAGGATTTAAGCCTTTTTGTATAGAGCATTTCTTATGCTATATATTTCGTTATGAGTGTGCCGGTGATTATGTTGATTCTAGAACTTGTACTTGTTATGCATTACGGTTAAAATTACTTTCGAGTGATAAAATATATTCAAATGATAAGAGGCAAATTAGGATTTACACCAAATGGCCATCCGTTTACGAAATATTTTTGCTAACCACATCGGTTAGTTATCCTAGTATTTGGAACCCATTTGTTAGCGTTAATCTTTTACGCTAGATACCCTTAGTTACACCTTCTGAGCCTATCTTTTCTTTTGATTAAATCCAGAAAAATACAAAAAGATTTTACACTTTACACCTTAGCCTTACCCGAATCAAGTTCAATGGAAGTTCAAAACTATTTATTTTTTGATGATTGCATGTTGGCCACACCTTGATATAAGTATGTTTTATTTCAATGAAGAAGGAGGTCGCTACTCTTATTTGTATTTTTTGTAGCGTGTGCTCATCCAAAGTGTGAGGGTGACGAGAAAGAAGTAAAAAAAAAAAAAAAAAAAAAAAAAAAAAAAAAAAAAAAAAAAAAAAAAGTGAAAAAGTAAATAGCCAATGAGCTATAGTGTATGAATATAAAATAGCCAATGAGCTATGAAGGAAGAAAGAAGTGAGTATGAGATGCAGAATAACAATCGAAGAAGTTTGGGAAGTGATCATTTAAGGTATAAAGAGTTGGGAACAGAATTTGGACTTGATTCTTATTTATTTTTCATTTTGTAGAGACCAATCATAAATAATTCCCATGTCTTATCCCTACCTTTTACCAAATTACTTTATTCATTGTTAGCTTTCGAGCATCCGGATTAAGTGATGGCTTTGTTTAGATATGTAGTGCATGGATGTGTAATGACCATCCGGGTTTTTGAATAGTTGAAAAACGTTGCTAGCGAGCTAGGGCGTATTTTGGTGACCATCCGTTATGCAAGTAACGTTGCCAGCGAACCAAGGTACAATCTAGTGACCATCCGTTGCTTAGCTAATCAAGAATTCGTTGCTAGCGAACTATTATATTCTTGTATGAAGTATTTGCACATAAGCCAGGTAACCCTTATCCTTAACCTTAAACCCAAATAAAAGACCTCTTTGATGTTTTATTTTGTTGTTTTGATACTTGTACAAGCTTATGGTAAGAAACATGAATCATGACTGAGCATTGAGTGATTTACCAATAAATTTACCCTTAGAGTGTTGAGTGAATTTAAAATTCCTTTGTGAGGTGCTTAGTTATGTTATCAAGCTCAAATTAACTTGTCTATGTTTCAAGAATTTTTCACATTTAAAGTAAAAATAACAATTGTTCCATTGGGATGGTTGTTGGATTTTTAGAATCATGATAACGATGCCATTGAATTCAGTTTTTCTAAATGCTAGACTTGCTCGAGGGCGAGCAAAACTCAAGTGTGGGGGAATTTGATAACGCTCAAAATGAGCATGTTTTTAGTTGCGTTATTGTTAGTTTTGTGCATCATTTTTGGTTATATTTGTGTGTATTTGTTACTTAATCGTGAAAAAGTGTTTATGCAAGTGAATGTAGCCAAGTACAGGAAAAGATGACAAAAAGATGAAGAATTGAAGTAATTATGCACATTGGAAGATTCCCAAGATGGAAGCGAGAGAGAAACCACACAAGAACTCAAGGATTTGATAATGTCAAGATTTCTATGTTCAAATATCAAGAAAAGATCGAGTTCTATGGAAGAAATTAGTGCCACAACAAAGGATCAAGCACGCGATGCGAAAAGAAAAGAAAAATCAAATTTGTGTGTGGCAGAAGGCCCCATCCGATCGGATGGAGCCCGTATCTGATTCGGATGGGGAAAGTTGAGATTTACCAAGAGTTCCAACCGATCGGTTGGAGCTAAAACCGATCGGTTAGAGGAAGATGTTGTTACAAAGTTCCATTTAATGACAAATTTAAGCCCCATAATCATGGTGGCTTATCATTTCCTGAATATTAACTAAGAGAGGACGTTTTTACTTGAGGAGGAGGGGTTCTTTTACTTATAAATAGAATCCAAGGTTAGATACAAGGGGTGACACCCCAAACCTAGTAAAAGGCTTACACCAAGTCCTTACTAACTTATTATCATTGCCCGAAAGCTTGTAATTGCTGTGAAAAACGTCCAGGAACTTTGAGTTAAAGTCTCAATAGTTGTGTTCGAGTGTGGAGTAGTGTACGTGTAGTAATAGGCGATTGGAGGAGTGTGGTTGCTATAGTTCCACAATTCTAGTTCTTGTAATTCCAAAACTAGGTATCTCTTGTTTAAATTACTATGAACTACTTTTACTTTAAGTTGAATGAAAGTATGGTTTGTTACTTGTGTTTGATTACAATTGATATGGAGTGATTTTTTGGTTACTTGTGTGTATGATGTGACAATTGTTTGAGTATTCTTATTTTATAGTGATGCATGAAAACATATCTTGTTTTATGAGTTTGTTGAAACACAATCTAATCTTGCTTAATTTGTTGGTAAAAACAATCTTAGAGAATAAAAAGGGTCGAAAGGATTTTCTTTATGTTTTTTATTCCAAAACGTTAGTGCACGAATTAGTATGGGATATGGTGTGTGACAAGCACCATATTAACTCATTAAAATGGATTTGGAAACGATTTCATCACGAGAAAGGGCCGAAAGGATTCGTAAGAATTCTTAAGATAAGAATTGCTTTTCAAACAACTAAGAGTTAATAGAATTGTCGTAATAGTTAAAAAGGCCGAAAGGAACTAACTAGGAGATTGAATTCTTAGAAATGATTTTCACAAGATAAACCATTGATTGTGAATCATTCATATAAAGTTGTGCATCACTACAAGTTACACCCAACTTGGTAGATTACTCTATATAATTAGTTAAGGAATTACACACAATTATATGTTTTTTGTTGGGTTTGAAGATGCTGCTGCTTGAGGTTTGATTATACTGCTCATGGTTCTTATTGGAAAATATACTTAGTATCGTTCTGCTGCTGGGCTAAATGATTCTACTGCTAGTATATTGATTCTACTGCTGGGTTTCTGAGAAGATTGAAGAAATAAGCTAAGTGAGATTCTACTGCTAGCCTAAGAAGATTCTACTACTAGAGTAATCATTCTGCTGCTTATTAGATAAGCGTTTATAGTTTGTTTAGATAATTATGGTAATGATACGAATAGATATTATCTTGTATAGAAAGTCTTTGTAACCGACTAGGACTCCTTAAGTCTATAAAAGGAGGATCTAGGGTTAGGGTTAGCATACGTATTATTTTGTATTCAATTCACTTCAAGGTTCTTTGTAACCCTGTTACTTTTGAGCAACCGTATTCAATATATTGAGGTGATAGTTGAGAGAATTCTTGTGTGTTTGATTGTTTATTCTTCTTAAGATTAAGTACTAGTTTCCGCATAGTACTTAATAGATCATTCAAGAACAGTCTCTATACCTATTGTATTAGATCTACATCTAAGGTAATTAACAAGATCATTAGCTCAACTGGGATCAACAAGTGGTATCAGAGCTTGTTATCTAGAGACTGCTATCAAGAAGAATTTCTTAAACTCATATCTGTTCATCATCTACATAAGAAATGGATTCAGATACTACTCATATGGGGACTGCTTCAAAGGTACCAATGCTGAAGGCTGGTGAATATGAACTCTGGAAGATGAGGATTGAGCAGTACATGAAGATGCTTGACTACTCCATGTGGGAAGTCATTCAGAATGGAGATACTCTACCTCCTAAGGGTGTTGATGGGAGACCTTTACCCATTAAAACTAATGAGGAAAAGGCACAAAGGAAGCTGGAAATCAAAACTCACAATATGCTGTTGATGGGTATTCCGAATGAATATCAATTGAGTTTTGGTAACACTCAGTCTGCTAAAGAGTTGATGGATGCAGTTGAACTCAGATTTGGTGGGAATGAGGCCACCAAAAAGTCTAGGAAGAATCTGCTCAAGCATCAATTTGAAACATTTACTGCTTCAAGTTCAGAAAAAATTGATGCTACCTATGATAGACTTCGGAGGTTGGTGAGTCAATTACAACTTATGAAGGTCTCAATGCTTCAAGAAGACGTCAATCTCAAGTTTCTGAGGAGCTTACCATCTGAATGGAATACTCATACAGTGGTCTGGAGGAATAAGACTGACTTTGAAACAATGACTTTAGATGATTTGTACAACAATTTAAAGGTATATGAATCTGAAGTCAAAGGTACATCCAGCTCATCTTCTGGTACAAGCAATCTTGCTTTTATGTCTTCTAACAACAAGGGATCTGGAAGTTCTCATGACAACCATTCTGTTGCTGCTCATGTTGTTTCTGCTGTTGGTGCACCTGTTTCTGCTGCTAGTTCAAATACTGATAACGTTAGTGATGCAGCTATATGTGCATTTTTGGCTGATCTCACTACAAGCACAACTGTTACTGATCAGGATCTGGAGCAGATAGATCCTGATGATCTTGAGGAGATTGACTTAAAGTGGCAGATGGCTATGCTAACTATGAGGGTAAGAAGATTTTTAAAGAAGACTGGAAGAGCACTCAAGTACAGACAAACCAATGTGGGGTTTGATAAGTTAAAAATTGAGTGCTATAATTGTCAGAGAAAGGGACACTTTGCTAGGGAGTGCAGAGCACTAAAGAAGAACAAAGAGCCTGCAAGGATTGCTCCCATTGAAGAAACCAAGACTACTGCTGCTCTGGTTTCATGTGATGGATTGGGAGATTATGACTGGAGTGACCAAGCAGAGGATGGACCAAATGCTGCTTTCATGGCTGAAGAAGAAAAGAAGGGACACAATTTTGCTCTAATGGCCTATGCTTCTTCATCCTCTGGTTCAGACTCTGAGGTATCAAATGAGTCATCATGTTCTTTTAAATCATGCCTAGATACTGTTGAAGAATTAAAGTTTAGGCATGAGAGTTTAAGAATGGAAGTAGAAAAGTTAAAACTTGATAATTTAGGTTATGAATATGGCCTAAAATCAGTAGAAGCAAAACTTGACTTTCTTAAACAGAATGAAGTAGAATATGTTGATAAGATTAATGGACTAGAAGTAGAAATTATTAAGAAAGATGCTAAAATTAGTGTTCTTAATAAAAGAGTTGAGGAGGCTGAAAAGGCTAGAAATGTAGCCTTATCTGAGAAAGAAAAACATGTTATTTTGGTAGAAAAACAACAGTTTGCAACTAATCTTATGAACAAGTCAATTGGAAGTCAAATACTGAGAAGAGGGAGTGGTTTAGGATTTGCTGAAGTACCACCCCCAGTCAAAAGTGCCTTTGCACCTCCCAAAAAGGAATTGTCATTCTTAACTGAGGTAGATGAAAAACCTGTAGGTGAATCAATTGAATAAAATAATGTAAAAACTGATAGAACTTATGCACCTAAGGTAGAAAAGAAGTTGTCTGATACTGTAATCATTGAAGATTGGGTGTCAGATAGTGAGGATGATGAGACTGACTCAACACCTAAGACTAACAAGAGAGAAATTTTTAGGACTGTTGAACCAAAAGTCACTCAGGTTAGCACAGCTGAAACTAAAGCTAAACATGTTGAATTTGTAAAACCTGTGTTAGGAAGCAGAATTTCTAGGAAATGGCTAAATATGATGTGAAACCTAGAGATTATCCTAGGAAGACTAATAACTTGCCTAGAGGAAACCAGAGAAACATGAACAACCTGATTTTACACAAATTAGGTAGTGATTTTGAACTGGTTCAAAAGGCATGTCACAGATGTGGTAGTTTCGAGCACTTGCAAGAAAATTGTTACTAATCAATACCTGTTAGAACTAGTGCTCAAAAACCTGCTTGGAACCAACATACTAGGGTGAACCATAGGAATTTTGCTAGAAAGACTCACCCACACCCCAAAAGAAACATGGTTCTTAGGGAAGTTTTGTTAAGAGATGGTGCTTCTAGGACAATTACTGCTGTTGTACCATTAAGGCCCATTCCAAAGAAAATAGAGTTTTCTACTGCTAAGGCAAAAGCAGTTTCTGCTGCTAAGCCAAAAGTGGTTACAAACAATGTTGTGGGCAATCATTTCTATGCTGTTAAGACCTCAGCTTGCTGGGTCTGGAAACCTGAAATTAAAGTTTTAGATCATGTTCTCAGACACAGCAGTGCATCAATGGACTTCAAGAAATTTGATTACTTTGATGCACAAGGTAGATCCAAGTCAGTAATGGCATGGGTCCCAAAGAGAAACTAATTCTCTTACTTTATGTGCAGGGCAATCTACAGGATGATCTAAAGGATAAATGCATTTTTGATAGTGGATGCTCTTCACATATGACTGGAGACCAAAGCAACTTGGAAGATTTTGAAGCTTTGGATGGTGGCTATGTTGCCTTTGGGAATGACCCCAAAGGAGGTAAAATTGTTATAAAAGGTACCATTAAAACAGGCAACCTGGATTTTGAAAAAGTGTATTTGGTAAATGGACTTAAGTTCAATCTTTTTAGTGTCTCACAAATGTGTGACAAAAAGAATTTTGTTCTTTTTACAAACACTGAGTGTCTTGTCTTATCTCCTGACTACAAGTTGCCTAATGTTAAATTAGTACAACTTAGAGTCCCTAGAAAAGACAATATCTACAGTGTGGACATAAAGAACATCCTTCCCAAAAGAGATTTAACTTGTCTGTTTGCCAAAGCCATAATTGATGAATCCAAACTTTGGCATAGAAGGCTTGGACACTTAAATTTCAAAACAATAAACAAATTGTTTAAGGGAAACCTTGTTAGAGGTTTACCTTCAAAAGTTTTTGAAAAACCTAAAACCTGTGTTGCTTGTCAGATGGGAAAGCAACACATAGCTTCTTGTAAGACCAAAGTGGTGAACTCTATTTCTGAGCCCTTATACATGTTGCATATGGATCTTTTTGGGCCAACTTTTGTGAAAAGCTTGAATAAGAAAATGTATTGCTTAGTTGTCACTGATGACTTCAGTAGGTTTACTTGGGTTTTCTTCTTAGGCACTAAGGATGAGACATCTAGCATTCTTAAGGCTTTCATAACAAGAGTAGAAAACCTAGTTCATCACAATGTTAAGATAATCAGATGTGACAATGGAACTGAATTTAAGAATAATGTGATGAATCAGTTCTGTGTTGAAAAAGGTATCTTAAGACAGTTTAGTGTGGCTAGAACTCCTCAGCAAAATGGTGTTGCTGAGAGGAGGAATAGGACATTAATTGAGGCTGCTAGGACAATGTTGCCAGAGTCAAAATTACCCACTACTTTTTGGGCTGAAGCAGTCAACACTGCTTGTTTTGTGCAAAATAGGAGTAAGGTAGTGAAGCCTCATAACAAGACCCCTTATGAATTATTTCATGGTAGGAAACCTATGATAGATTTCTTGAAACCATTTGGGTGTCCTATTACTATCTTAAATACCATTGATTCACTAGGCAAATTTGATGAGAAGGCAGACCAAGGTTTCTTTGTTGGATACTCCACTAATAGTAGGGCTTTTAGGGTATTCAATCAAAGAACTAGGCATGTGGAAGAAAACTTACATGTTAGGTTTAGTGAAACCACACCTAGTGTAGCTGGAAGTGGACCTGAATGGCTGTTTGACACAGATTCATTAACCAAAAGTATGAATTATGTGCTAGTAAATGCATGTAAAACTAACATGTCTGCAGGAACACAAGAAAATTCTAATGCAGGTACACAAGCAAAGGCAAATGAATCTGCACAGGAATTTGTCATTCTTGAGAAGTGGAAGCTTGATCAACTTTTCACACCCAAAGAAAAGGAGGGCAAGAGTTCACAAGGTGATGTTGTTCAAAAGGATGTAGAAGGTGGAGCTGAACCTTCTAATGCTGAAAAGGTGGTTAATGAAGAACCACATGTTGCTGATAAAGTAGATCTTGGTGAAAACAGAGGAAATAACACAAGCAGTAATATCCTTGATTCTACTGCTAGGCCAAAAGTTTTTGCTGCTCAGCCTAGCAGTTCTACTGCTATACCAAGATTTTCTACTGCTGATGAAGATGGAGGATCCTTTTATGATGTTAACTATCCAAAAGACCCAAATATGCCTGGATTAGTTAATGTCTATGTTGACACTAATGATGAAGTTGTAGAAGGGTTTGGTGCAGAGGCTGATTTCAACAATATGGAGAATGCCATTCTAGTCAGTCCTATTCCAACCACTAGAATACACAAGGATCATCCAAGGGAGCAAATAATTAGAGATGTTCATTCTGTTGTTCAAACAAGAAGTAAAGCAAAAGGTTTCAGTAATTTGTTTGATCAACGCTTATTTGCTTAGTCTCTTCATCAAAGAAAGAGCCACAAGGATTTACAAAATTGTATGTTTGCCTGTTTCTTATCTCAAGAGGAACCCAAGAATACCTACAAAGCATTAAAAGATGAAAGTTGGGTTGAAGCTATGCAAGAGGAGTTATTGCAGTTCAACCTTCAAGAAGTCTGGACATTGGTTGATTTGCCATCTGGAAAAAAGGCAATTGGTACTAAATGGGTGTTCAGATGCAAGAGAGATGAAAGAGGAATTGTAATCAGAAATAAGGAAAGATTGGTGGCTCAGGGATGTACACAAAGAAGAGGGCATTGACTATGATGAAGTATTTGCACCAGTAGCAAGAGTAGAGGCAATCAGACTATTCTTGCCATTTGCTTCATTCAAGAACTTCACTGTGTATCAGATGGATGTGAAAAGTGCTTTCTTGTATGGAAAGATTGATGAAGAAGTTTATGTGATGCAACCACCTGGATTTGAAGACCCTGATTATCCTAATAGGGTTTATAAGGTGGAGAAAGCACTATATGGACTACATCAAGCTCCCAGAGCTTGGTATGACACCTTATCCAAGTTTTTGATAAACAATGGTTTCAGCAGGGGAACCATTGACAAAACTTTGTTCATCAAGAAAGACAAAAAGTGTAATACCCAAAAATCTAAAACACGCAAAAAGACCAAATTGCCCTTATAACTTTAAAATTTGATTAATAAGCACATAAAGCATCAAATAAGTTCCAAACTCTTGGTAATGAGCAACATATGAAGTAAAGTAATTTTTGTGGAAACATTACAATATTATACAATGTACAAAAATTAATTATCACATCCAAAAACAATATATGTACCAAAATTTTGATTTAATTATTTAATTTGAAATTAAAAATCATTTAAATAAGGATAAGCACAAATTTAAAAAGGAAGGCCACCCCAAAAATCTGGAAATTGATCTTGTCAACTAAATTGGGCCGAGTATATCTCCCTCCCCCTTTGACCCTCGGTTTTATTTACTTTCCCCCATTTGTTTCCATACGAAAACCCTAATTTCACACACACAAAAACTCTCTCTTCATCTCACAATTTTTATGGAGGCTGTGGTTATTTTTCCTGGGTTCATACGCGTCCAAGGAAGGTGGGAAAAATAGTGCTAAGGTCGTGGATTCATTGGTTCAAACGTGGGAGTTTTTCTTTGGTCGGTTTGATTTAGCGAGAGGTACAAAATTCGTACGCCTCATCTACTCGTTCTAAAATTAACCTGGTATTTTTCCTATGTTATTTACATCACATATGATCTGAATAAAATACTTGTTATGATCCATGCATGCTAGATAAGTCGTGATAATTCTATATATCAAAAACGTACATAAGATCTAAAATAAGCTATACGATTTTTTGGGCTTTGTATATAATTTTTATGGGTTCTATACTGATCATATAACTCTGGAAAAATAGATCTTGCATTTTTTGAAGCTTGTATTAGTCATGATGAAATTTTGTTACTAATCGGATTTAAGAATAAAAAGGGTTTTAAGTAAAATAAAATCGTGAGACCTAGGGTTTCATGTTTTGATGATGGATCTGAGCATTTAATGCATTTTTAAGGTTGTATTAATTATTTGTGATGATTGGATTTGGTTAAGGTTAGGGTTTGATATTTTAAAAGTGTTGCCGATTGAAAATTAAAAGAAAAAGGGTATGTCTTGTAATTATTGAAACTTGTGGGTTATTTTTGTAACATGTTTTGGATCAGGGGTAACTCGTATAAAATATAATATGGGGGTATCTTGTGTAAATTTTAAAAGTAAAAGGTTCATTTGGTAATTTTGTGATTCGAATGGCAATTAATTAAAATAGAGGGACTAAATTTGTAAATTCTGGAAATTTAGGGTTGTTGCGTATAAATAACTATGAAAAGGGTATAATGTGTAGTTTTGGATATTTAAGGGCTTAATGTGTAATTATTAATAAATATGATTCGAATTATAGTTTTTGGAAACTAAAGGGACTAGTTTGGTAATTTATGAAATTTGAAGGGGTCTTCGTACCTATTTAAAGGGTATATTCTGTAATTTGGCAAAATAAAGTGCTTGATGTGTTAATATATATATGGTAAGGGTTAAATTGTGATTTATGTAATTATAGGGTTTATTTTGTAATTTAATTAACTAAAGGGGTATGATCTGTAAATTGTGAAACTTAAAGGTTAAAAGTGTAATTCTGGAAAACTTATGTATTTAAATGGATAATTTGTGATACTTTTGTTTTAAACCTTTAACTTCGGGATATTTACATTTAAAACCCTAAGATATGGAAACTTGTTATAATTAACCCTAAACTTTTATAACTTGCTAAAATGTACCCTATTTCCATAATGAGGCTTGATTAATGACTTAACCTAATTACTTTGTAGAATTTGTCTAATTATGGAAATTTGCTAAATAATGAAACTTTCTAAAAATGGAAACTTACTAATTTTGGGAACCTGCTATAAATGGAAAGTTACTAAAAATGGAAAGCCGACTAAAATGAGAAATCTGATTTGAAGAAGATGTTAATAATAAGACGACCGTGTATTTGTGTAGATTCGCTGAAGAAGGAGTTATTTCCGATCCTTATATTTCTAGATATGTTTGCACTTGCGGTATAAGGTACAGATATTCTACCCTTTTTCAGTAAGGGTGTTTCCCTCTCATGACTCATTAATCTTGATTCGTTTTTAAGATTCCCTAAGCCATTGCTATGTTCCCCTACACTTTGGTTCGTTTGTTTGATTCATTTTGACTTTGATGTTCGATATGACCCTTTTTACTTTGAGCCTCTATAATGATCCGTTTGATATTCGTTCGTTACCTTGGGATATTAGTATTCGTATCACTTGATGCTTCGAAGGTTCATTTGATTTTGGTAACTAGATGTGAAAACCTTTTTAATTATATGATGGAAATGCTTCAAGGAAAACTTATTTAAAATGATGTTTATGAAATATGCGATACCACTTTTATTTGGAATCTTACTAAACTTTTATGAAAATTACTTTTAAAGACTAATTTTGTGAAAATAGTTAATAAAGATCATTTTTGATGAAAACCATTTGATAAAGATTTCTTTAAATGAACCATTTGATTATGAACCTTTGATCGGTTCGTTTGAATTCGTTTGACTTTGATATTGGATATGAACCCTTTGCCATGAACCTTTGATATTTGGACTTTGACTATGATTTGATGATTTAGACTATTTGAACCTTTGCAGTGATTTGGACCTTTGACCCTTCAGTTTGATACCCGAGCCAAGTTCGTTTCCTAGCCATGAAGGTAACATGGTTGTGTCATTGATGCACCAGTGGCATGACTCACATGTGGGTGAGTGATTTCTCACACCGTCCCTATATTGTTCATTGCATGCACATTATATTTATTATGGCCAATATTATTGTTCGGGGGACGTATGGGTTGCAATCCTAGGTTTGTGTCCGTGTTCTTGGACTTAACATGATTTGATATTATATATTGTTCGGTGACTGATGTATGGGTGCAATCCACGTCTTTCACAAGTTTGGGAGTTAGCTACTCCATTTGAAGAATGAGGACACCCCTCATATTATCTGGTTACCTGAGAGGTCTCCCCTCTATATGATTATGAAGACATGGTTACTATATTTGATTTGTGTTCGGGCTCGTGGTGGATTACTGACCTATCCTTTTCCTTTCTTACTTTGTACCTTTGTTTATACCTTATGTTATTCCATTGCACTATACCATATATGTTCGTTTCCTTTTCCTTTCGTTTTCGTTTATATATATCTGTTCACTGGGCTTTTTAAGCTCAGCCGCATTTCTTTCCCTGCGGCAGGTTTTTAGTTGGAAGTTGGGTATGAGTGAAGAGACTTTTGGACTTAGAAGACTTGATAGTTATTCTGGATTAGAGTTGATTAGAAGATACTATATTTTTAGAATTTGTATTCGCATTTGTAACCTTGTAATTTTAGTATTTCATTTGTAACCTTTGAGATTCTTGTATTACTGTAAATGTATGCTTTGTTTTGATCTGATATGAAACCATTTTTGTGATATCTTTACCCTTGTCGGGTTGGGGTGTTACAATTATGGTATCATAGACAGGCTGCGATTCGTAATACATTTACCCTTGGCCTGTGTAAGTTAGGACCACTAAGTTTTCCCTATTGGCGCTCGTAAGTCAACCTTTGAAAATTTGCTTTAAGATTTCCCTATAGCACGTAAGTTTTGACCAGTGAGGAATGGGTAGACTATAAGGCATTTGTTTAGGTATCATTGCTTCTGCATCACTCTGATTCGTGCCTTGCTTTTGGTTAGATCTTGTTGATACCACTTTTAGAAAATGAAAGCTTATGCTTTGCACCACCTAAGATTTGAAACCTAATTAAATCTTGAAGGCATTGAGAATTGCATAGTAATTGCCTAACACAAATTGATCCTTATCTTCAGATATTGACTCTGACCTCTGATCCTTTCCTTAATCATTTTGATGCCTCTTCGATCATTCTGAGAATCCCCATAGAAATGACGTACTGTGGTGTATTCTCTTATTTTTCTCTTGCTTTTGATAAGTATCTATGAATCTTCCGACACTAATGGATTTCGTTTCACCCATCCCTGTCCCTATGAGAAGTCCTGTGGTGTGTAACCACGAGTATAAAAATGTTTCCCCCACTTTGGAATGACAAAGATTTGATTTGTGATCCGTCCTTCTTTGGATAATTAACTTCGATTTTATTCTGACAAGGAATTGGTTGTTTGAGCATTCAAATATTGACAATTTCCTTTCTATGTCTCACCTTTGACATTTGCAACAATTTTGAACTCCCTACCATGATTACCGATTGTTAAACCCTTTGCTATCACTATTACTCTGGAGACTCGTATGTTACTTTCGCGGCTATGAAGTTTTTCCTGGAACCCATTTCGTACCTCAATAAATGAATCTTACCTTGAAAGGTATTTGACACCCTGAGTTTTCTGAATATGATTCGTGACTGAACCACATGTTTTTCCACCAAAGTGTGAAGTAGGATTCGACACGATACCGAGAGATTGTCTAGTCACTAAGCGAAGGTGTCTTTCAGATGTGTTCGGGATCGTATAAATTGATTCGAGAATCGGGAAGAACAGCAACAGAAGACCAGGAGGTGAGTTTACTTGAGTATATTTCCTGGGCGTGTTTTAGTTCGTTCGTGATAAAGAAGGATGGTGACTGGAGATATGTATTGATTACAGGAAGCTGAACCGTAATACTGTTAGGAGCCAATATTCATCCACCCTGAAACGACTATGTATTTGTTTAATTTCGGAGCGCGAAGTTTCCTTCTGATGAATTGAAGTTATTCTTGAAATCACTTCCGTATTCGTAACGACTGCTATGACAGTTAGTGACGCTAATAGTATTAGCTAAAGCTGTGACTGTTTCGTGAATTTGATAAATAGTGTTTTTGATGAAGCGAAAAGTGTACCGCTTTTAGGGGGTCCTTTAAGCCCTAAATCGTATTTATTTGATCAAATATTGCCCTAAATCGTTCCTTTTGTCATTTTAGGTACTTTGGAGAAGAAATCTGGAAAAGGAAGCATTTTGGACGTTCTTGGAGCATAAAAGTGAAGAAAACGACAAAGTCTCAAAACTATGCTGGAAAGTACCTTTGACGGCGTCAGGGATTGTTCCAGACGACGTCACGGCTTGGCAAAAAAGGTGGATATGAAAATTACTCATGATAAGCCAGAGAATTTTACAATGGAAAGTCTGACGACGTCACCCTTTGAAGTGATCAAGGTCGTCACGGTTTAAGCTAAAGAGGGATGGCGTCAAGCTCATTTCTGACGGCGTCAAGCTTTGATAAGCCAGAGCGGATTTTGGAGGTCTAAAGAGGGACGGCGTCAGGAAGGCCATCCGGGAACCCTAGACACGGCGAGGTGACGGCGTCAAGATCTATAACGTGACGCCGTCAGCCCTTAAACTCTATATATAGTTTTGCAATTTTTTGTCATTAGTGTGCAACTTTGTGAGGAGAAACCCTAAAGACGAATTTCTGCCATTTTTAAGGGTTTTCATACCCTTGGATCTCCCATGTTTAATTGAAGATAAGTTATCACTTAATCAATCAATATGTCTATGTGTTGTTTGATTATATCTTGTTCTTGTCTTTTGATTAACATGCTAGGCTAGATTTATCTTGTGTTTGCTTAGATCTAATGAAACCTAACTATTGATTATTGGTTATTAGTGTGTTATTAATTGTATTGGATGAATGTTTATCGATGTTAGGCTTAAGAAAACTGGCTAACTTCCTATACGGTAACTTGCTTGAACGTCTTAAGAAACATGAACCAATGCGTACTAAGGTTTTTATGGTTGTATTTAATGCATGAGCGAATTCTAGTGATCCCATGTTAGGAGCTTCCTAGCCGGCTCGACATAGGAGTGAAGTAGGAGCTCATAGAGTTGGGGAAGTACGTACGCCACCCCACGATTGGTATTAAGGAATACACCCGTCATCTACGCAATTAATACACACTAATCAACCGGTAAAAGATAGTTAGGGACTAAGGAAATCTAAGTAAACACATTTCTCTCCACATAAGTTTCACAACCTTTTCATTTTCAATTATTTTATTTTATTTGCATTTGTAGTTATTTGGGTTAGTTGACTAGCAACTAATTCCGCCCACTCCTTCAAACCCGAGATTTTACTTGCTTTCATAAAAAATTATAGAAATACAAAAAGAATCTTCTCTCACCCTTAGACCTAATTAGAGTAGTTTTTCAATCCTAACGACACTATTCCCTGTGGAGAACGATCAATCCCCCGTACTTACCACTACACTATACTACATCGGTCAGGTACACTGCCTGGTGGGGTTGTAAGCCTCTTGAGATCCCTCGAGAGGTAAAACCTGTTGTAAGGTTGCAAAACCACGCATCAAGTTTTTGGCGCCGCTGCCGGGGAATAGTTATTGTTTAGGTTGAATTTTTATTTTATTAGGTCTACTCACTAGATTCCTTTCTAGTGAGATTTTTATTTTATTTTTCTAGGTTTTCTTTAGTCTATCTTATTTCTTTGTACTTTTGTTTGTGACACCTTCCACCTACCTCATGAGTAATAGTGATCGCTTGATCCCCGTTATTCGTATTTTCCGCCGTGCAAATTTCCAACTACCCGTTCCTGCCCCCATCGTAGAAAACAACAACCTTCCACCCGACCACCACTTTGGTAACAATTCTGAGATGGAGGATTCTGACCGTGAGAATAACTATGTTAGTCCATTTTACGACTCAGACTCCGATGAGGATGCTGGTAATGGAGAAGTAGTTAACGAGGAATGGGGAAAAGAGGAAATTGATCCCTTTAAGTATGTTGACCCTAGGACTAAGATCTAAAAGGATAGCCTCTTTAACATGCAATTTCCGTGTAAGATTGGTTATCATGATTTTCATGCTTATCTTAACTCATCTTTGCCTATGAACATTATCTCTCGCGCTAATTATAATAAAATCATGGTAGATGAGCTTGAATATCAAGGAGATAACATTGTTGCTAGGATTAAGCCACTACACGTATTCGTAGGAAGTTTTGTGTATTTGGTGGATTTTATGGTTATGGAGAACTTAGGAGAATTTATTGATAACAAATTAACCCAAGTCATTTTTGGAGAACCCTTCAAAAGGTTAACCAACCTTGACGAAAAACTTGTGGACGGGTTAATTACATTCTCGGATGGGGACGAAGATTTTGTTTACCAAATGCCCCGATCACACCCTAGGTTTAATATGAAAGATGTCAATTGTAACCACTGTGAAAAATTCATCATTTAAATAAACTATTTCTCAGAATATTTATCCTTTTCTACGTGTAAATTTTTTTTTATTATTTTGATTGTGGCTATTATCTTATGTGACGGAGATCACATCCCGAATGACCGTGCTTGCAACTGAATTCGTATTCAAGTAAGTAAACATGTTAATCTAAAATATTATGAGATTCCACTTTACATTATTTCGTTAATATATTTTAAACTAAACATTCATTAACTAATGATAATTTTATAAAACCCTAAACTACCATAATAACATTTATGAACAACAAAACCTTTGAAATACTAAAGTACAAATTATATAATTAATGTACAAGTGTCTAAAGCATAAAAACCCTAATTCCAAAATAATTTCCGATAAAACCCTAATTTCACCTAAGTGTTATTTTATGCATACATTTCATAAACCCTAATTTATTTATACAATATTTTTACAAAATAATATATTTACAAGTTATTTAAACTAGGGTACAAGTCATTTATGCACAAAACCATTTATTTACAAAAACCTTATAAAAATCCCTTTTTTATTAAGTTTACTTTTCCAATTATTCAAAATACAAACCAATTCATGCATAAACTTTTCTTTTACAAATTAATTATTATTCATTATATAAACTCACTAAATATTTTACAATCTTTAACCTAAAGTACAAGTACCTTAATGCATATAAACTAAAAAATTCCAAAATTTATAACTTTAATCTTAACAAACATTCATTATAATTTTTATAACTCATAAATTATAAAAATTAATTTATTTATATTCTAAATTATGTACAACATAAATTATCAAGGTACAAGGTCCTTTAACATGAATCAAATACCATAAAAATCTTATAACATTTAAAATAATTATTTAAATGACATTTCATGTAATATTTTCACATCATAAATTATAAAAATAATTTATTTATTTATTTAACATATGTACAACACATAAACTCAAGTACAACCCTTAAATGCACAAGATCATAAAAACTCATTTATTTGTATTTAAACCTTAATAAAATTACATAAAATATAGAAATTAAGAAATAATTAAAAATATTTTTCTATTTTCCTATAATAGTACAAGTCTCCTTAGCCTAGAGTACAATCACCTAAAGCACAAAATTTATTTTCTCACCCATATATAGAATTCGATATACATTATGTTATGCCATACAAATTTAAAAATCATTTTTAGCCAAACCTTAGAATTAGAAACCCTAGAGTAACCCTAAACCCTAGTTTACAAGATCACAAAGCCATAGTACTACCCCTTTAAGCATAAAACCGAACCCTAACTAGTTTAGTTACACATCCTAGTTCAAATTAAACCATAACCAACTAAATATCCAGAAATTTTAAACCTTAAGACAGCCAATTGAGTGAACCATGAGGAAGACACATAGCCTTCTTCTAGAAAACCAAATAGGTGTATGAATATTAAACATACACATCACCTACACCCTCCCCCTCCCTTGTGGTGCCACCCTAACCACCCACATCACCACCTTCAGTCACTAGAATCTCCAGGAACTCCTCACAACCCTAGCTAGACTCCTCTATAAATAGAACACAACATAGAACCCTAAAAAGCCATAAACCATACGAATCACCACAAACAGCCTTACTCCACTTCACCACTGATCCCTATAGCCTAGATTAAGTTCAAATAACCCAAGAAAGCAGTAAGATAAAGGTAGAACCAGAGGAGAGCTTGATTCGATCCATACACCAAAAATATGCCCTAGTCGAACAAAACATTAAGGTATACCTATGACCCTTTTAAATTACTCTTTCATACTTATTTTAAGTCCAAATATATACTAGAACATGTCTTAAAAAGGTTATAAGCCCAGAATTTGTAAAAACCTATCTTTCTCTATTTTTGATCTTATCGAGTGAAATAATAACAATAATTACGTATAGAAACTTTAACAAACCTAGGATCATAAAAATAATTTAGGAACTCTTTAAACATGTTAGACTAACTATTTATAACATAAAAACACTAGGTCTAATAATCGGATTACAAGAAAAATGGATTTTTCTTCTTCTTTTGTTCCTGTCGACACAGCAGCAGACCTGCTGCTTTCGACACTAATTTACCCTATCAAACGAACTTCTAAAATTCTAGTTTTCAACATGGTTAAAGTACTTTTAAAGGGCTAAAAATAGGAAAAAGAATCAACGATTTTCGTTGAGAAACGAAGGAGAACGAAGCGTTTGAAGTTGGGTCATTTTCTGTGGCGAGTAAAGTAAAAATACGAGTTTCTGTTTTAAATTTTGAATTCGTGGGTTCGAATCTGGCCCCGAGACTTTTCAAAAATACTTTTAAAATAATTATAAACATTTTAGAAAAGGTTTAGCAAAAGGTCTCGGCTTGAATCACTAAAAATAAATTGTTTTTGAACATGGGATGTCGAGTGAAAAGATTTAGAGACATAGGGACTGTTTTTGCCAAAACTCTATAATATTTTCTGGTTTGGACTAAGTTTGGGATCGGGGAATCCCTAAGGGGTAAAAACAGTATATTTTGAAACTAAAAAGTATTAAGTGTCAATTTATAAAAGGTCAAGGGTAAAAGTTGTCAATTTCTTAGAGTTTAGGGGTAAAGTATGTAAACCCTAGAAACCTTAGGATGTAAAATGTAAATATACTAAAAACTTTAATATAATTTAATAATTATTATTAGTATAATTATTATTATTAATATTAATATTAATATTAATAAGTTTTAATTAAAAACTTAATATATGTTTCGAACCATAATTAACGAACGAAGTGTCCTTTTAACGAACGGATGAAACCAAATTTTACAAATAAGAAAATATAATAAAATATTACTTTTGAAACTACATATTGGTTCAGTTAAGTATTTAATCAACAAACCAAATAACAAAACGAATAATAAATATAATAAGAAACAATTACTGAGAAACTTGATATAACCAATTCAGGTTGCAAGCCGGAGACGTTTATCAACTGTATTTCATTTGTTTTCCATCCAGATTGTTCAGGTGAGTTCATAGTCCCACTTTTCTTATATGTTTTTCCAAACTTGTGGGGAGATACATGCTATTAAACCGAACACAAGTATTTTCCTGATTGTTATTGCAATAAGTTAACTGTTGCCTATTTATTTTAAAAGACCCTGTTATCATGCACCATTAATCACCTGCGGGTGAGCGCGAATATAGTGAATAGATCTATTGGCAGTTGACGTCCCATTTGTGTTGCTGGTTAAGTAACCAAATGCATTATATTTGAGTTTAATAAAGAGTTTCAGGCAGACTCCTACCTGGGGCAAGGTTACCTACATTTAATTATGGGGTAATTTTTAACCTGTTAATGCTTTGCGTGTCATGAGGCTTAGTGCAATATTCCGAACTATGATATAACTGATTTCTCTTATTTGGCTTGTGTTCAAACTGATTATAACTTTAAACGCTATGGATTCACTCAACCTTTGTGTTGACTTTTTAAGCATGTTTATCTCAGGTAACTGGTAGTACGATTTGGCACGGAGTGGCGGTGGACTTTCTTTTAAAAGAGTGTCCCTTTTGTTATCATTCAAATGAATAATGTATCATTTATAATGTATTTCGAAACATCCCTCTGGGACCTATCTTATGTACTCTGATATTAAATAAATGAATGATAACAATTTTTATTTAAAAACGTCTCTTTTCGAGTCGTTTTCTATTTCCATGACTGTGAACCATGAAGTAGCACCCCAAGCTTATATTCCGCTGCGTAATCCGAAAATGGGGGTGTTACAGATTGGTATCAGAGCTTGTGGTTATAGAGAACCAAATGTTTTCAAACATTGGACTATAACCGGTTTACACAAAAACTTAACCAGAGTCCTCCGTGCCACGCCATTACTGAAACGTTATTTGTATGTAAGTTATTGTTAATAGTTTAAACTGCGTAAATGAAATATTTATAACTATAAAGTGGTTACAGAATCCTGATTCCCCTATTCAATTTATCCCACTCATGTCTAGGTTAGGACATTAAGATGAAACCTTACTTAGAGCCTTATCCATTTAGGATCATTTATACTAAACTTCGTACTCTTGATATTTCACCTTTGGTTTCCTTCCCAAATGTTATTAGTAATAATTTCTTATAAATTATTATTTGCAAATTATTACAGTACCATGTCTCTCGAAACCCCTAAAGATAACCAAATCACCCCAAACCTCACTCTAGATAACAGTTCCTTCCCATAAACTCCAACCATAGACAAACACCCAACTGGTAACATAATAAGTGACGGAAACTAGGACCACTATTAAAAACAAGAAACCCAAGTATCCATATTAGAGACACAAAAATTCTTAACCTACCACGTGCTGTGTTAATAAAGAGACGTTGCATTAATTGTTTTGGTAAAGCAATTAATCAAGTTATTAATATCATGCTATAACCCAACATACCAAGACATACCTAGACTAGGCTATGACTGTAGAAATTCCCTCTAGGATAAATTTCGGAAGAGAACTTGATGAATGAAGAGAAAGTCGCTGAACCTTAGCTTTTATTAGTTTGTCCCTTACCAAGAGTAAATATACATCCCTATCAGCCTGATCATCAAACTGAAAAGTTAACTCAGAAGAGTTTCTGGTACCCACTAAATCAGATTTATACCTATCAGCTTCTGTACAATGTCTTGGCCACAAGATATGTTGCATAAAGATGATGCTTGTACTAATTTGTTATATATAACAAAATTAACAAGTTATTTATGACTATATGTGGTCTTGATTTTGTTATATTTTGCTGTATATGGTATCGGTTAACGTGAACCAGTGATGATCATCTTGCATACACGTATGATATTTGGACATGTTGTAATCTTACGATTATCATGAGTTGTACCCTGATAATCTAACATGGACAAAACATAAACGTGTGTTTTGTAATAAAAGCCTATGAAAAATGACCAAACCTACCATAAACCATACCCTAGGAATTAAGCAAAATAACCAGAAGCGAAAACTCAATGATAGAAAAACCATTTTCTTAACTTAAGGATTTCCCGACTTAGAAATTAAACAAGGTATTACTCCTAAGAAAAGGACTTTAAAAGAAAATTTGATGATAAGAAAACCCCAAAACCAATAGAAAAACCAAGGCTAGTGTAAAAGAAAGCTAGAACTTATTGAGAAATCCCAACCATATCCTAGAATGACTTAGAATTTAAACCGAATCCCTGTAGGAGATAAATAAATTGAGGATTAGAACTCGCTAAGCTATATTTCCTTTTAACTCTCTATCCTAATTATCTTTCTACTTTCATCCTGTAACTTTTCCGCAATAATCTTAATCTGCGTTTAGCTTCATTATCTACTCTATCCCTCCTTACCCTATTCAAAAACGTTACCTACCCAGAACCTAGTATACCTTTAGGAAATTGTGAAAATATTATTTTGAGGAAACAATAGATTGTCCCTAGCTCATAGGAACTTTAGAAGAACCCTAAGATTTAAATTTGAAGATACTCCATTATTACCCTAGGAAAAACCTTAAACCCATTATTGTAGTATGGACTAAAATTTTCCCATTCTCTTGAAAAATAAATTATGATACTATTTCCTGAAAATATCACGTTGAACACTATCTAAAGCTTTTTGAAAAGAAATAAATACCATACGGCTGAGTCAAAACATCACATCATTTGATCCTCGATTATACATAGCCTGATCAACTATGTATAATTAGGAAGAATCATGTAATGAATTGGACAGTTATTTTCTCAAAGACTTTCTATTAAATTTTATTTAAGCATGCAAAAATATCAAAAACAAAAATCTTTTCATAATCTATCACTTTTGACTTAATATAATAAAAGTCCACTACTACTACACATTCTCTCTAAAATAGGAAATTCAACAAAAATTGAGGATAGAAAAACCATAGGAATTCACAAACCCAAATTTTATTAGGAATCTTGGAAGATAGTACATAGAAACATAGTTAGCAACGGAAGTGCTAATATTACAAGGATTACATAAGATTTATTTCACTAAGGATTACATAGGAAAGACAACAAGGACCATACTAATAATCCTAGCGCAAGACTTATTTTCCCCATGACTGATCCACGATGAAGGATGCAATGGTAAGCGGTATGACAAACCATAGGAGCAAGCACAAGCCTTCATGATTTTCTTCCGGATTGCACACCATGTAGGTAATAATCGCAACGACTGAAACAATTGCTATAAGTGTAACGAAATGCGGCATCTTGAGGTTTTTAGAAGAGAATTTGATAGTGAAAGAATGAGGATTAGAAATGAGGTATTTATAGTGAGGATGTGATCGTTCATTTTGAACGTTGGAGTTACTATTCACCCACTTTAAAAACTTGACCGTTGCATAGTGGTAATTTAGGTGGCAAAACATTCAAATTTAATGCATCCAGTAGGAAAAAGACTGACCAAACTACGTTCCCTTAGGTATCAAATAGAAATTCCTAGACAACTCTATTAGACCAAAACTATAATTAAGGATTTAGCAGTAAAATGATATTTTGAGGGACATAGGACGTAAGAATAAAATAATATCATATTATTTTATTTTTAACTTGAGGCATTTTAAGCATATCAAACTCTCATCCTAAACTAAATCGTTGTACGATTTTCTATTTTCTTATTCCCTATCTAGATTAGAAATCTAGGCCTAACTATTCCTATACTTCACTTTCCCCAATTTCCCCAACCAACGTAAACTGAATCTCGGGACGAGATTCCTTTGACGGTGGGTGACTGTAACCACTGTGAAAAATTCATCATTTAAATAAACTATTTCTCAGAATATTTATCCTTTTCTACGTGTAAATTTTTTTTTTATTATTTTGATTGTGGCTATTATCTTATGTGACGGAGATCACATCCCGAATGACCGTGCTTGCAATTGAATTCGTATTCAAGTAAGTAAACATGTTAATCTAAAATATTATGAGATTCCACTTTACGTTATTTCGTTAATATATTTTAAACTAAACATTCATTAACTAATGATAATTTTATAAAACCCTAAACTACCATAATAACATTTATGAACAACAAAACCTTTGAAATACTAAAGTACAAATTATATAATTAATGTACAAGTGTCTAAAGCATAAAAACCCTAATTCCAAAATAATTTCCGATAAAACCCTAATTTCACCTAAGTGTTATTTTATGCATACATTTCATAAACCCTAATTTATTTATACAATATTTTTACAAAATAATATATTTACAAGTTATTTAAACTAGGGTACAAGTCATTTTTGCACAAAACCATTTATTTACAAAAACCTTATAAAAATCCCTTTTATATTTATTTCCAAGTATAAAATACAAACCATTCATGCATAACTTTTACAAATTATATTTTCTAAACTCACTAAATATTTTTACAAGTCTTTAAACCTAAAGTACAAGTACCTAATGCATATAAACTAAAAATTCCATTTATTTACTTTTAACTTAACAAAACTTAATATATAATTTTTATAACTCAATAAATTATAAAAATTACATTTTTCTCATATTCTAAATTATTGTACAACTAAATTAAGTCAAGGTACAGGTCCTTTAAGCATGATATCTAAATAACCATAAAAATCTTATAAACATTTAAAATAATTATTTAAATGACATTTCATGTAATATTTTCACATCATAAATTATAAAAATAATTTATTTATTTATTTAACATATGTACAACACCATAAACTCAATGTACAACCCTTTAATGCACAAGATCATAAAAACTCATTTATTTGTATTTAAACCTTAATAAAAATTACATAAAAATTATAGAAAATTAAGAAATAATTAAAAATATATTTTTCTTATTTTTCTTATAATAGTACAAGTCTCCTTAGCCTAGAGTACAATCACCTAAAGCACAAAATTTATTTTCTCACCCATATATAGAATTCGATATACATTATGTTATGCCATACAAATTTAAAAATCATTTTTAGCCAAACCTTAGAATTAGAAACCCTAGAGTAACCCTAAACCCTAGTTTACAAGATCACAAAGCCATAGTACTACCCCTTTAAGCATAAAACCGAACCCTAACTAGTTTAGTTACACATCCTAGTTCAAATTAAACCATAACCAACTAAATATCCAGAAATTTTAAACATTAAGACAGCCAATTGAGTGAACCATGAGAAAGACACATAGCCTTCTTCTAGAAAACCAAATAGGTGTATGAATATTAAACATACACATCACCTACACCCTCCCCCTCCCTTGTGGTGCCACCCTAACCACCCACATCACCACCTTCAGTCACTAGAATCTCCAGGAACTCCTCACAACCCTAGCTAGACTCCTCTATAAATAGAACACAACATAGAACCCTAAAAAGCCATAAACCATACGAATCACCACAAACAGCCTTACTCCACTTCACCACTGATCCCTATAGCCTAGATTAAGTTCAAATAACCCAAGAAAGCAGTAAGATAAAGGTAGAACCAGAGGAGAGCTTGATTCGATCCATACACCAAAAATATGCCCTAGTCGAACAAAACATTAAGGTATACCTATGACCCTTTTAAATTACTCTTTCATACTTATTTTAAGTCCAAATATATACTAGAACATGTCTTAAAAAGGTTATAAGCCCAGAATTTGTAAAAACCTATCTTTCTCTATTTTTGATCTTATCGAGTGAAATAATAACAATAATTACGTATAGAAACTTTAACAAACCTAGGATCATAAAAATAATTTAGGAACTCTTTAAACATGTTAGACTAACTATTTATAACATAAAAACACTAGGTCTAATAATCGTATTACAAGAAAAATGGATTTTTCTTCTTCTTTTGTTCCTGTCGACACAGCAGCAGACCTGCTGCTTTCGACACTAATTTACCCTATCAAACGAACTTCTAAAATTCTAGTTTTCAACATGGTTAAAGTACTTTTAAAGGGCTAAAAATAGGAAAAAGAATCAACGATTTTCGTTGAGAAACGAAGGAGAACGAAGCGTTTGAAGTTGGGTCATTTTCTGTGGCGAGTAAAGTAAAAATACGAGTTTCTGTTTTAAATTTTGAATTCGTGGGTTCGAATCTGGCCCCGAGACTTTTCAAAAATACTTTTAAAATAATTATAAACATTTTAGAAAAGGTTTAGCAAAAGGTCTCGGCTTGAATCACTAAAAATAAATTGTTTTTGAACATGGGATGTCGAGTGAAAAGATTTAGAGACATAGGGACTGTTTTTGCCAAAACTCTATAATATTTTCTGGTTTGGACTAAGTTTGGGATCGGGGAATCCCTAAGGGGTAAAAACAGTATATTTTGAAACTAAAAAGTATTAAGTGTCAATTTATAAAAGGTCAAGGGTAAAAGTTGTCAATTTCTTAGAGTTTAGGGGTAAAGTATGTAAACCCTAGAAACCTTAGGATGTAAAATGTAAATATACTAAAAACTTTAATATAATTTAATAATTATTATTAGTATAATTATTATTATTAATATTAATATTAATAAGTTTTAATTAAAAACTTAATATATGTTTCGAACCATAATTAACGAACGAAGTGTCCTTTTAACGAACGGATGAAACCAAATTTTACAAATAAGAAAATATAATAAAATATTACTTTTGAAACTACATATTGGTTCAGTTAAGTATTTAATCAACAAACCAAATAACAAAACGAATAATAAATATAATAAGAAACAATTACTGAGAAACTTGATATAACCAATTCAGGTTGCAAGCCGGAGACGTTTATCAACTGTATTTCATTTGTTTTCCATCCAGATTGTTCAGGTGAGTTCATAGTCCCACTTTTCTTATATGTTTTCCAAACTTGTGGGGAGATACATGCTATTAAACCGAACACAAGTATTTTCCTGATTGTTATTGCAATAAGTTAACTGTTGCCTATTTATTTTAAAAGACCCTGTTATCATGCACCATTAATCACCTGCGGGTGAGCGCGAATATAGTGAATAGATCTATTGGCAGTTGACGTCCCATTTGTGTTGCTGGTTAAGTAACCAAATGCATTATATTTGAGTTTAATAAAGAGTTTCAGGCAGACTCCTACCCGGGGCAAGGTTACCTACATTTAATTATGGGGTAATTTTTAACCTGTTAATGCTTTGCGTGTCATGAGGCTTAGTGCAATATTCCGAACTATGATATAACTGATTTCTCTTATTTGGCTTGTGTTCAAACTGATTATAACTTTAAACGCTATGGATTCACTCAACCTTTGTGTTGACTTTTTAAGCATGTTTATCTCAGGTAACTGGTAGTACGATTTGGCACGGAGTGGCGGTGGACTTTCTTTTAAAAGAGTGTCCGTTTTGTTATCATTCAAATGAATAATGTATCATTTATAATGTATTTCGAAACATCCCTCTGGGACCTATCTTATGTACTCTGATATTAAATAAATGAATGATAACAATTTTTATTTAAAAACGTCTCTTTTCGAGTCGTTTTCTATTTCCATGACTGTGAACCATGAAGTAGCACCCCAAGCTTATATTCCGCTGCGTAATCCGAAAATGGGGGTGTTACATTTAAGAACTTCTCCATTGAATCTTGCAATAGGATTGCGCCTATTGACTTGTTAAGTGAAAATGATAAGAGAAAGGGGCTCAAATATCCACATGAGAAAAATAAGAGATATTATCATGGATGTCTGGAGCTGAATGATGAATACAAGAAAGATGAGGCAACAATTAGATGGCTCACACTCGGATACGTGAGCATAAGAAACACTAGATAAGCCTGACTTTGAGTCTAGCTACAAGACTCGTTAATAAAGAAAAGCGCTTCTTGGGAGGCAACCCAAGCTTTATTTGCTTTGTGTGTTTATTTATTTGTTTGTTTGATTTTATTTGTTTCCGTATGTGTGTTTAATTTTTATTATTATTGATTCATGTTCAAAAGTAAATTGTGAAAATGCTTTATCTTGTTTTTAACTTCGTCTTAACTACATATAAAGGTATTTTGCAAAAGTTAAGTGTAAGGGAAATCCAAATCGGTTTATTAGAACAAATGAACATGAATCGTAATAATAATAAATTAACATACATATTAGTATTTGTTTGAGTCAAATGCTTGTATCGAGTCATAATGATGTTTTGCAGGAATTCCAGGAAGTAAGGTAGAGGTTTTTCCAGAAATTTTCCGGAAACTTAACATGAGAATTCTGTCAGATCATTTCTGACGGCGTCAGGATTTACAACCTGACGGCGTCAGGTTTTAATTTTCTAAAATTTTTGAAAGTTTTGTTTTCATAAAAAGTTTTTATTAAATCTCTAACTTATAATCTCCAGGAATCTGCAAAATAATCATTCCACAAGCATTATATCCTTATATATAGAATTTATCCCGCCGATGTTATGCAGGTTTTCGTGTTTGTTTTCTCAAGTTCAACAGGTTATTTTGGACAAGGAGATGTATGTGGAATCAAGCTTATGGCGATGCATTAGCCTTGGAGCTTCTACTTTCTCTTGGAAGAAGATCTAACCATGTTACTTCTTTATCCACCGAGCGAATCAGGGGAGTGTTTGATTTCATTCTTTTACCTTTTTACTTTTACATCTTGTTATTTGAACATTGGGGACAATGTTCATCTTAAGTGTAATGAAGGGTAAAAGTACGACACTTTAGAGAATGCTATTACGCTTAATTTTTGTTTGTTTAATAGTAGATGTGTAATAAAACTGAGAGAAATACCTGTTAGGGCAATTTTAGTGTGAAGTTTAAATTTTTTTACAACATTTAGGAGTGAAACTTTGATCTTAATGAGCGTCTCATGGATAGGAGTTATATGACTAGCACAAAACCGTACCACTAAAAATTTTTTCCACCCCAAATATGTGAGGTTCGCCCCTAGAATTGGTAGGAAAAGCATTTATGCTATGATGTGTGTACCGGTAGCACTTAGATTCTAGAACTTGCGTTAGGACCATTCCGAGGCCACAAGTGAGACTACATTCGTGTAGTTAGATTTACTACATGATAAGAGGCATTAGGATTAACCCATTGTTTTACACCTGTGTTTTTGTTATAATTACATTGGCTACATTGGTCAAGTAATTCTCCCACACCCTTTGCGTTGTACTCATTTGTAGTACACGATACCCCTAGTACACCCCTCAGAGCCTATCTTTTCGTTTCGACCTTTAAGCATTTTACTTAAAGGAAGAATTTGTTACGCCCCACTTAAATGTACACCCAAATCGCCTTAGCCTACCTTGTATGCACTCATTTTTAGTGCATTATTGTGACAACATTTGTTTGAAACCCAAGTTAATTATCTAATTGATTACATGGTTGCTAAGTCGAGTCATATCCTTGTACATATTGTTTTGGGACGATTGGGACTCGTGGGTAAAGTACTAGTGTAATGGAGTAATGGGGAAGAACATCGTTTATTACCCCCATATGTGCTAAATATATTAAAAGTACTCCAAGTTTTTCAATTATCTTAATTCGAGTCATTAGAATAGTTATTTGTAAAGTTATGTAAAAGTTCAAGTGTAAGGGGAATGCAATGCCCCTATGATGTATTATTTTGGATGGTAGAGCAAGAGTGTATGAAAAAAAAAAAAAAAAAAAAAAAAAAAAAAAAATCGAAAAAAATCAAAAAAAAATCAAGAAAAATACAAAAAAATGAGAAAAAGAAAAGTAGAAAAAACATACGGACTACCATCCCGTTTCATTTTATGTTTATTCTATGTTTTTGTTATTTTGTTTTTTAGCTTAAGTCGAGTCTAGTCTTGGCTTAGCAACGCCATATTGTACATGTAATTAATCAAGATCTTTAACTCGCCACCAGTAAAATATCCCTTATCCAACAAAACCGTGTTTATCATATCCCTACACCTCATGTTATAACCCATGTAAAAGCCCTCTTTGATAGTTTATCTTAGGTGCTTACGCCTAGTGGAGAAGGTTTTCGATCCTTTCCCAAGCCTATGGTAATCTATTTGCTATGACAGGTAGTGAGAGATATTATCCGTTTTCATTTATGAGATTTATTTTGATGACACCTGAGAGATGTGAGTATCTAAACACTACTTGTGAGGTGCTAGTTTGTAATCTCCGTGCTTATTATGGTTAAAGTGGAACGATTATTTGTTGTAATTACTTTTATATTAGCATTAAATGACCCATAACTTATATTTTGATTAGAATAAAAGTGCATTTGCTTGAGGACAAGCAAATCTCAAGTGTAAGGGTATTTGATGAAGCGAAAAGTGTACCGCTTTTAGGGGGTCATTTAAGCCCTAAATCGTATTTATTTGATCAAATATTGCCCTAAATCGTTCCTTTTGTCATTTTAGGTACTTTGGAGAAGAAATCTGGAAAAGGAAGCATTTTGGACGTTTTTGGAGCATAAAAGTGAAGAAAACGACAAAGTCTCAAAACTATGCTGGAAAGTACCTTTGACGGCGTCAGGGATTGTTCCAGACGGCGTCACGGCTTGGCAAAAAAGGTGGATATGAAAATTACTCATGATAAGCCAGAGAATTTTACAATGGAAAGTCTGACGGCGTCACCCTTTGAAGTGATCAAGGTCGTCACGGTTTAAGCTAAAGAGGGACGGCGTCAAGCTCATTTCTGACGGCGTCAAGCTTTGATAAGCCAGAGCGGATTTTGGAGGTCTAAAGAGGGACGGCGTCAGGAAGGCCATCCGGGAACCCTAGACACGGCGAGGTGACGGCGTCAAGATCTATAACGTGACGCCGTCAGCCCTTAAACTCTATATATAGTTTTGCAATTTTTTGTCATTAGTGTGCAACTTTGTGAGGAGAAACCCTAAAGACGAATTTTTGCCATTTTTAAGGGTTTTCATACCCTTGGATCTCCCATGTTTAATTGAGGATAAGTTATCACTTAATCAATCAATATGTCTATGTGTTGTTTGATTATATCTTGTTCTTGTCTTTTGATTAACATGCTAGGCTAGATTTATCTTGTGTTTGCTTAGATCTAATGAAACCTAACTATTGATTATTGGTTATTAGTGTGTTATTAATTGTATTGGATGAATGTTTATCGATGTTAGTGTAAACCCCCCATTTTCGAGATACGCAGCGGAATATAAGCTTTGGGGTGCTACTTCATGGTTCACAGTCATGAGTATAGAAAACGACTCGAAAAGAGACGTTTTTAATAAATTGTTATCATTCATTTATTAAATATCAGAGTACATAAGATAGGCCCCAGAGGGATGTTTCGAAATACATTATAAATGATACATTATTCATTTGAATGATAACAAAACGGACACTCTTTTAAAAGAAAGTCCACCGCCACTCCGTGCCAAATCGTACTTCCAGTTACCTGAGATAAACATGCTTAAAAAGTCAACACAAAGGTTGAGTGAATCCATAGTGTTTTCAGTTATAATCAGTTTGAACACAAGCCAAATAAGAGAAATCAGTTATATCACAGTTCGGAATATTGCACTAAGCCTCATGACACACAAAGCGTTAACAGGTTAACAATTACCCCATAATTAAATGTAGGTAACCTTGCCCCGGGTAGGAGTCTGCCTGAAACTCTTTATTAAACTCAAATATAATGCATTTGGTTACTTGACCAGCAACACAAATGGGACGTCAACTGCCAATAGATCTATTCACTATATTCGCGCTCACCCAGCAGGTGACTAATGGTGCATGATATCAGGGTCTTTTTAAAATAAATAGGCAACAGTTAACTTATTGCAATAACAATCAGGAAAATACTTGTGTTCGGTTTAATAGCATGTATCTCCCCACAAGTTTGGAAAACATATAAGAAAAGTGGGACTATGAACTCACCTGAGCAGTCTGGATGGAAAACAAAATGAATTACAGTTGATAAACGTCTCCGGCTTGCAACCTGAATTGGTTATATCAAGTTTCTCAGTAATTGTTTCTTATTATATTTATTATTCGTCTTGTTATTTGGTTTGTTGATTAAATACTTAACTGAACCAATATGTAGTTTCAAAAGTAATATTTTGTTATATTTTCTTATTTGTAAGATTTGGTTTCGTCCGTTCGTTAAAAGGACACTTCGTTAATTAGTTATGATTAAAAACGTATCTTAGTTCTTAAATTCTTAAAATTAATAAGAGTATTAATAATAATAATATTAATAATATTAAAATATTAATAATATTAAATTATATTAGTATATTTACGTTTTCTACCCTAAGGTTTCTAGGGTTTACATACTTTACCCCTAAACTTTAAGAAATTGACAACTTTTATCCTTGACCTTTTATAAATTGACACTTAATACCTTTTAGTTTCAAAATATACACTTTTACCCCCTTAGGGATTCCCCGATCGCATGACAAGTCCAAAACAGAAAACTTGGTGGAGTTTTGGCAGTTTTGGTCCTTGTGTTTAATGCTTGATCATACTTCGACATCCTCTTACTCAAAAACAATTTATATTTCGTGTTTTACATCGAAACCTTTTACGACTCCTTTTCTAAAATGTTTATAATTGTTTTAGAAGTGTTTTTGTAAAGTTTTAATGGCTGAATCGAACCCACGAACTCGAAAATTAAAACAGAAACTCGTTATTTCATGTTACTCGACACAGAAAAACACCCAACTTCTCACGCCCCGTTCTCCCTCGTTTCTCAACGAAAAACGTTGATTCTTTTTCCTATGTGTAGTTCTTTTAATCTACTTTAACCATACCAAGACCTAGAATTTTAGAGGTACGTTTGATAGTCGAAATTAAAGTTCAAAACTCTATATCTGCTGTTGTTCTTTTATAAAATCTGTTCTGAATTTAAATAAAAAGACCATTTGTTTTGCGTTTTCACGACTCGAAGTCAAAAGACTTTTTGAAGGAAACGACGTTACGGACAACTTTCGTGTTTTAGGTTTTCGACGAAACGGACCAGAAAGGCCTCGTTTTGCGTCATGTTCGTCTGCTGTAACAGTGGGTATATAAAGTTTATATATAACTTAAAATCGACATAACTTTTGACTCGTTTAATCATTTTCGATGATTCCAATTGCCACGTTCTTCTAAAAATATTCTCTTTAATAATATATAAGTGTCCTAGTGCCTAGAGTTCTTAAAATATCGAAAACATAATAATATAGGGTGTTTGTTTGTATTCGAACAAGAACAAAAGAAAGGAAATAATTTGGTTCTGTGGTTTCTAGGTTATGATATGTTTTAAGGAAGGTTTATATATATTATTAGAAGTATAATAATTATAGAAAATAATTGAAAAGGGTTGGGATCATACCTTTTGAAATAAAAGTCGATTAGAGCAAATTAGAGGCTAGGGTTTCGAAATGATCTCTACCAACGGTCTAGCCTACTCCTTGGCTTCTTTAAGGCTACTAGGATCTTATTTGAGGGCTTTGAGATCAGAGTGGGTGATGTATGTGGCTGTGTGGGTGAGTTCGAAAGGTAGTGATGGGTGTTTTAGGGTTTTCTAGGGTTCTCTATTTATAGGAAGTAATCTAGGGTTTTCTAAAGGCTTCTAGGTCTGTATTAATGAAGAAGGTGATGAGGTGGGTGGCTGTGGTTGGCGCCACATGTGGAGGAGGAGGGGGGAGATGATGTGGAAGGCTATGGTTCATACACATATGTTCTATTCTAGAAGAAGGGAGTGTTGGAAGCCTAAGGTTCAGCCATTTGGTTCTCTTAGGGTTTAAGGAATGCTAAAGATTAGTTATTTCATAGTTAGAATCAAACTAAATGGAGTAACTAGGGTGGTAGTGATCGAATGGTGCTTGAAGGGGTTGTACCATGGCTTTGTTGACTTGTAAACTAGGGTTTAGGGTAGACTTAAGGTTCCTAAGTTTAAGACTTAGTTAGAAATAATTTTTGAATCTATAAGACCTAATTTAATCCTAATCGAATTGTATATAAATAGAGAAAAATAGTTTTTGTGCTTTAGGTAGTTGTACTCTAGGCTTATAAGACTTGTACTAATGTAAGAAAAATAAGAAAAATATATTTTTAATTATTTCTTAATTTTCTATAATTTTTATGTAATTTTTATTAAGGTTTAAATACAAATAAATGAGTTTTTATGATCTTGTGCATTAAAGGGTTGTACATTGAGTTTATGGAGTTGTACATATGTTAAATAAATAAATAAATTATTTTTATAATTTATTGTGTAAAAATATTACATAAAATGTCATTTATGTAACTATTATTAAGGTTTTATTTATAATTTTATAAATATATAGTTTCATGCATAAAAGACTTATACTTCAACTTTAGTAAGGTTGTACTATAATTTAGAATATGAGAAAAATGTAATTTTTATAATTTATTAAGTTATGAAAATTATATGTTAAGTTTTGTTAAGTTAAAAGTAAATAAATAGAATTTTTTTAGTTTATATGCATTAGGTACTTGTACTTTAGGTTTAAAGACTTGTAAAAATAATTAAGGAGTTTAGAAATTATAATCTGTAAAAGTTATGCATGAATGGTTTGTACTTTATGCTTGAAAATTATTATAAAAGGGATTTTTATAAGGTTTTTGTAAATAAATGGTTTTGTGCATAAATGACTTGTACACTAGTTTAAATAACTTTGTAAATATATTATCTTGTAAAAATATTGTATAAATAAATTAGGGTTTGTAAAATGTATATATAAATTCATAGCTATGTGAGATTAGGGTTTTATCGGGAGTTAAAGTAGAATTTGGGTTTTTATGCTTTAGAGACTTGTACATTAATCAGATAATTTGTATTTTAGTATTTCTAGGGTTTTATTGTTCATAAATGTTGTTATGGTAGTTTAGGGTTTTATAAAATTATCATTAGTTAAGGAATATTCAGTTTTAAAATATATATTAATGAAATAACGTAAAGTGATAAGTGGAATCTCATAAAATTTTAGATTAAAGATGTTTACTTATTTGAATACGAAATCAGTTAAGGTTGGGTTGCAAGCACGGTTATTCGGGATGTGATCTCCGTCACATAAGATAATAGTCACAATCAAAATAAAAAAAAAAATTACACGTAGAAAAGGATAAATATTCTAAGAGATAGTTTATTTAAATGAGGGATTTTTCACAGTGGTTACAGTCACCCCCCGTTAAGGGAATCTCGTCCCGAGATTCGACATGTGTTGGTTGGAAAGTTGAGAAAATTGATGTATAGGGATAGTTAGGTTCAGATTTCTATCTTATCCAGATAGAGAACGTGATAAAGGAAAATCGTACAACGATTTGGTTGAGATGAGAATTTGATATGCTTAAAATGCCTGTCCAATTCATTACATGATTCTTCCGGAATTATACATAGTTGATCAGGTTATGTATAATTGAGGACCAAATGATGTAATGTTTTGTTCAGCCCAGTGATAGGTTAGGGATTTTAGGTACAAATGGGATATCCTTAAAACAAATTTTAGGGTTCGAGTGGAATTCTCACGGAATGGTAAAAACTAATGTTAATCAAATTTCTAGTGAGATGACAGTGTGTGACTACGAACAAAGCAAGTGAAGTAGAAACGTAATTTTGATTATTATGGAAATATTACAAGATAGAGCTTTCATACGGTAGAAAAGATAGTTAATACACTTAAGTTACGTCCATCGTAACTAAAGTAGAGTACAATAGGAAACATGCTTAGGAAGTTTACAATACGATTTATTTAGCTATAACAGGAATTTCTCTTTTGTCTACATAGGGATGCCATTCCTTGACATGGTCGGAATCTTAACGAGTTCTTACTCTCTTGCACTAGTCTTGGTTCGTCTGTGCGTTCCCATCTCCTAGCACATATGCTCTTCCACGGGCACCATTATTCTGGTCAGCTTTCGGTTTCGGGCACCGGCTCTTGTAATGTCCCTTCTCACCACATCCGTAGCAAGTTATAGCTTCTGGCTGTGGATTTGCTCCTGTTGCTTTACAGTCTTTGGTCTGATGTCCAACTTTTCGACAATTTGAGCATCTAATGGTGCATGGTCCGTAGTGGTGCAACGAGCATTGATTGCAAAATGGTTTTGTTCCGACATAACCATTTCTCTCAGCAGGTGTGGCAGTATAGGCTTTGGTTGTCTCTTGTCGACGATTCTGTTGGTTGTTACGGTCGTGCTGGTAGTTGTTGTGGTGATGGGAGATCCTTCTATCATCAAGCTTCCGCTTGTGATCATCATTTGCTTGAATGGAATTTCTCTTGATTTCACGATCCATCAGCTTCTGGGCTGTGGTCATTGCTTCCTCCAGCGATTGAGGATTTGAAACAATAACGTTCCCCTCGATGCTTCGAGGTAACCCTTCAGTATACTTCTCTAACATCTTCTCCAAATCAGGCACAATATTTGGACATAGGAGAGCAAGCTCCTGAAACCTCCTATTGTAAGCCTTGATATCTGTTCCTTTTACTGCTAACGGGTGGAATTCATCCTCCAATTTCTTGATTTCGGTACGAGGACAATACTTATTTAGCATCTTCTTCTTGAGATCGTCCCACGTGATTTGATGAGCTGCTTCTATTCCCATTGTCCGGGAAGTAGCAGACCACCAAGACAAGGCATCATCTAACAAAGTCCCTGTCGCGAAGGCAACTTTGCAGTCATCAGAACACCCGCTCCTTACAAAGACCACTTCCATACGTTCAAACCAACGAGCTAATTCTGTAGCTCCTTCTGTTCCTTTGAAGAAAGTTGGCTTGCAATTCATGAAATCTTTGTAAGTACACTTGTGAACATTTGCTGGCTCGATTTCTCCATTGGGTCGGCTAGTGTTTCCAGTACGAGCAAATTCTGCTGCTTGACTCTCCAGGGCTGCAGCAACACTATCTGCAACAAGCTTTCGGATAGCAGCTTGGGACATGGGTGGTTCGGGGGAAGTGCGAGGCATATTTCTAGTAATACGATGAGAAAAAACACACGCTTTAAAATTTGACCATGTTAAATTAACAAGGTAAAATCCATGTTAATCATAAAATCACAACATGTCCAAATACTATCATATGCGTATGTAAGATGATCTCCACTGGCCCACATTAACCGATACCGTACACAGCAAAAATCAAAACCACATATAGTCATAAATAATTTGCTAACTTGTTATATATATAACAAAATTAGTACAAACGTCATATTTATGCTATGTATCTCATGGCCAAGATATTGTACAAAAGCTGGTAGATATAAATCTGATTTTAGTGGCTACCAGAAACTCTTTCGAGTCAACTTTTCAGTTTGACGATCATGCTGACGAGGATATATATATATTCTTAATATTTTTCTTGCATATCTCCCACTATTTTCTCCAAAATAGTGATCTTCATCCGAGCTGTCGTCAGTTCTTCATTTTTCTTCTTCATTTCTTCTCTTCTTTTCTAACATCTTCAATTCGTCATAGGTATTTCTCGTTTCAGCTGCTCATGACGGTCTTCTGTCTTCTCACAATTCTCGTCCATCTTCTGCTTCATGGTCTCTGAATCTTCAACTCTATATTTTATACCCTCGATGCATTCCGGAGATAGCTTGTCGGGATGACCTAAGCAGTCTAGATCTGTTCTTCTTGCCGTTCTAATTGTGTCAGCATGGTGGAGATAGTCGGTTGTCGTTCTTGTGCTGATTGCGAACATTTGCTTACCTCAAAGACTCGCGGTGGAATAGGGAAGTCGGGAATAGGTAATCGGGGTAAAGTTTGATATCAGGCGATAATGGTCCTAATTTCTTCACTAAGTTTGAACGGGACAGATGAGGGATAGAAACTTTTAGATGATAGTGGAGATGGTAAAGTTGTAGGAACTGACGGTATATATGTAGGAAAGTGGATATGGTAGTGGTGACAAGGATGTAGGTATTATCATGATGTCCGGTACTATCGTGATATTTTTCAATATCCGGGTCTGACATAAGAGGAATAGAATGGGTAGGGAAAGTCAGGATTCTGTAACCACCCGGTAATTATAAACATTTTACTATGTAACTAATAATTAGAATAAACACATACAAGTAACGTTTCAGTGGCGTTGTGGCACGGAGGACTTTTTAGTTAAGTTTGTGAAAATCGGTTATAGTCCAATGTTTGAAAACATTTGGTTCTCTATAACCACAAGCTCTGATACCAATCTGTAACACCCCCATTTTCGAGATACGCAGCGGAATATAAGCTTTGGGGTGCTACTTCATGGTTCACAGTCATGAGTATAGAAAACGACTCGAAAAGAGACGTTTTTAATAAATTGTTATCATTCATTTATTAAATATCAGAGTACATAAGATAGGTCCCAGAGGGATGTTTCGAAATACATTATAAATGATACATTATTCATTTGAATGATAACAAAACGGACACTCTTTTAAAAGAAAGTCCACCGCCACTCCGTGCCAAATCGTACTTCCAGTTACCTGAGATAAACATGCTTAAAAAGTCAACACAAAGGTTGAGTGAATCCATAGTGTTTTCAGTTATAATCAGTTTGAACACAAGCCAAATAAGAGAAATCAGTTATATCACAGTTCGGAATATTGCACTAAGCCTCATGACACACAAAGCGTTAACAGGTTAACAATTACCCCATAATTAAATGTAGGTAACCTTGCCCCGGGTAGGAGTCTGCCTGAAACTCTTTATTAAACTCAAATATAATGCATTTGGTTACTTGACCAGCAACACAAATGGGACGTCAACTGCCAATAGATCTATTCACTATATTCGCGCTCACCCAGCAGGTGACTAATGGTGCATGATATCAGGGTCTTTTTAAAATAAATAGGCAACAGTTAACTTATTGCAATAACAATCAGGAAAATACTTGTGTTCGGTTTAATAGCATGTATCTCCCCACAAGTTTGGAAAACATATAAGAAAAGTGGGACTATGAACTCACCTGAGCAGTCTGGATGGAAAACAAAATGAAATACAGTTGATAAACGTCTCCGGCTTGCAACCTGAATTGGTTATGTCAAGTTTCTCAGTAATTGTTTCTTATTATATTTATTATTCGTTTTGTTATTTGGTTTGTTGATTAAATACTTAAGTGAGCCAATATGTAGTTTCAAAAGTAATATTTTATTATATTTTCTTATTTGTAAGATTTGGTTTCATCCGTTCGTTAAAAGGACACTTCGTTAATTAGTTATGATTAAAAACGTATCTTAGTTCTTAAATTCTTAAAATTAATAAGAGTATTAATAATAATAATATTAATAATATTAAAATATTAATAATATTAAATTATATTAGTATATTTACGTTTTCTACCCTAAGGTTTCTAGGGTTTACATACTTTACCCCTAAACTTTAAGAAATTGACAACTTTTATCCTTGACCTTTTATAAATTGACACTTAATACCTTTTAGTTTCAAAATATACACTTTTACCCCCTTAGGGATTTCCCGATCGCATGACAAGTCCAAAACAGAAAACTTGGTGGAGTTTTGGCAGTTTTGGTCCTTGTGTTTAATGCTTGATCATACTCGACATCCTCTTATTCAAAAACAATTTATATTTCGTGTTTTACATCGAAACCTTTTACGACTCTTTTTCTAAAATGTTTATAATTGTTTTAGAAGTGTTTTTGTAAAGTTTTAATGGCTGAATCGAACCCACGAACTCGAAAATTAAAACAGAAACTCGTTATTTCATGTTACTCGACACAGAAAAACACCCAACTTCTCACGCCCCGTTCTCCCTCGTTTCTCAACGAAAAACGTTGATTCTTTTTCCTATGTGTAGTTATTTTAATCTACTTTAACCATACCAAGACCTAGAATTTTAGAGGTACGTTTGATAGTCGAAATTAAAGTTCAAAACTCTATATCTGCTGTTGTTCTTTTATAAAATCTGTTCTGAATTTAAATAAAAAGACCATTTGTTTTGCGTTTTCACGACTCGAAGTCAAAAGACTTTTTGAAGGAAACGACGTTACGGACAACTTTCGTGTTTTAGGTTTTCGACGAAACGGACCAGAAAGGCCTCGTTTTGCGTCATGTTCGTCTGCTGTAACAGTGGGTATATAAAGTTTATATATAACTTAAAATCGACATAACTTTTGACTCGTTTAATCATTTTCGATGATTCCAATTGCCACGTTCTTCTAAAAATATTCTCTTTAATAATATATAAGTGTCCTAGTGCCTAGAGTTCTTAAAATATCGAAAACATAATAATATAGGGTGTTTGTTTGTATTCGAACAAGAACAAAAGAAAGGAAATAATTTGGTTCTGTGGTTTCTAGGTTATGATATGTTTTAAGGAAGGTTTATATATATTATTAGAAGTATAATAAGTATAGAAAATAATTGAAAAGGGTTGGGATCATACCTTTTGAAATAAAAGTCGATTAGAGCAAATTAGAGGCTAGGGTTTCGAAATGATCTCTACCAACGGTCTAGCCTACTCCTTGGCTTCTTTAAGGCTACTAGGATCTTATTTGAGGGCTTTGAGATCAGAGTGGGTGATGTATGTGGCTGTGTGGGTGAGTTCGAAAGGTAGTGATGGGTGTTTTAGGGTTTTCTAGGGTTCTCTATTTATAGGAAGTAATCTAGGGTTTTCTAAAGGCTTCTAGGTCTGTATTAATGAAGAAGGTGATGAGGTGGGTGGCTGTGGTTGGCGCCACATGTGGAGGAGGAGGGGGGAGATGATGTGGAAGGCTATGGTTCATACACATATGTTCTATTCTAGAAGAAGGGAGTGTTGGAAGCCTAAGGTTCAGCCATTTGGTTCTCTTAGGGTTTAAGGAATGCTAAAGATTAGTTATTTCATAGTTAGAATCAAACTAAATGGAGTAACTAGGGTGGTAGTGATCGAATGGTGCTTGAAGGGGTTGTACCATGGCTTTGTTGACTTGTAAACTAGGGTTTAGGGTAGACTTAAGGTTCCTAAGTTTAAGACTTAGTTAGAAATAATTTTTGAATCTATAAGACCTAATTTAATCGTAATCGAATTGTATATAAATAGAGAAAAATAGTTTTTGTGCTTTAGGTAGTTGTACTCTAGGCTTATAAGACTTGTACTAATGTAAGAAAAATAAGAAAAATATATTTTTAATTATTTCTTAATTTTCTATAATTTTTATGTAATTTTTATTAAGGTTTAAATACAAATAAATGAGTTTTTATGATCTTGTGCATTAAAGGGTTGTACATTGAGTTTATGGAGTTGTACATATGTTAAATAAATAAATAAATTATTTTTATAATTTATTGTGTAAAAATATTACATAAAATGTCATTTATGTAACTATTATTAAGGTTTTATTTATAATTTTATAAATATATAGTTTCATGCATAAAAGACTTGTACTTCAGCTTTAGTAAGGTTGTACTATAATTTAGAATATGAGAAAAATGTAATTTTTATAATTTATTAAGTTATGAAAATTATATGTTAAGTTTTGTTAAGTTAAAAGTAAATAAATGGAATTTTTTTAGTTTATATACATTAGGTACTTGTACTTTAGGTTTAAAGACTTGTAAAAATAATTAAGGAGTTTAGAAATTATAATCTGTAAAAGTTATGCATGAATGGTTTGTACTTTATGCTTGAAAATTATTATAAAAGGGATTTTTATAAGATTTTTGTAAATAAATGGTTTTGTGCATAAATGACTTGTACACTAGTTTAAATAACTTTGTAAATATATTATCTTGTAAAAATATTGTATAAATAAATTAGGGTTTGTAAAATGTATATATAAATTCATAGCTATGTGAGATTAGGGTTTTATCGGGAGTTAAAGTAGAATTTGGGTTTTTATGCTTTAGAGACTTGTACATTAATCAGATAATTTGTATTTTAGTATTTCTAGGGTTTTATTGTTCATAAATGTTGTTATGGTAGTTTAGGGTTTTATAAAATTATCATTAGTTAAGGAATATTCAGTTTTAAAATATATATTAATGAAATAACGTAAAGTGATAAGTGGAATCTCATAACATTTTAGATTAAAGATGTTTACTTATTTGAATACGAAATCAGTTAAGGTTGGGTTGCAAGCACGGTTATTCGGGATGTGATCTCCGTCACATAAGATAATAGTCACAATCAAATATAAAAAAAAAATTTACACGTAGAAAAGGATAAATATTCTAAGAGATGGTTTATTTAAATGAGGGATTTTTCACAGTGGTTACAGTTAGGCTTAAGAAAACTGGCTAACTTCCTATACGGTAACTTGCTTGAACATCTTAAGAAACATGAACCAATGCGTACTAAGGTTTTTATGGTTGTATTTAATGCATGAGCGAATTCTAGTGATCCCATGTTAGGAGCTTCCTAGCCGGCTCGACATAGGAGTGAAGTAGGAGCTCATAGAGTTGGGGAAGTACGTACGCCACCCCACGATTGGTATTAAGGAATACACCCGTCATCCACGCAATTAATACACACTAATCAACCGGTAAAAGATAGTTAGGGAGTAAGGAAATCTAAGTAAACACATTTCTCTCCACATAAGTTTCACAACATTTTCATTTTCAGTTATTTTATTTTATTTGCATTTGTAGTTATTTGGGTTAGTTGACTAGCAACTAATTCCGCCCACTCCTTCAAACCCGAGATTTTACTTGCTTTCATAAAAAATTATAGAAATACAAAAAGAATCTTCTCTCACCCTTAGACCTAATTAGAGTAGTTTTTCAATCCTAACGACACTATTCCCTGTGGAGAACGATCAATCCCCCGTACTTACCACTACACTATACTACATCGGTCAGGTACACTGCCTGGTGGGGTTGTAAGCCTCTTGAGATCCCTCGAGAGGTAAAACCTATTGTAAGGTTGCAAAACCACGCATCAGTTTTCTCGTAAGTACTTGGGCAAATGGTCATTGTATGACTTAATAGTATGTTCGGAAACGAGGAAGAGCATGAAAATCATCTTTGCACTTTGCTAGGAAATTCGTCGATCGTTTGTGCATTCTGAGAGACTGATATTTGTAAAGACAACGATGTCCTTATTTGAGGATACCTCTTTAAATCCCGCAAGTTTAGAAAACTATCACCAATTGGTCAAGACCGATAGCAGAACGGAGAACTGAAACCTTTTGAACCTTGCAGAAGAATTCTGGAAGATGTTTGCAACTGATGATACCATGGAGAAATTTCGTGAACCGAGAGAAACAGCTTAGTTTGATTGAGAATGGAGTTTTGGAAAAGCTGAAATAGTAATTAGATTCCTTATCCTCAGGTGGAACAATTTTGGGATATTTCAGAAAGAGACTCGGTGATACTCCCTTACAGCACAGAAGGTTTTGCGTATGCATCAAGACAGCTAGAAGCGCGTCAGAAGAAGTATTTCACTTCCTGACCTAGAGTTGACAACAATGGCGGCTACCCTGAAGAGTGAAGACATTCCTTACAAGGTAGAAGTGTTGGCGACGCAGAGGATCTAGTCAAGATGGCGAACATGGAACTGATGAAGACGTACAATCTCACTTCCCTATTCATCTTAGTTGTACTAAGATGAATTGAGAGCGGAAGCAGACTGGATGATGAAGAGATTTAAAGATCGTGCCAGAAATCCACATTACTCCATCACATTCCAAGAAGGACTGCAGGAGGCTCGATGAACCAGACACAAGTTCCCGATTTTGGTTTCACTTCCCGATTGATGGACAGATGAAGACAGATTAACCGGACTCGAGGAGATTGGATGTTTTGAATGAACAGAATTTTGAATCAGACCCTTTATGTTTGGCAGAATTGATTCTATGAAGGCCGAAGTTCTTGGCGACTAACTTTCATTTCCGTTGACCCTCTTAAAATTCGTTATAAAGTAATAAGATCCTCTGATGATTTAAGTTTCCTAGAAGCATTTCAGTTCGTGTTCATTTTCGTGTGTTCGGTGATGGCTTTGTTTGAGAGATTTTGGCGAGTTGTGGAAGATATGATGCTTGTGACGGCGTACCTCACTTCTGCTAGGTAATCTGGGATTTTGATACTCTTGTGAATAGTTTTGTTTCCCGTTTGACTATGACATTTGATCTTGTTGACCTTTGAGACTATAGAAGTACTAGGTGGATTAAGATAGGTGGTTTTGATTACAACTTGAGATGAAGTATGACCATCATGAGGGCATATTTATATGATGTCGGTATTATGACGTCTGGCCAACGTGATAATACTTACATCATATAACGTGCACTTGTTGTGGGCATAGGATATCCTGGGGATTACCTAAGAAGTTTAGAATTTGATCTCCGTTGGACTATCCGTGATTAGTGAGACTTTAGGTTCATTCTACCTATGCGTATACTCTACTTTCGATCATTAGATATTTGGATGAGTTTGGACTCTCGTTTTACATTCTGTTGACCTCAGTTATATAGCTTGAAAACTCCTTGTAGAGCTCTCTGCTGTTGACTTGGTTAATTTGAATTGAAATCTTGTTCGTATTCTATATGAGATTCCTGAAGATTCACCTATCGTCCATTTTATGTTGCATGGACCTTTTGTTCTGAATCAATGGATTTTGTCTCCTTCTGTGAAATTTGAACCCACCTCGTTTTGATTTGAGTCATGAGAAACTATTTGGTCTGAAGATCTTTTTGAAAGAACCTCCTCGGGCGTGAGAATGCTTGTGATGATCTTTTGCGACTTGCTACGACTTCGTTTAACTTTGCGACTTCAAATTTCGAGGATGAAATTTTTTCTTTTAGAGGGGAAGAAGTTGTAATACCAAAAAATCTAAAACACGCAAAAAGATCAAATTGCCCTTATAACTTTAAAATTTGATTAATAAGCACATAAAGCATCAAATAAGTTCCAAACTCTTGGTAATGAGCAACATATGAAGTAAAGTAATTTTTGTGGAAACATTACAATATTATACAATGTAAAAAAATTAATTATCACATCCAAAAACAATATATGTACCGAAATTTTGATTTAATTATTTAATTTGAAATTAAAAATCATTTAAATAAGGATAAGCACAAATTTAAAAAGGAAAGCCACCCCAAAAATCTAGAAATTGATCTTGTCAACTAAATTGGGCCGAGTATATCTCCCTCCCCCTTTGACCCTCGGTTTTATTTACTTTCCCCCATTTGTTTCCATATGAAAACCCTAATTTCACACAGACATAAACTCTCTCTTCATCTCACAATTTTTTGGGTGGCTGTGGTTATTTTTCCTGGGTTCATACGCATCCAAGGAAGGTGGGAAAAATAGTTCTAAGGTCGTGGATTCATTGGTTCGAACGTGGGAGTTTTTCTTTGGTCGGTTTGATTTAGCGAGAGGTACAAAATTCGTACGCCTCATCTACTCGTTCTAAAATTAACCTGGTATTTTTCCTATGTTATTTACATCACATATGATCTGAATAAAATACTTTTTATGATCCATGCACGCTAGATAAGTCGTGATAATCCTATATATCAAAAACGTACATAAGATCTAAAATAAGCTATACGATTTTTTTGGGCTTTGTATATAATTTTTATGGGTTCTATACTGATCATATAACTCTGGAAAAATAGATCTTGCATTTTTCGAAGCTTGTATTAGTCATGATGAAATTTTGTTACTAATCGGATTTAAGAATAAAAAGGGTTTTAAGTAAAATAAAATCGTGAGACCTAGGGTTTCATGTTTTGATGATGGATCTGAGCATTTAATACATTTTTAAGGTTTTATTAATTATTGGTGATGATTGGATTTGGTTAAGGTTAGGGTTTGATATTTTAAAAGTGTTACCGATTGAAAATTAAAAGAAAAAGGGTATGTTTTGTAATTATTGAAACTTGTGGGTTATTTTTGTAACATGTTTTGGATCAGGGGTAACTCGTATAAAATATAATATGGGGGTATCTTGTGTAAATTTTAGAAGTAAAAGGTTCATTTGGTAATTTTGTGATTCGAATTGCAATTAATTAAAATAGAGGGACTAAATTTGTAAATTCTGGAAATTTAGGGTTGTTTCGTATAAATAACTATGAAAAGGGTATAATGTGTAATTTTGGATATTTAAGGGCTTAATGTGTAATTATTAATAAATATGATTCGAATTATAGTTTTTGGAAACTAAAGGGACTAGTTTGGTAATTTATGAAATTTGAAGGGGTCTTCGTACCACATATTAATTTAAAGGGTATATTCTGTAATTTGGCAAAATAAAGTGCTTGATGTGTTAATATATATATGGTAAGGGTTAAATTGTGATTTATGTAATTATAGGGTTTATTTTGTAATTTAATTAACTAAAGGGGTATGATCTGTAAATTGTGAAACTTAAAGGTTAAAAGTGTAATTCTGGAAAACTTATGTATTTAAATGGATAATTTGTGATACTTTTGTTTTAAACCTTTAACTTCGGGATATTTACATTTAAAACCCTAAGATATGGAAACTTGTTATAATTAACCCTAAACTTTTATAACTTGCTAAAATGTACCCTATTTCCATAATGAGGCTTGATTAATGACTTAACCTAATTACTTTGTAGAATTTGTCTAATTATGGAAATTTGCTAAATAATGAAACTTTCTAAAAATGGAAACTTACTAATTTTGGAAACCTGCTATAAATGGAAAGTTACTAAAAATGGAAAGCCGACTAAAATGAGAAATCTGATTTGAAGAAGATGTTAATAATAAGACGACCGTGTATTTGTGTAGATTCGCTGAAGAAGGAGTTATTTCCGATCCTTATATTTCTAGATATGTTTGCACTTGCGTTATAAGGTACAGATATTCTACCCTTTTTCAGTAAGGGTGTTTCCCTCTCATGACTCATTGATCTTGATTCGTTTTTAAGATTCCCTAAGCCATTGCTATGTTCCCCTACACTTTGGTTCGTTTGTTTGATTCATTTTGACTTTGATGTTCGATATGACCCTTTTTACTTTGAGCCTCTATAATGATCCGTTTGATATTCGTTCGTTACCTTGGGATATTAGTATTCGTATCACTTGATGCTTCGAAGGTTCATTTGATTTTGGTAACTAGATGTGAAAACCTTTTTAATTATATCATGGAAATGCTTCGAGGAAAACTTATTTAAAATGATGTTTATGAAATATGCGATACCACTTTTATTTGGAATCTTACTAAACTTTTATGAAAATTACTTTTAAAGACTACTTTTGTGAAAATAGTTAATAAAGATCATTTTTGATGAAAACCATTTGATAAAGATTTCAACCATTTGATTATGAACCATTGATCGGTTCGTTTGACTTTGATATTGGATATGAACCCTTTGCCATGAACCTTTGATATTTGGACTTTGACTATGATTCGATGATTTAGACTATTTGAACCTTTGCTGTGATTTGGACCTTTGACCCTTCAGTTTGATACCCCAGCCAAGTTCGTTTCCTAGCCATGAAGGTAACATGGCCGTGTCATTGATGCACCAGTGGCATGACTCATGTGTGGGTGAGTGATTTCTCACACCGTCCCCATATTGTTCGTTACATGCACATTATATTTATTATGGCCAATATTATTGTTCGGGGGACGTATGGGTTGCAATCCTAGGTTCGTGTCCGTGTTCGTGGACTTAACATGATTTGATATTATATATTGTTCGGTGATTGATGTATGGGTGCAATCCACGTCTTTCACAAGTTTGGGAGTTAGCTACTCCATTTGAAGAATGAGGACACCCCTCATATTATCTGGTTACCTGAGAGGTCTCCCCTCTATATGATTATGAAGACATGGTTACTATATTTGATTTGTGTTCGGGCTCGTGGTGGATTACTGACCTATCATTTTCCTTTCTTACTTTGTACCTTTGTTTATACCTTATGTTATTCCATTGCACTATACCATATATGTTCGTTTCCTTTTCCTTTCGTTTTTGTTATATATATCTGTTCACTGGGCTTTTTAAGCTCAGCCGCATTTCTTTCCCTGCGGCAGGTTTTTAGTTGGAAGCTGGGTATGAGTGAAGAGACTTTTGGACTTAGAAGACTTGATAGTTATTCTAGATTAGAGTTGATTAGAAGATACTATATTTTTAGAATTTGTATTCGCATTTGTAACCTTGTAATTTCAGTATTTCATTTGTAACTTTTGAGATTCTTGTATTACTGTAAATGTATGCTTTGTTTTGATCTGATATGAAACCATTTTTGTGATATCTTTACCCTTGTCAGGTTGGGGTGTTACAAAAAGGATATCCTACTAGTACAAGTTTATGTAGATGATATCATTTTTGGGTCTACAAATAAGGTGTTATGTGAGGAATTTGAGAAGCTCATGCAGAGTAGATTTGAGATGAGTTCTATGGGGGAACTCACTTTCTTTCTTGGGCTTCAAGTTAAACAGAAGAAAGATGGGATTTTCATCAGCCAAGACAAGTATGTGGCTGATATTTTGAAGAAATTTAGTTTTTCTGATGTGAAGCTAGCTAAGACAACAATGGAGACCAACAAGCCTTTGCTCAAGGATGAAGATGGGGAAGAGGTTGATGTGCATTTGTACAGATCCATGATTGGATCTTTGATGTATCTAACTGCTTCAAGGCCAGACATTATGTTTGCTGTGTGTGCTTGTGCCAGATTTCAAGTGAACTCCTCTCACTTGAATGCTGTCAAAAGGATTTTTAGGTACTTGAGGAGTCAACCGAGGTTGGGCCTTTGGTATCCTAAGGATTCATCTTTTGATTTGGTGGCATACTCAGATAGTGATTATGCTGGAGCAAGTTTGGATAGGAAGTCAACTTCTGGAGAGTGTCAATTTCTTGGACATAGGTTGATCTTTTGGCAATGCAAGAAACAGACTGTGGTGGCTAATTCAACAACTGAAGCTGAGTATGTGGCTGCTTCTAGTTGTTGTGGATAAGTACTCTAGATTCAAAACCAACTACTGGATTATGGGTATAACTTTTTAAACACCAAAATTTACATTGATAATAACTGTACAATGTGTATTATTAAAAATCCTGTTTTTCATTCAAAAACAAAGCATATTGAGATAAGACATCATTTTATCAGAGATTCTTGATCCGTACGAACGTATATATATAAATATCAGACGGATATGCGTGATACGCGGGAAATGACAAATCAACCCTTTAGGGAAAAGGCCAACTTACAAAACCCGTGAATACGATATGAGATACCGGGCAAGTGATTTCCCGGGTCGTGTCCCAGCGAGGTGTGAATCGAGGATTTCGTTTTAGGCTTGGAATTAAAGTGCTTGAAGTGTGGATTTTAGATTTTTGTGTTTTTAATATTCTAATGAGATATGGAAAACAAATTTACAAAGAAAAATTAAGCATAAGACAATTTACACTAAAAACGCAAATCGGGAATCTAAACACGAGCATAAAAACCAATTTCTTTAAAAATTAACCCTACGAGTGTAAATTTAATTTTCCTAAGTTCTAAATGATAAAAGAAAATTTAAAAAAAAAATTATATTTTTTTGACTTTTAAATTTTTTATTATGAATTAAAAACTATATAAAAGAAAATAAATCAAAAGAAATAGCAAAACAATTTTAAAAATTATGAAAATTTTATGATAACTACTTTGAACTAATTAAAAGATGAGAAAAATAAAATTGGAGAAAAAGCAAATCTGAATAAGCAGAAATAAGCAAAACAGTTTAAATAAGCTAAAAGAGGAAAAAGGCTTAAGTAATAAACTTTGTACTAAGAGTAACAAGCAGAACTAGAGCATAATTGGTAAGGGCGTGTGTGTGTGAGTGAGGAGACCTGGGTTCGAGTCCCAGGTTTTGCAAAATTTTTACTTATTTTATTTTTTTGATTTTTCTTTAAAAGCTTAATAAGCACACGAAAATAAGCAACTTTTACAAAAACAACTATTTATGAAAACTTGAAATAAGCACAGAAAAAGCAGATTAAGGTGGCCGCTTATAAGAAACTTGATTAAAATTTTTTATTTTATTTTATATTTTTTTTTATTTTTCTTTTTGAAACTTATAAAAAATATTTAACTTTTGAAAAGAGAATATTTTTAATACTCACCGAATAAGCCAGAAATAAGCAGAATATCACAACAGTGGACTTTTTGAGTTAATAAGCCAAGACTAGGTTCAAAAGACTGAATAAGCTATGAAATAAGCTAAGGCAAACTGAAAATGAGCTAAGTAACTGAAAATAAGCTAGAATGAAAATGAAAAAGCCACAAATACAAACAAATAAGCACTAAGCAATGACAAAATAACCTAAAAAGCCCAAAAGGGCTGCTGATGTGGTCTAGGAGCAGGGCAAAATGGGCATTTTCAAGCCATGAAAAAGCTACCCAAGAAAAATCTTAAAAATCTAAAAAAAAAATGGGAATAGCTAGATAAGCCAGCTAATTACATCTGTGCAAAAATTCAGATTCTAACAACTTGAAATGAACAAATTAAAAATCCATAAATAGGGCTGCAAAATGGGAAAAACCAAAAACCAAGTCTGCTATTCACTATTTGGGCTGTTATGAGTGATTTTAAGAGCCAAGGATTTAGGGAATCTACCACTACTTGAAATAGACTAATATGGACCTAATAATACCAATAAAAAAGGCTGCAAAAGCTTAAGCTCATAGGTGGCTTATATGAGCAGCTGCTTATCTAAGCTTCAACTAAATAGCTCAATTCCTTTAAAATCTACCAAAACAGTTAAAAGCAAGCTACAAACAACTAAAATAGGTCTCTATAAGCCGGATTAAAACTCACATTTGAGCAAATGAACAATGGTGACCCGTTTAACCCATTTTTGACCCAATGCAGGTCTTAAACCAAACACCCCTTTATGTTGACTAATTTGAGATTAAAACTAAAAGCCACCAAATTAACTTGTGATCCTGACTATTTAATGATTAACTAACTTAAATAATCCCTAATAAGCAATTTCTATATGTGAATAAGCACTAATAAGCTAAAACTATATTAACTGAATTTGGACTATTTTAAACTATTAAAGTGGAAATGAGGATTAAGCTTAAACTAATTATCAAACTAGCTTACATATACTTCAAATAGAACAGTTAAGAAAAGAAAAAGACAATAAGCACTAGAATAAGCTGCATCCTGTTTTGACTGTGTTTTGGCTTCTTTTTTATGGTTTTTAGTTTTAATCAATAGCCTACTATCAAATAAGCTCAAACAAGAACAAATAAGCTATAACTACTCTAATAAGCACTAAAAAACTTGGAATAAGCACATGAACAGTAATAAGCTAAAAAATGCAAAAATTAGAAAATGCTTACAATTGCATTTGCTCAGATCAGGATTGAACTATTAACCACACAAACCCCAGCTTGTTAATACAAGCCAGTAATACCCATAAGCTCATCCAAAACCAGCTTAATTCACCAAGTGCTCATTCTCCCTTGACTTTGACTTTTGTTGACATTTTTGGATTTTTGAGTTTAGAACAGAATTAAACTACCATAAACTCACAATAAGATATATTGAGCTTACATGAGTTTATATAAACACTAAATAAGCTTTTCAAAACACCAAATGACTTAATTCGAATTAACAGTGAATTCTTTGAACATGAAATTTCATTAACTTTTAAATGAGTACAAGGTTGCTTAATTATAGAACTAATAGACTGAAAACAACTTGAATTAATGATTAAAAGTGTAAAACCCCAAATTTAGCATAATATGAAATGACAAAAATACCCTCAAATTAAAATTTTTGAGAACTTATAAGAATTATATATAAGTAATATTGAGTACATGTAATCTAAGATGAATTTGTCCTAAGTATTTGATCAATTATGCTACCAATGAAACTTTATGCTACAACTTAAATATCACACATTAAATGTTACAATGCTAGCTTATGCTAGTCGAATTATTTGACATACAAAGCCCTTAAAATTTTCGGCCATATGTAACTAAAAGAAATAAGTCCAACTTGATAAGTTTAGAAGTTAATAATCTCCTTAATTGCTTCCAAAATTTTCTGCATATCTCTCCCTAAAAACCCTCTAAAAACCGTGTATATTGATAGCTTCCAAAACAACAAAAACTAAAAACCCTACTCCCTCCTTATTCCCATTATACGGCTCAAACAAAACCACCAAAGCAAACCCTAATTCTCCCTACACTCTTGTATTCGGCTGCCCTCTTTTGCTGCTACTATTCGATCCAAAATAAACCCAAGGAAGGCTTAATCTTGATCTTAATTCGTGTCTCATTCATCACAAGGAGAAAGGAGAAGAAAAGATTCGTTCGTGTGGTGTCTTTGATCTCTCGTTATTCTTGTTCTTCGTGTGATCCACGAGGGTATTGTATCGCATACCTTGTTCAATTCTTGTTCATGTTTTTGTATTCTAAATCGAATTATAAGTCACATAAAATGTTACATAAAATCATAAACATAAAACCCTAAAACTAATGTGTATGAATCGACCCTATGTGTATATGATGTATTTATTTGTTTTGGTTATGTAAAGACCTGTTATGAATCGACATAAACATGTTATAAACATATATATAATCGTTATGTGTTAAGAATTAAGGATCGGAATGAAAAAAACCTAAGAGATTACATGATGTGATTAAAAACTGCTACTGATCTGGAATTTTGTTCGAATTTAATCGGCTATAAATAAATGATTCGAATGTGTATTTTGGTGTTTCTGGAGTCTAGAACTAAATTCAATGAAATGGATATCTAGGAAAATTAATCTTGTAATTTTTAGAGGTCTGGAAGGCTACTTTTTGATTTATAGAAAATTAAGTGTCAAACTGGAATTGAGAGTCTGGAAAATCAGTCTGGGTTTTTGAATTTTAATTTTCAAACCGTGTCGAATTAGAAGGTTTCCTTTGAACTGGGTAATATATAGAATGTCTATTAGTTACTAGAATTTTTATAGATTTTTATGAATTTTTCTTAAAGGTTTTCTAATTAATAACTTTTCGTATAGTAAAATTTATCAGAAATCTGGACAAGTTAGATTAAGTGAATTATAATCCATAGTTTTGCTAGTTAATAAAATCTAGAAAAATTAGGTAAAATACTAAAGACATTTAAGCATCTCTGGGAATTTTTGGGAATTTTATTACTGAGTTCTTATATGATTTACCATTTATAGAATGCATAACAATTTTGTGTCAAAAACTGTTAGAAATCATAAAAAGGTTAAAAAGGAAAGTGAAAAGTGTTTTGTGTTTATTTTATAAACTAAAGGGTTTAAATTGTTATTTTCTAAAACTAAAGGACCTAAATGGTATAAACCTGTAACTTTAGAATATTTACATTATTTACCCTAATCTTATCTTAATGACATTATGAACCCTAAACTTGTGATAATTGCATAATGAACCCTAAAGTTATGAAAACTACATTATGAACCTTGAACTTATGTAAAGGGCATTATGAACCTGAACCTACTAACATGGTCATCTTTAATACTTTAAGTTGATAACGAGAATGATAATAACTAAAGTTACTGAACATGTAAAGTTACCTAAGATGGAGAGAAACTAAAATGAAACCTTATGATTTAGAAACTATGAAACTATGAAATCATAAAGCTATGAAACTTATAAGTACAATTATAATTCATGTAGATTCGCTGAGGCGGGAGTAATCCAGTGTCTTGTGATCTGTCTTTGGTTTGTTTTGCTATCGAATAAGGTATAGATATTCTGCCCTTTTTCAGTAAGGTTTTTTCATTTCCTTTCCCTTCAGTTTTTTTCATTCTCCTTATTAGGATTCCCTATACCATTGCTATGTTCCCTTCTGTTTGTGAACCTTTCATGTGATCTCTTGTTTTGTGAGTTTTCTATGATCTCTCTCTCATGTTCTGATATGTTTCACTTCTGAGATGATGTCCTTATTATAATCCTCTTTGCTTGAACATTTTTCATGATTCCCTGGTGATACGACCTCTGATATAAAATCTAGTATGTGAAAACCTTTTTAATTATGACCTGGAAATGTTTGAAAAAAAATCAGTTATTTTAAAACAATGATTATGAATGGTGATATGATACTATTTTTATATGACATTTGTTAACTTTTGTGAAAACTAGTTTTAAAGAATATTTTATGAAAAACCGTTTTGCAAGATTATTTTATGAAAATTATTCTGAAAGATCATTTTATTGAAAAACCATGATTAAAGAAATGCTTTAAATGAACTTTTGACAGGAACCCCTAAAATGAACTTTTGCTACGAACTTTAATAATGAACCTGTGAAATTCTTTCTGAACCATTTGGTATAGTCCTTATAATCTGAATTTAACTTTGATATAAAAACTCAATTTGATAAGCTTTGATTTGAACCTTGACTTTTATTTTGGAAACTATTTCACATGAACCTTTTGCCATGTACCCTTACGATATGACTTTTGATTATTTTGATAGTATATTTGACCTTTGACCTACAGTTTGATATTACGAGCCAATCACTAGGCATGAGGGTTTCATGTCCATGTCATTGACGCACCTTTCACATGACTCTAGGGCAGGAGAGTGATGACCTGTTTCGTCCCTTATTTATTATCTGTTATGGCCATTATGATTACGATTATTGATTTGTCTGCGGGGGCGTATGGGTGCATCCTAGATTTGATCTGTTTATGCTTGATAGTTATTTGTTAATTGTTATATTTATCTGGTGACTGATGGTGTGTGCGATACACGTCTTTCGCATATCTGGGAGCTAGCTACTCTATTTGGTTATATTCGAGATGATATGATTTGTTTTGTTTCTGGGCTCGTGGTGGATTACTGACCTTCCCTAGTTTCCCTTTCTTACTTTGTACCTTTATCTATACCTTATGTTATTCCATTGCACTATATCATACATGTTCGTTTTCTTTTGCTTTCGTTTTCGTTTATATATATCTGTTCACTGGGCTTTTTAAGCTCAGCCGCATTTCCTTTTCCTGCGGCAGGTTTTAGTTGGAAGCTGGGTATGAGTGAAGAGACTTTTGGACTTAGAAGACTTGATAGTTATTCTGGATTAGAGTTGATTAGAAGTTATTGTATATTAGAATTAGTATTCGCATTTGTAACCTTGTAATTTTAGTATTTCATTTGTAACCTTTAAGAATTCTTGTATTACTTGAAATGTATGCTTTGTTTTGATTTGATATGAAGCCATTAGTGTGACATCTTTACCCTTATCGGGTTGGGGTGTTACAATTATGGTATCAGAGAGACAGGCTGCGAGTCGTAATACATTTACCCTTGGCCTGTGTAAGTTAGGACCACTAGGTTTTTCCACTATAGGCGCTCGTATGACAACCTTGGAGATTTGGCTTTAGGATTTCCCAATAGGAACTTAAATTCTGACCAGTGAGGAATGGGTAGATTATAAGGCATTTTGATTAAGTATCATTGCTTCCGCATTACTCTGATTCGTGCCTTTGCCTATAGCTAAGCCTTATAAGAACATTTGTCTCAGAAGTTAGAAAGTTTTGCAACATAAGCCTAGTAACCAAGTAAGTTTGTAGTTCCTTGAGAACTACATTAATACCTTCCACCAATTAAGTTTCACTTCCTGATTTTGATCTCCATTTTTGATCTGTTTGATAAACAGTTAGATACTTTTCCGACCATCCAAATGGACATTCAATCATAATGTGTTTGACACATACTATAAATTCATTACTCACGACGGATATGAAGTGTATCGTCTGATACTACTCAGTTCTGCGTAATCCATTATTACTCCTATGAGAACCCTGACAATTATCAACCATGAATATAAGAAGTTTCTTTCCCTCCCTTTGAATGATTGAACCTTGCCTGCCAACCAGTTCCTTTTGAAGGATATGGTGTAAATACTATCTCAGTACGAAATTGTTAACTAAGCATGATGAAGCTGATAGCTAATATTCCATACAATCTCACTTTTGACGGTTATACGATGTTCGTATCTCCAATGACACACCCTACCTGCCCTTATGCTGAAAAGCTAAACAAAATCTCGACGCTTTGAACTGTTCGTTTATCTATCTCACCACAATGATGAACCATGTACTTGACCTTGACATATGAACTATCCGTCTGGCTTGACGACCGTATTCGATCTACGAATCCATTTACTTTTGATATATTTGATTTTGAGGTCTTTTGGTTATGGATTGGCTGGCTCTTCATAAAGCTACCAAGGACTACCATATCTGATATAAGACTTTTTGCAATCTATTTTTCACCCTACTCTTGTTATGATAACTCTCTACCGCTTAAATCTATTAAGGTTAATGTTGCTATGAAAGCACATATTCCGATCTCATTAGAATGTCAATTTCTCCTGACACCTATTAGTATCCACCCTTAGAAGCTCCGACACTGGAAGTATTTGTTGTACAAAATTTCCGATGTTTTCTGATGAACCTCTTAGAATTCCCTTCTGCTTGAGGAGTAGAGTTAGCATTAAATTGATCCCAGTTGACGAAACCATGATGCCATGGAATATGATTTTCTCCACCCCAGTGTTTATCCTAAAATTCTCCTGTTGACTCATGAAGAAGAAAGAAAGAAGTATGCCGCGACGTATCGACTATCATGAATTTAACCGTATCACTATCCGAAGTCATTATCCATTTCCATGTATCAATGATTGATTCGTTCTAATCTTTGAAACTCCGTACCAGATGACCTCATTTAGAGTTTGAGGGACGGAAGAAGCAACCACAAGAACTTTTAAGAAAGGAGTTGACTAACTAACAGTAACCCCCGTGAAGCATTTTAGTTTATTCTTGAAGAGGAAGATAGGTGATGTGAAGTAGATATGAAGTTCTATAAAACCATTCATGAAGCTGCTTTCGTACTCGTTGTGATCCTTAAGAGTTTTAATGATGCCAATTGTATTGGATAATAGAATTATGTTTTCGCGAGTAGTTGGACAATTGTCATGGTATGACAGTGTGTTTGTGCTCAGAGACGAAGGAAGAATATATAGATCATTTTCGTATTGAGTAGAATGACCCCTGTGTTATGGAGGAATAGGTTTGACTGGCGTTTGGAGATTGTTGCAGACAGCACTACCAGATACCTTGCGATGAAAGAGTTTTCCACAGAAAGGACCAAGATTGAAGACCGTTGTTAAAGTTAAGAACCTTGTAGAAGAGTAGTAGAAGATGTTCGTGACCGGCGTTACCATGGAAGGAGCATACCAGAAGGAATTCACGTTACCACACCATAGTGTCCAGAAGAGGTGCCGAAGGCTTGAGGGACCAGACTCAAGTATATGATTCCCTTTCCACCCTACGATCATATGGACAAACGTAGACAGATTAATTGAAACTTCTAAGAGATTGAAATCATGTATTTGGATGGATGGAATTTGAAGCGAACATTTGTGTTTGGAAGAGTTGATTCTGTGAAGGATGAAGCCATTGATGACATAATTCACTTCCTCTCAACCTACCTAGATCTTCGTTACCTATCAATAAGATCCCTTGAATAATGTAGGTTCTCTATTAGAAAATTCCGTTCCGTGTTCATTCTGCGTATATTGGACGATGGTTTTGTTATGCGGAATTTGGCGAATTGTGGATGGAACCTTGAGATTTGTGTTTATGAATGGACGAATTTTGAAGAAACAACGTATATTAGCTAAGTTGATTTGGTGAGGGATGAAGGATTTACGCTGTTAAAAACGTACCTTAATTCCGATAGACATTCTAGGATTTCCGTTACTCTTTCGAGTAGTTTCGTTCTCCTCTTAGTTATGTTGTTTGATTTTGATGACCTCTGAGACTGTAGTTGGATTAGGTGGATTAAGATAAGTCATTTTGTTCACGACTTGAGATAAAGTATGACCATCATGAGGGCATATTTATATGATGCCAGTATTATGACGTCTGGCCAACGTGATAATACTTACATCATATACCGTGCACTTATTGTGGGCATAGGATATTTCAAGAAGTGCATTTAGGAGCCTTAGAATTTTGATAAACTGTGTGAGGATCTTTGCGTTAGTGAGACTTTAGGTTCATTCTACCTATACGCGTAATCTGCCGTCACCGTTATGCGCTTTGATACGTTTGGATTCTCGACACGCATTTTGCTGACCTCTGCGCTTCCAATAAGAATCTTAGATACTGTCGTAGAGCTTTCTACTGGTTAATGTTATCGACAATCAGTTTCCCGTACGTTCTCATCTAACTTGTCTAATCAAATTCTTTGTACGGCGTATCCATCAAAATCCTACGAATTTCCGGTATCTCTTCCGAGAGAATACGATTATCATCTATTACGTTTGGTATTTTATTCTTTTGATTTGAATTCGGTATTGTATGTCCTTTCTGAAAAAGCCGAAGTTGTGTTGATCAATAGGATAGAGTTATGAGAATTAAGTCGTTCGCATTTCCGTTCACTGTCCGTTGTGTTTTTTTCGTTCGTTCCACTTCAATTTTTGAGGACGAAATTTTTTTTTAAGAGGGGAAGAGTTGTAAAACCCCAAAGTTAGCATAATATGAAATGACAAAAATACCCTCAAATTAAAATTTTTGAGAACTTATAAGAATTATATATAAGTAATATAGAGTACATGTAATCTAAGATGAATTTTTCCTAAGTATTTGATCAATTAAGCTACCAATGAAACTTTATGCTACAACTTAAATATCATACATTAAATGTTACAATGCTAGCTTATGCTAGTAGAATTATTTGACATACAAAGCCCTTAAAATTTTCGGCCATATGTAACTAAAAGAAATAAGTCCAACTTGATAAGTTTAGAAGTTAATAATCTCCTTAATTGCTTCCAAAAATTTCTGCATATCTCTCCCTAAAAACTCTCTAAAAACCGTGTATATTGATAGCTTCCAAAATAACAAAAACTAAAAACCCTACTCCCTCCTTATTCCCATTATACAGCTCAAACAAAACCACCAAAGCAAACCCTAATTCTCCCTACACTCTTGTATTCGGCTGCCCTCTTTTGCTGCTACTATTCGATCCAAAATAAACCCAAGGAAGGCTTAATCTTGATCTTAATTCGTGTCTCATTCATCACAAGGAGAAAGGAGAAGAAAAGATTCGTTCGTGTGGTGTCTTTGATCTCTCGTTATTCTTGTTCTTCGTGTGATCTACAAGGGTATTGTATCGCATACCTTGTTCAATTCTTGTTCATGTTTTTGTATTCTAAATCGAATTATAAGTCACATAAAATGTTACATAAAATCATAACCATAAAACCCTAAAACTAATGTGTATGAATCGACCCTATGTGTATATGATGTATTTATTTGTTTTGGTTATGTAAATACCTGTTATGAATCGACATAAACATGTTATAAACATATCTATAATCGTTATGTGTTAAGAATTAAGGATCGGAATGAAAAAAACCTAAGAGATTACATGATGTGATTAAAAACTGCTACTGATCTGGAATTTTGTTCGACTTTAATCGGCTATAAATAAATGATTCGAATGTGTATTTTGGTGTTTCTGGAGTCTAGAACTAAATTCAATGAAATGGATATCTAGGAAAATTAATCTTGTAATTTTTAGAGGTCTGGAAGGCTACTTTTTGATTTATAGAAAATTAAGTGTCAAACTGGAATTGAGAGTTTGGAAAATCAGTCAGGGTTTTTGAATTTAATTTTCAAACCGTGTCGAATTAGAAGGTTTCCTTTGAAATGGGTAATATTTAGGATGTCTATTAGTTATTGAAATTTTTATAGATTTTTATGAATTTTTCTTAAAGGTTTTCTAATTAATAACTTTTCGTATAGTAAAATTTATCAGAAATCTGGACAAGTTAGTTTAAGTGAATTATAATCCATAGTTTTACTAGTTAATAAAATCTGGAAAAATTAGGTAAAATACTAAAGACATTTAAGCATCTCTGGGAATTTTTGGGAATTTTATTACTGAGTTCTTATACGATTTACCATTTATAGAAAGCATAACAATTTCGTGTGAAAAACTGTTAGAAATCATAAAAAGGTTAAAAAGGAAAGTGAAAAGTGTTTTGTGTTTATTTTATAAACTAAAGGGTTTAAATTGTTATTTGCTAAAACTAAAGCACCTAACTAGTATAAACCTGTAACTTTAGAATATTTACATTATTTACCCTAATCTTATCTTAATGACATTATGAACCCTAAACTTGTGATAATTGCATAATGAACCCTAAAGTTATGAAAACTACATTATGAACCTTGAACTTATGTAAAGGGCATTATGAACCTTAACCTACTAACATGGTCATCTTTAATACTTTAAGTTGATAACGGGAATGATAATAACTAAAGTTACTGAACATGTAAAGTTACCTAAGATGGAGAGAAACTAAAATGAAACCTTATGATTTTGAAACTATGAAACTATGAAATCATAAAGCTATGAAACTTATAAGTACAATTATAATTCGTGTAGATTCGCTGAGGCGGGAGTAATCCGGTGTCTTGTGATCTGTCTTTGGTTTGTTTTGCTATCGAATAAGGTACAGATATTTTGCCCTTTTTCAGTAAGGGTTTTTCATTTGCTTTCCCTTCAGTTTTTTTCATTCTCCTTATTAGGATTTCCTATACCATTGCTATGTTCCCTTCTGTTTGTGAACCTTTCATGTGATCTCTTGTTTTGTGAGCTTTCTATGATCTCTCTCTCATGTTCTGATATGTTTCACTTCTGAGATGATGTCCTTATTATAATCCTCTTTGCTTGAACCTTTTTCATGATTCCCTGGTGATACGACCTCTGATATAAAATCTAGTATGTGAAAACCTTTTTAATTATGACCTGGAAATGTTTGAAAAAAATTAGTTATTTTAAAAGAATGATTATGAATGGTGATATGATACTATTTTTATATGACATTTGTTAACTTTTGTGAAAACTAGTTTTAAAGAATATTTTTTGAAAAACCGTTTTGCAAGATTATTTTATGAAAATTATTCTGAAAGATCATTTTATTGAAAAACCATGATTAAAGAAATGCTTTAAATGAACTTTTGACAGGAACCCC